>CAHIKZ030004248.1:137500-230000 GCA_903632075.3 Acanthosepion pharaonis
GACCCCCCACACACACACACCAACATCCCCCAACCAAGTGAAAACTAAATGAAAATATAACAATAATAAATAAATGTCAACAACAATAATACATTTTATTAAATAAATAAAGAAGTGAAATTTGTTTTAATTTATATAAATTTTGTTACTGCGTCTTATGTTTTGTTCTTAATGAGTAAACTGAATGTTTAGTGAGATTAAAAAAAAGCTCTTTCTATATATTCCCTTAAGAATTAAAGAAGGGATTTATTATTAGAACTCTTTGTACAATTTTATCACTTTAAATGTTATTTTTAGTGGATATTCCTACTTGAGTAGACACTGTTTATTTATGTTGCAGCATACCTATGGACAATAATGGGTATGTCCCCATTCACATAAATACAGTAGTAAATACTGTATGTTGGTCTGCAGTTGGAGATTCATCATGGAATTCACCTGACTCACTTCTAGCAGTTGACTACTACTTCTATGTGCTGTTGGCGAATCTTATATGTGTTGTTCTTGTCCTAAGTATTATCGTTCATTGCCAACCTTCGTTTGATTATTCTATTTAGTAACCTTCCCTAGGTTACAACAATTTATTAAACAGTATATTTATTTTCATCTACCGACCTGAATATCCGAGAAAACTTATTAAAGAAAAATATACACTCTCTGGTAGCTTTGATAAGATTTCTCGAATATTCAGGTCGGTAGATGAAAATAAATAAATATACTGTTTAATAAATAAATGAAACGTTTACTCAAATATGAGTATCCACTAAAAATAATGTTTAAAGAGATAAAAATATATTGGACTAATAAATAAAAAAACATTACTTTTTTAGAAATTGCTTCGTTTACATTTTGGATATGAAACTGAGCAGTTATTGGGAATCTAAACGAGAAAGATGTTCTTAAAGGCAGTATACGACCTTGCTCAATCGCAATGCTCTTCGTGGCCGAATTGATTAAAGCATGTTGAATCTAACAACAATTTCTCCTACCAAGGAGGATGCAAGTTCGTCTCCTGCCGGAGGGCGCAATTTTCTTTAATAAGAATACTGGAATACTCAGACATATAGACAATATAAAATACTGCTTAAAATAGTCAGCGTCTACTCAAATATAGGTATCCACTAAAAGTAATGTTTAAGGAGGGATAAAAAATATGTCGAATTAATAAATAAAAACCCATTAATTCTTTAAAAAATAATAATAGAGTGAAAGAAATATATATATATAAAGATATATATATAAATGAATATATGGTATAATATGAATAATATATATATAAAGATATATATATATAAAGATGTGTCAGTATTTTGTGTGTGATTTAAATGCAGCAAACTTTTGTTTTTATTTTTTCATATATTTTAACAATTCAAGGGCATAAATATATTTTGTTTAATAGTTTTTTTTTTTAAATACTTTTTTTTTTTAAATACTTTTGTTTCATAGCATTAAAAAAATAATGAATTAACAAATAAATCTTTGAGATTCAGGAAATCATTTAACAGATTTTTAACCCTCTGTTAGTACCATAGGGTAGTTGAACAACCCACAAATTGTTTTTTTTTTGTTTTAATATTTAGTAAGCAGCATGCAAAATTTTCATAATTACTCAAGTGGCTTTCTAAATAACTTTGTCATCTACAAGGAATTTTCTGCTTTTTGTCATAATAGTTATGTGAATTATAAAGTTTTATTTTTTTTTATGGATGTAAAATGATCCAACAATACTGAAGCGTTTTTCTATTTTTATCAAATGTTCTAAAAACCTTTTTCTAAGAACCTTTTGCATGCAGCTTAAAAAGGAAACAACTTAGAATGTTTTATAATAGCAATAATGTAAAATGCATGTTTTTTTTTAGAAAGACATTTTCTGAAGACTTTTTTTCTTCTTCTTTGTTCCTCTTAGAATTTCTGAAACTTGAAAAATGAAGTTTATTGTACCGTTATTTTTTTTTTTCATTCACAGTTTGTTTCTTTTTTTCCCTGAAGATATCAATCCAACTAATTATTTCTTTTATGTAGAATTAAATAAAATTAAATAAAACATATCAACTTGTATGTGCCATGTTTCTTCAGGACAATGTCAGTCATGGCTCACTACAATTTCCTCTCCTTCTTAGCTCTTAATAAATTTAGTTTTTTTGTTATCTCACTTAAACCTTGCTCCACAAACCATTTACTCAAGCTTGCCAGGTAGATTAAGCATTGTTTTCCTCTGTCCCTCTTACTTTTAATCTGTCCTGTGAGTATCAAATTTTCCAAGCCCACTTTCCTAATTATGTGCCCTAGGAAGTTCAACTCTCTTTTCCTGATGTTAAGTATAAGTGTCCTTTTTGTTTCCATTTTCTCTAAAATTTCATCGTTGCTCACATGTTTGGTCCATGCCATCGTCAGCATTTTTCTGTAGAACCACATTTCTGTTGCTTCAAGTCTTTTCTTCATCTGTGATGAGATTGTCCAGCATTCACTGCCATATAGGATGACCAATATTACATAACAGTGCAGTACTCTTTTCTTTGTTTCTAATGAATTTTTTTTGTTTCTTTATACTTTGTTTGGCTTTTGGAAGGCATCTTTTGCTCTCCCATCTTTGGATTTCCGTGTTGCACTTATCATAATCACCATTTCTCTAGCTGTACAGCTTAAATCTTCATTCTTAATCCAAACATATTACTATTGTAAATTGTTTAAACAGATATTACCATATAAGGAAGTTGTTGGTTCCAATCAAAATGGCAATGATTGTAAAAAAAAAAATTTATAGGCAAAACCACACAAATGCATGTTGGGATTTCTTCCTAGCCAATCAGATAGGCCACTTCTTGGTCTCATCTGACTCAGTCCTGGTCTGTCTTGTCTTGAAGTCAGAACATTGAGGTCATCAATCCAAATTCAATTTTGTATCAACTCCAATTCTTAGTTCATGAACTTTTTGCCATATTACTGTTGCTTTGCCTTATTACTGTTAATTTGCCTTGCATATATTGTTTGCTTGCCTTATATTATATTTTTGCCCTGTTCTTTTCTTTTTCTTGTTATTGCTTCTTATGAACTTAATTCTGTTTGTTGAGCAGTTCTACCATTTACTTTAAACCATGGCCACTTGCTTTACAGAAGTAGTTTGATATCAAGGAAAAAATATAGGCCTTGAATTATAATAATTTTATAATGCTTAAGATAATTTAAATTGAAGATAATTACAAATTCATTCTTGTGTGTTTTTTTGTCATTCTAAATTTGAAATTGGTTTCCATCTTTTTTTTAATTAAAAATATTGAATACAACTTCAAAATGCATATTTTTTACACTGATTTATAACTTTAGAATCCAATGATATAAAATTGTTATATAGGAATAAAGTGTCACTGCCAACACTTAAGTTTGAACATAGATCGCCAGTGATTAAACACTGGTGATCCCATTATTGAATTAAGTAGACCATGTGACCATAGAGGAAATGCATATATGTAGGAAATAGCTGATGACTAATAATCGCCATTTCTAGTCTATCCTCTATTACTATTCGGATCTGACTTTCTCTTCTATTATTATATGGACCGCTATTCTCTACTCTAATCACTATACTATTTCTCTATTTGGATCACTATATGGATTACTATTAATGAGTATTATCAAGCGAGTACTATTAGTATGAGATTATTTGAAGACGTCTGACACCAGTATTGTTTAATGGCGTATTATAGTCGTATCTGCGATTACAAAGTCTCTACTACAATGAGCATTACAAAAGTATCAACAAGTATTTGTTGACATGACAAAAGCAGCAATGAGTGTTCGTTGACATCACAACAGTGGCAACAAGTGTTCATTGGCATCCCAAAAAAATAAAAAATAAGAAGTAATAGGGTTTTATGTACTTAAATATATAAAAAAAACTTGTACTTTTCCATCAATATAGTTTCCTTATTTACTCTTACGGACATAATACGATAACAAAATCATTTTATAATGGTGACATTTTAATTTGATTTTTCAAAATAAAATCTATTATTTCTTTTTCCTTTGTCCACTAAAAACTAGAAGGGACACTAAAGACAATATGTAACAAGAAAATTAAAAGCTAAATGATACATCCATAACATTTTAAATGAGGTGTTTGGAAAACCAACAGTATTAATGCTGTAGCAATGCTCCACAGTACTAACAGAGGGTTAATTAAGATTATATACACACACACATTGACGGAAGTGTATACAGAAACAAACCACACACACACAAATGCATAAGAGGAGCATCAAAACAAAACACAGACATAAATACAAACACAAAACACACAGATATATGCTAACATACAAACACACCATGCCCCCAGAATAAATACAAAAACACGCATGAAAACCCAGATACATGTACATTGTAAAATAAAAATGGTTTCATCCAAGCTGACTTTGAAAAAAAAATATTATGGCTTTAAAAACAGACATTTTATAAAGTATATATCAACATATAAGTACAAATACAATAAAACAAGAGAAATAGCAATGAAAGAAGTTACTTACCATGTATATACATATACAAATATATATATATCCAAATAAGATAAAGAAAAAAATGAATTAAAAATCCACAGTTCAAAGCATTTACTTTTTAAGAAAGTGCTCAATACAAAGTAGTTCAAAATATTATTACAATATTTTTATTATATGAGATTATAATAAAAACATTTTACATCACTAGACAAAAGCCTTCATTTTTCAATACTATGATTGTACTTCCTCGGGCGAGGGTTGATATTGGGTCCAGTTATGTGTATGTGAGTGTTAATATATATCTTTTAAAATGTCTGTTTTCAAAGCCATAATTAAAACAAATTCAGCAAACTTGGACCTTCATACCAGCAAACAAATGGAGTGTCAAAAGGACGGTTTTTCCTTGACACCACTATTATCTTAACTACCTCCACTCCTCGGCAATATTTATTGTTTTAGAAAACAATGATTAGAATTTTAATAAAACTTAAACATTTGAAATTTAATTTATACACTTTCTTTGTTCTTGAGAAATGACAACAAAATTAATAAACATTATTTATTTATTTATTATATTGTTTATTGGAATGGTTGGCAAAATATCAGCTAAATGCCAATTGATTCAAACTTTATAAAATGGTAAATAATAAGATTATAATTATAATTGGTTCACATATTTTAATAATTTAGTAAATGTTTATAAATTTATGAATAAAAATTGTTTTTGTATTTATTTCTTTATAAATTGGTAAATGATAAATGTTGCATTAGTTTTAATACAATTGTATTATTTTTTAGAATGTTGTAAATATAAAATTATTCTTGTGAATAAACAATCTAATAAATAACAATTAATAATTTTGTCGCAAAATCTCAAGAACAAAGAAAATGTATAAATTCACTTTCATCATGTTTTATTACAATTCTAATAATCACTTTTGAAAACAACAAATATAACCAAGCTATGAAATTAGTTAAAATAATAAAAAATAATAAATGCCAATGGGAAAAAAGTGTCCTTTTGTCAAACATTATTTTACAGGCAAAAAAGTTCAAGTTTAACACAAATTCTTAATATGATTTAATGCCAACTATTTTCATAATTTATTTTTAATCTTTTATGAGGGCCAATATTTAATTTATTTCAGATTTTTTAAAAATAATTCTTATTGTTTTTTTTTTCTACAATGCAAATGACAAATAGGAAAACTTTTAGTGACTAAAATTGAATTTAATTCCAGCAATTTAAATTGAATAGGCTGACACCTACAGCAGAAACATACAAGATGACTTAATTTATACATCAGAACTTTTTCCTTACGTCAGCACAATGCATAAATATCAATAGTTTTCATGCATCTATTAAACATGAGCTTACATTAAATTCAACATCTAGTCATGTGACTATCTTATCTTTTACAAACATGAGGAAAAACAAAAAAAAAAAACAAGTAACACAACAAATAAGGAAAAGTGTCTTTTCATAAAATGATAGAAAGTAAAATTCAGATTGTCAGGAGGTGGATGGAATGAAAATGATATAAGAAAAATGAAAGAAAACTAGTATACATTCTTTTACTTAGGCTGGTGTCTCCAATTTGATTTTTATAGTTACAATCTTTCAACCATTGTTTGGTAAACTTCTTTCAAATTGAACCTCTTATTCAATCCAATGGATTAGATTATTATTATTTTTATTATTATCTTTATTTTTATTATTATATAATTATTATTTTTTATTTTTATCATTATATAATTATTATTTTTATTATTATTATATTATTATTATTTTATTTTTTTTTATTTTTTATTTTTTTTTATTTTTTTTATTTTTTTATTTTATTATTATTTTTATATTATTTTTTTATTTTTTTTTATTATTATTTTTTATATTATTTTTTATTATTATTATTTTTATTCTTATATTTTATTATTATTATTTTATTATTATTATATCATATTATTATTTATTTTATTATTATTTTGTCTTTATTATTATTATATTATTTTTTATTTTGATAATTATTTTTATTTTTATTATTATTTTTTATTTTGATTATTATTTCATTATTATTATTATTTTTATTATTTCTTCTTATTATTATTTTTATTATTATTATTTTTATTATGATTATTATTATTATTTTTATTATTATTTTATTATTATTTATTTTTATTATTATTTTTATTATTATTTTTTGTTATTATATTATTATTATTTTTTATTTTTATTATTATTTTTATTGTTATTTTTATTTTTGTTATTATTTTATTATAATTATTATTATTATTATTTTTACCTTTATTATAATTTTTATTAATATTTTTATTATTATAAATTATTATTATTATTATTAATAATAATAATAGTAATAACAACAACAACAAGAACAACTAGCAGGGTGAGTGTAAATTACAGTTAACTAATAAACTTTTAATGTACTCTGTACTTTTCAAACTGTGACCAGTAGCAGACCTGAATTTTAGTTGCCCTGAAGCTTGAACAGATATTGGGGTCCCCTTTGCAATCAGCAACAATAGATTCCAGGGTCCAACTGCCAAAAGGTAGACTATAAATAGATTCTGTTGAGCTCAATGAGTCTATACAGCTTGAGGTGGGATGCTGCAAGCCCACAAGAAATTTTTTCAAATTTGACTAATTACAGAAATACTCCCCTTCCAATCACCCCCTCTCTCTATGTTGCACTGTCTCTCTATGTCCCCCTCTCTCTCTATGTTTTAAGCTATCATTATTTCTTGATTTGAAATTCATCAAATGTTACTAACTACAATGAACACCTGGGAAAAGCTGTAGAGTACAGTAGCAGAGATGCTGTGATCATAACAACAAAGGTGAGGACACTAATCCAAATAAATCAGTCGGAAGTATTTAGGTTAATGGCTCTCTGACCATAAAGAATAAAGAAAAATTTCAGGGGAATATTTTCTTTAGATTAACATTCTTTTAACATTCTTCTACTTACGACATTTGTGAGAATAAAAAAATATTTTACAAGTAGAGTCCTGTTCATGATATAAATACAGTGACAAATTGATTCCCAACTTTTTAATGGGTTATCTGTACTTTGTTTTTATTTACAAATGTCAAGTTTGAAACTGTATCCATGTTATTAATAACTGCATACTCATGATGTCTTTTTTCCCAATTCATAGTCAGCAGTGAATACTTAATATTTGAAAATAAAAATAAAGTAAGGATAATTGTTTATGAATTCAGGGACCAATTTAACACTGCTTAAATTATGAACAGGACCCTCTTTCTAAAATGATAAATAAACATTAATATTTTTTTTTATTCTTACAACTGTTGTGGATAGAGGAATTGTCTAATGAACGCTAGTCTAAAAAAAATTATTTTAAAAAATTCTTCCCTTTTTTTTCCAAGCAGACCAGCTAAGTTAGTGTCAATGATAATTCCTCATCTCAAAAATTCAGACATAAAGAAAAGTTTATACTTTCTGTTGACTTTCGATCATATATCAACTTTAATTTAAAAATTTTTTTTAAATCAAGTACATTTTTGCCCATAAATTAATTAAAATGCAAATCAATGTCTTTGCTTTGTTTTGAGATTTTTTTGTTTTGTTTTTTTTTTTTAAATTTTGTGTAAGTTTCTTGGCAGAAGTGAGGAACAGTAATTATACTCAACAGAATTTTATTTGAACTGTCACAAGAATTGTCAAGAAGAGACAAGGGAGCTAACTACTATCAAAGTCTCGCGTCTGTTGTCAATCAAATTTATCTGATCCTGAAGACTTGGAAATAAAAAATAAAAGGTAAATAAGATGGAAGGTGAAATACAGAAAAAAACATGTAAAGAGTGTAAAGAATGAAAATAATCTTTGAGTCCTTCCTTCAAAAATGTTTGGGCCAATGGAATCAATTGGTCATGGCTCCAGTTACTGATTGAAGTATTCGGACACATCCTTCATCATCTCGTCAAAAATCTCTTGTTCAGTGGCCAGCTACAAAATAAAATAAATAAATACATGACAACAATTTTTAACTATTTGAAGCATTGTAGGTTAAATTGTATCACACTTTTAAAGTGATAAGTCATTTTTGATACCAGTTTTTTTTGTTTTGTTTTTTATTTTTATATATCTAGGAGAACAGAAGATTATAGACTAACCCACAATTTTGTCTAGTACCCAGGTTTACCAAAAAGTTTAATTTTTTATGTCTGTTTTGAAAGTATTGATTAATATTAGAGAGATGATTGTAATGGAAAAACCTTCGAGGATATGACTGGTGACAGAGACAAATCAAGAGATAGAAGAGTGGAATTTGTAGGGAAGCAAAAGACGATTATCTCTCTTTGGTGGAGATAAATCATATGGGTCACATATGCTTAGTGGCGTCACTTCATACAGTGACAAAAGTGGCGTCATTCAGTCAGTAAGCTTATTAGTGTCAAGACACATGTTTGTCCATCTTGCCCAGCTGCCAAATGCTACAGTTTACAAGCCCATGGTGCTGTTTCCTTTTGGGAGTATTGAAAGAAACTTTGGCTTGCAATCCTCAATTTTTGAAAACACAAAACTCACCAGTTCCTCTTCAGAGAGTATGTCCTTGCCTGAGACATATTAGATAAAACTGGCCTGTTTGAATTTGAAGTCATAACATAGCTTCTCCAGAAAGACAGAAGAATCTCCATAGTATATATAAGACTCTTCCTTTTTGTTTCTCCTTACACTCTGCTCATTGTGATATGATATATTATTCTCTGCATAGGACACATGTGTATATATATATATATATATATATATATATATATATATAGTTTTGTGTATGCCTTAGTGATATAAAAGTCTCTCTGAAAATAAAGTAAGTTTGTTATTCCTTTTCCTTTCTGCCATTCTGTTCTGTCTGTGAATTACAGCCTTATCATGGTTATAATAATGCCCATAATGGGGGAAATACAAATGGGAAAATATTTTTTTTGGAAGCACCTGAAAAAATATTGGGGTATGATAATTTTTTATCTTAAAGGAAGAATAAACGAATATATACTTTTATTAATTTATGTAAATTTTTGGTTTTTAATAAAAATAAGAAAATATGTATATATAACTTTGTTTTTTATTTAAAAGAAATCTTTTTGTATGCAAAGCCAAAAAAAAAGTTTGTTTTTGATTTTATACTGTATTGATGTTATAAAGAGCCCCCTGTTTCTGAAGCAAAAGATGTTGACACAAATGATCTTCCTTAGGGAAAATCATCAATGATTTAAAATGATGAAAACATTAACTTCAATGAAAAAAACTTCAATAAACATTGTATTTAATCACTGTTTATGTATATATGATATGGTTATGTATATTTTATGTATAAATGTTATGATTATGTATATGTATATGTTATGTGTATATGTATGTGGTTATGTATATGCTATGTATACATGTTATGATTATGTATATGTATATATTATGTATATATGTATGTGGTTATATGTGTTATAGTTATGTATATATGGTTATTAAATGGAAAAAGTTTGACAATTATTTTAAGACATTGTTATGTTTATACATTCTTTTTATAGATACAAATATTTAAGCAAATGCTCTGTTTATAATAAACAGTATTAAACAACATTTACCGGCCTGATTGTCTAAGAAATTGTCATAGAAAATATTCATCCTCCAACAGAAATTGAAACTTTATTCTATATGGAACCATCATTTAGCCTGACGTACTTTTACCGATTGAGCCACAAAGGTGCGTTTCAGTTAACAAGGTTGATTTTACTGTTTTTAAACTACTATTCTCCATGATTTTCTCTCATACATTCTGCTCAATGTATATACAAATGTAAACAAATGACGTCATATATTATTATGAAATGGACAAAGTCCAACAAATATTTTTAAGACATTTTTATGTTTATACATTATTTTTATAGATACAAATATTTAAGTAAATTCTCTGTTTATAGGTTTATTTTCTATGAAAATTTCTCGGGCATTCAGGCCGGTAAATGTTGTTGATACTGTTTATTATAAACAGAGCATTTACTCAAATATTTGTATCTATAAAAATAATGTATAAACATAAAAAATATATGGTTATGTTTATGTATGTGAGTATGCATAAGAATGTGTGTGAACAAGTGAAAATGAAAGGAAACAAAAAACCAATTTAATAGATGTTATTTTTCTCGTGAAATTAGGCGTGGCATTCAGAAAGCCAATCCGGCCGCATGTGGCCCATGGGCTGCTGTTTTCCCATGACTAGTCTAAGGAATGTTATTCTATGGTAATTACCGCTCAAAGATGTTTTCCCTATATTTTACAAGTAAACCAGTCTACTTAATTTGTGCCTCAAGTAGTTTTCTTTTGCTAAAATAGAAACATTCCACAAATATTAAATGTTGAGACTTTCAATCCAGTTATTAAAATATTCTGTGCTTATTTTCTTTAATTTTTTTTAACCCATTAATATCCAAAATTAATTAAAAAAAATTATAATAAAAGTCTTATATTAATTATAATTTTCCTAATCAGTATTAATTATAGTTTTTTTTATTTATTTATAACCCATTAATGCCTACAGTCCCATTTTGTACAATAAGGGTTAAATTTTATCCCAGTTTTGTATCTGTGTGGTTGGCCATTTTTAACCCCTAACCTTTTGAGCCCTGCGTTCATGAACAATTTTAAGCCTTCTGCCTGAGCTCCTGAGTCAAAATTCGCAAATAATGTGTATTTAATGTTTCATGGTAGATATAAAAATAGTGCAAGTGTTTACCCACCATTCAACCAGTAACTGGGCATTAAGTTATTTTTTTCTACAACTGTTTAACCGGTGGCTGGACATTATGTCATCTTTCTCTACCACTGGTAAAGCAGTGGTCAGGGCTCAATGGGTCAACCCTAATGGAATATGCCCCAAGAAAATATCAGTTAACAACATTTTATTCTTGTTTATTTGTTAGCTGCTTCCTTCACCAAAGAAAATGGTCAAACTTTCATTTAGTCAGTCACATGTGCCACACATGATACATGCTTGGGCAATCATGTATTCTTTTGATACATGATTGACTAGGCAAATTTTTCCTGCAGTAGCTTGCCACTACTTTCTACAGTAGATTGGTTGCCTAATCTACTATTTAACCCATAGCTGGGGGTATTTCTGTGTGTAAGTGAATATGAAAAATCTGATTGGAATTTGAACTCAGCTCCCCAATCTCTCATTCTGAATCAATATCCATTACACCACAAACTGATGTATATTCCACATCATAGGCTAGCTATCATATTTGAATTTTTATTTTTAGGTTGGAACTACCCAAGGAGCTGTCTCTCCACTACCAAGGGAAGGCCAGAACTGGCTTCCTCAGTCACAACTGTGACTGTTAATATAGACCAGTAATCATCAATATCCGGCTTTACTGCCACTTGACCTCAAATGCTTCCTTTTACTTATTTGTTCTTTCCTTACCCTTTGGTCAAATGGGTGCCATTTAGAAGACCTGACTTCAAAAACCCAATCTGCTGGCCATAAAACAGAAACACCTGAGATTGGGATAAAAATCACATCTTCTTCTCCTATGTTGGTTGTCCCAATCATAGTGCCAGAAGGTAGCTGATGGTAATCCCAAAAGAACGACTTTGCAGATTATTTTGAAAATTGAAAGGAATGCTAGGATAAGTATATGAGGTCATAAGGGGAGTACTTTGAAGGGTGACTAAGGCATCCTAGGTAGGACATTTAAAAAAAAAAAAAATTGTTAGTATTAAATGGCTGGAGCTTTCCAGACACAGATGTGTACATATTGCTGCTGGGCTCAAAAAAGGTGACGAACACTTATATATAAAAATATATAAATATTTTTATTGTTCAAGTTACGGTGAATGGGTAGAATGTGGGAGGATCAAAGAGGTTAGGATTGCACACACAGGAATTGACAGAGACAATCTTCAGTGAACCTCTAGCCAGCATCTCTGTCCAAATCAAGAATTGGACTGGTTAAATAACATCTTGACACCTACACAACTTCATGTGGCTATGCCTTCTTCTGGTATGTTGCCTATGCAACTTTGTGTGGCCATGCTCCTTCCAGCATGCACCCATACAAGCATGCATTTCCTTCCACTCAGGACTCCTGTGCACCTTGTTTATTTTAGCCACCAGATGCATTTCTTTTTTATGCTATCACCTGTTCTGATTTCTGCTAACACACTGATGCAGCGAAAGTAAGGTCAAAGGTCTTTCCCCAATCAATATCTAACACATATACACACAAAAAATGATATGAATAATTGGTTTATTTAGTCAGCAAAGTTTATACTTACTTTGTGGCCTTGATTGTCAGCAAGTTCCTGCAACATTTTGCAGTAGAGCCTCTCCTTGACGTCTCGTTTGTTCCTCTGGTGCTGAGGGATCATCACAAAGTCTAGTATCTCGGCCTCATGAAACATTTTATTGTGAACCTTGTGACAGCGTACTTGAGAGTGGTAACCTCTGGCAATCACCCTGATCTGATAGTAGCCATCGATCAAAAGACGATAATAGTCTCCATGTCGACCTACAAACACAGAAAGAGGGGGTCAGTCATTTGAAAACTTATCCAATGCAAATTTGTCTGTCTGTTTTTGTAAGTTGCTTATATGCTAGTAATCAGTTCAGTCCCAGGTAAAAGTTAGGATTTCTGAGTCATGAGTTTCAAGACAAACTGACCAGGGCTGGAGCATACTACCCCTAAAGACCCCAACAAGGGAGGGGAGCCTGATTGAGGGTCCCAGTCAATTTTTTGTCACCCTCACTATCTTATCAACATTTGCTTTTTTTCTGCCTAAATTTATATACATTACAAATTAAACTAAGCACAGCTTTTAACGGATGAAAAATATTCACAGATTTTGATGTAATGAGGTTTTGTTTTTGTTTTTTTTTACTAAATCTGTGAATTTGTTTTGCACATGCTAGGTCTTAGAAAAACACAATATAAAATTCATTATATTTTTATCCATAATGTTCAATGTGTTAAAATTATTCAACTTTTTAATAATAAAAATCTCAAATTGCTGCAAAGCATTGTTGATTTATTTAAGATAGACTGATCTATTATGACATGTCTCTAATTTGTCTTTAGATACATTGTATTTATTTTCAATTTTTCTAGTTGAATTGTTCACCTATATTGCATATGATCCATTATTGTACATAATTAGGTTAGAATAAATTTTCTCTATTTTATATGAAGACTACCTTATGAAAAAGTGAGATATAGTAGAGTGGGTGGGGGTTTCATAAAATAGATTTGATGGTGTGGAGGCATGAAACCCTTCAAACAGTCCTGCTAAGCTTAACTTAGTTCTGCACAATACTTATCTGGGAGAAAATTCACTGAGACTAACTCATTAACCATCACTTCATAGTAGATATTCAGCTTAGCATAGTTCAGCACAAGACCGCAATAGAGGAGTACTAATCAAAGGCTAAAGATTTGTAATGATCTCCAAGATTAACTTGTTAACAATTTCAACTCCTTGTTAGATTAGCTTGTTTACCATCACTATAATTTGAGAAAAAAAAAGTGACAAATGATTGACTGTTAACAAGAATTTTTTAAATGATGTATTTTCATTTTCTTTTCATATTTTGGAAACCCAAATGTTGTCATGATCCCCCACAGTAATTTTTAGATTATGAATTGAAATTCCCTATTTTTATCCATAATGTTGAATGTGTTAAATTATTCAACTTTCTTTTAACAAGTAAAATCTCAAGTTGATGTTAAAAATTGTTGCAAAATATTGTTGATTTATTTAAGATGGAGGAATGATCTATTATGACATGTCTCTAATTTGTATTTAGACACATTGCATTTATTTTCTATTTTTCTAGTTGAATTGTTCACCTATATTGCATATGATCCATTATTGTACATAATTAGGTTACAATAAAATTTGTATTTTATTTGAAGACTACCTTATGAAAATTGAAATCTAGTATAGGGGAGCATCATAGAATCCGGGGTGGGGTGGGAGCTCAAGACCCTTGCACTGACCCTGGGTTGACCTACCCTATTTAGAAGACTTAATTTTCCTTTTCTGTATTTATCGCTTTGTAAGCTAAGCTTAGTAAATATCAATTGCTGAAGAAGCAATCATGTAAACCTGATTGCTTCCATTATGTATAAATTAATATTTTATTTATAATTTTATGATCTTCTATGCAATATGGATTTTTTACAACTATTTTAAATTATAAATTACATTTAGTGACCCAATGGTTAACAGTCTAGAAAATGGAATTGACAAACTAAGTTCAATTTCCAGCTGAAGCTCTGCATGTCCAATTTTTTTTTTTAAATCAGTATCACTCCATGCAAAGCAGTAAAGCCACTAAGACACAAGGGGTTATAAGGTATGACAGTAGATAGTGATTGACATTGCATTTAAATTTTTCCAGATTAAAGTTGGCTGGCAAGAATGGAGCCAGAAGGGAGTTCCACAAGTGAGAAGTGCAAGAAAAGAAATTGTTAGCATAGAATTTCCAGCTACATTTAGCCAGCTCAACTGTAAATTGATGAGACCTTGCTGCAAATCTAGTACTTTGCTTAAATTCATAAAGTCTTGGCACCATAGTGAAGAGCTCATCAGAACAGTTGCCATGGAAATATTTATAGAAAAGGCAAAGTAAGGGAACCTTATGGCAGTGGGAAAGTGACTGAAGCTGAGCTGCCAGATCAGGACTAATAATATTACTGATTCCTATGGATATTATCAAGGAGCTAATGCCCTTGATAAAGCCATCATTTTCCCCACCAACTATAAGATAACACAGCCTCTTTAATCTTCATTAACAACCAACATAAGAAAAGAACAACCCTAATTTCAAAACAAGTATGTGCAATTGGTATAACAGTTATTGACAGGAATCAGCAATTAGAGTTCAACTTCTGACCTAGTCATTATCATTCACTTTTGCACTAATGCCCTGGGAAATAGCATGATACCATTCATCTCAACTAGAGGTTCGATAGAAGAGAAGCTTGCACTCTCTAGCCTTGAGTAGTAGCCAGTCTAAGAGAAGAATAACTCTGAATTTTTTTCTTTTTTTTTTTACTAATGGTCACCCAACACAAGGCCAAAAAGCCACTCAAGGTAGAGGGTTACAGTGCGGAGTTGTATTAGCATAAGAAAAGGCAAGATAACAGGAAAGATAGAAAGCTAATTCAAGATCAAGATTTAATTAGTGAATAAAATGGAGGCATTAGAAGTATAGAGTTGAAGTAGACTTTAGAAGGAACCGGAAACCGAATAAAAAAAAATTTAGCAATAAACAAGTGACACAAATTAACCCTGTGTGTATATATAAATAGATGTATATATTTACAATCAAGTCGTTCTGATTGCACACATTTTCTCTCCAGTCTTCACGATTATGCATCATATCTGGTAGATTTGTTAGCTTAGCATCCTGTGTCTTCACATATTTGCTGAATGTATGTTTTGAATGGTTCAAAGAGGAGTCAATGGGAAACTATTCTACTGTCTTTCTCAAGAAGACGTCATTTTAAAGGTAATGGAGAAAAGGAATCTGCAGTAAACCATGATTGCTTATGGTTTAATTAATAAAACTTGTACGATGAAATCATTATTGCTGTACACAAAAAAAAATTCTTAGAATCTAAAAATATTTTCTGGCTTTAAATAACCTGCAAAGGGTGAATAAACTGTAAAAAACAAATCAATAAACAAGAATCAAAGATTATAAATATCTCCATAAGCCAAAGCAATGTTTAATAATCTGATTAAAGTTTTGAGCTTCAAACTAAAGACTAAACAGAAAATAAATATATTGTTTACTGGCAATGAAAAACCTTGTCAAAGTCCAAAACAACCATTTCTAAACTTAAATCTCGGTGTTGTGCCAGAAAATTTTTATCGTCCGAGTCCATCCTTCAAATCTATAAATCAACCATCAGGTCTTAAATGGAATATTGCTGTCATATATGGTCTGGTGCTCCTGCTGTATATCTTGAGGTCCTCAACAAAATCCAGAGACAAATATGCAGTATGATAGGTCCTAATCTGGCATCTAGTCTACAATCACTATCCCACAGACATGCCATGGCCTCCCTCTGTCTCTTCTACAAATATTTTCATGACAACTGTTCCGACAATCTACTTTCACTGGTCCTCAGACTGCATGAATTTAAGCGAGCTACTAGGCTAGCATCTCGGTCCCACCCTTCCACTGTCAAAATGGTTAAATATAACCGTCTCTTCTACTCAAACAGCTTCTTCTCTTGCACTTCCCATCTGTGGAACTCCTTTCTTCCTACTTGCTTCTCTGATACCTATAATCTTCAAATATTCAAGTGTAATGTCAATCGACATCTTCAGATGCCTTGATCTTGTTTATCATCCTTCTGTTTATTCCTTCCTCAAGCCTTGAGAGAATTAGCATTAATAATCTCCATAATAATCATCTGAAAAGTAGAAGATATTAGTTAATAAGATTAATCCTTTAGTTTTAAAAATTTAGCTGCCATTAATAGAAAAATATGAGACAGAATGCTGAAAAGTTCTTGACCTGACCAAAAAACATTTTTAAAAAATCTAATCATCGCTCATTTGGCCAGATTTTGGAAAAATAGATTGGGCTGAGAACACTTCAGTACGCCTTTGTAAATCAAATAGTTGATGACTACTAACCTGTGGTGATGTCATGGTTGATATACTTGTTATCGGTCATATTGATTACTTGTATAACTGCATCTTGAATTGGTAACTGAAGCCATGAGGATTTCACAAAACCTTTCAAGCCAATATGAGTCTGCAATTGAATCATTAGCAAAATGAAATTTGATGATCAACAAAATGAAATTTGAATCTTGTTTCAAAGTTCACATTATTTAAATATAATTTTCCAAAATCTTAAAGCTATGGGTTAAATAACAGGATAGAACTGGACTTTCTACCTTTAGATGGTGGCTAGTCTAAGAGAAGAACTATCCTGAATTGAAAATCATTGGGAAAACGAGAAACTACTCATAGCTGTAAACCACTTTCCAAAAATGTCATGACAATTCACAGATAATAATGAAAAGGAATCTGTAGAGAGTTATGATTGTCTATATAATGAAGTGAGTGAAAATTGGTAGACAAAACCATTCAGAAGCCAACTTATCATGGTCAACATTTTAAGTATCCTGGCATTGTTCACATTTCAATCAAGCCAGATTATATAACTTTTCCCAGAAACTGTAACTTTGCTTAGTTACAGTATTAAGCACAAGTTTGTTATTTAGGTGTTGAAAAAGTACAAACGTGCCTGAGTGGTTATCTACAATAAGGATTAGCTAACTACCTTCAAACATGTGTACTCAAAAACAAGTGGCCATTATTATTATTATTATTATTGTTATTATTATATATACATAAATACACAAATTTTAAATTATATAATCCATCAGAACATCATCATATGGATATTTAAACGTGACCTTGTGAAAAGGCAGATTGGGGAAATAAAAGTGATTCTCACTGTCACAGTACATTTCTTGACTCACCTAATTGTAATGTATGGAAAAATATTCATGAATATGAAAAGATTATATTATAAATTATAAATATATATATATATATATATATATATATAATTATTTTTTTACCTTATTATGAAAATAAGGAAAATTAGAAAATTAGCAGGCAATTGCTGATACCTCCTGATAAGTGAACCGAACTGTTATCAAAAGCTTTGTCTACAAAACTCTGGAGTAGGGGGTGCTGAATATAACATCCATTAAATAAGTGACAAATTTTTTTAGTTGTATTTATCCTATATATGTATGTTTTTTAAACAACAAATTTCCCATGATTTCTCTCGAACACTCATATCTGCTCAAAGCGTATCTTAACGTAAACAAATGACATCATATATTATGATATGGACTAAGTCTGATAATTATTTTAATATATTTTCTGTTTATATGTTATTTTTATAGATACAAATATTTAAGTAAATGCTCTGTTTATAATAAACAGTATTAACAACATTTACTGAACGGAACGTCCGAGAAATTTCATAGAAAATATGTGTCCTCTGACAGGAATTGAACCTGTATCATACACAGAACTGTTATAATGTCTGGAAAAATCATGTTTATTTAAATTAGTTCATAAATATTTTTATAAAATTATGAAAAAAATTTTCATAAAACTTTCACAAAATGGTAAATAATAAATACCGCATTATACTTGGTTCACTTTGCTGAGGGAGTCAAAAGTGTATACAGTAATAGCAGAGTCAAGGGAATAACCGTCCTTTGAGTCATTGACTTTTTTTTTGCAGGCACGCAGGTTGAACATTGCCAAATGATTTAAGGAAACTAAGCTGAAATTATTGTAGAAATCAATGATAATAAAAATTCTATACTGACCAATTCCAAAATGTAATTTCATTTGTCTTTATTTGGAATGCATTGTACAAAATTATGAACAAAACCAACAAACAATAGCCCCCCACCCCCCGACTTATCAGTGAGGAATATGTTCTTAGACACCTCCAACCCAAAGCATATGCCTGAAACTTCAGAAATTATTGAACCCTAAATATACTATATTTTTCAAAAAAAGTCAAAAGTGTATACAGTAATAGCAGTGTCAAGGGAATAACCATCTTTTTGACACAGTTTTTTGTGGGTACAAAGGTTTAAACTTTGCCAAAATTTCTTGTGAGATAATGCAAGGACAAAAAATATCTCACAGTCTATTTTGTCTACCACTTCAATGTAGTTAATAAAGTAATCATTATAGAGTTTAATGAGGCTAAACCTCACATTCATAACATTGTTGGGTATTCAACTCCGGACTTTGTCCATTACTGTTAGTGAGTGGGTATGTGGCTTTAGGGCTTTCTCTGAACATGGATTCTACATTCTTGTGAGGATGTAAGAAACTCTACCCTCTCAGGTGGGTGCTTATATATCCTCCTCTGTCATCCATCATTCTGCATGTGAACATTCCAAGCTGGGTAGAGTTGACCACCCATTTACATGCTGGTGGCAGTCGCTGACATCCTGTGAGGCATAGATTTGCACCTGGTGACTAGAAGGTCAACTTTCAGGCCAACCCACTGATACATCTGGATTCTCTGACACATATGTGTAACATTGAGTGTAAAGTCTATTTCAATATCATCTGAGGTGAGTCACTTTCTACAACAGTAACTGATGTAAGAAAAAATATGACTAATTGAAATTATTGCTTACTAAGAACATGAATCATCTGACTATAAATCAGGACTACTTCACAGAAACACAATGAGACAGACATGGTACAGATATTTTGTAGAAATTTCTTTATGCTAGATAATAAAAGGATGATATGCTTACCTGTAGCATATACGCAATAAGGGCATCTTTGTTATCCTTCCAATACCTGGAGAGTTCAGAAGCTTTAGGAAATTTGTTGCAACCCAACTCAAGAGTAATTTCAAAACAGTTCGTCTCCAAATAATTATAGTCTTGCATTCCTTAAAAAGAACAAACAAAATTGAGATAAAAAAATAATGGGTTTGCTTAAAAAGAAAAAATATTTCAATTATCTTCATTCTCCAAGGCCCACATTAGGCATTAGTATATCCATGAGGAGGCACATTGGCGTAATGGATAGTGACTCAGCTTGAGGACTTGGAGAGCTGAGTTTGAATTTCAGTCAAATCCATTATATTCACTTACGTGCAAATACCCTTGGGAAAGGTATGAATCCTCTTCTTCTCCTCCCAGCTATAAGTAAATAGCAGGATAGACCATGTTCTATAGCCTTGGATGGTCTACCACAGAAAGAAATGGCAACTTACTGCAGGGAAAAAATCTGCCTTGTCAGTCATGTATTGAAAGATACATGATCACCTAAGCGTGTATCTCATAAGCGTGTGGCACATAACCGACCGAATCTTATCGATCCTGAAATAGCAAGACAGAACGGATTCTATAGCCTTGGATGGCAACTGGTCTACCACAGAAAGAAATGGCAACCTACTGTGAGAAAAAAATCTGCCTCGTCAGTCATGTATCGAAAGATACATGATTGCCTAAGCGTCTATCATGCATGGCACATAACTAACTGAAATTCACTTACATGCTAATACCCTTGGGAAAGGTATGAATCCTCTTCTTCTCAACCCCCCCCCAGCTATGGGTAAATAGCAGGACAGATCGGGTTCTATAGCCTTAGATGGCAACTGGTCTACCGCAGTAAAGAATGGCAACCTATTGCGAGAAAGTCATGTATCGAAAGATATATGATCACCTAATTACATAAGTAACTGAAAGCCATATAGTAACACCTTAAAAAATGGGAGAAGGACTTGAATAATTCAAGTAAATTAATTCCCAAAAAGAATTACACCTGAAAAAATTTGTATACAGCACTGGAATATACAAATACGCCATACAGTTATATCAAAATTTATCACAATTTGTTCTGCAGAGAAATTATAGCACATAATGAAAAACACAAGCAGTATGTGAAAAGAAGAAATGTAAAGAATAGTCTTTGGAGGGCCACAACCATGCCAGTGATCTCGTTTATGTTTACAATGTATAGCATTCATTCAGTTGCTGACTACCACATGTGCCTCCTTTGAGGTTTAAGCACGGACTGATTACCACTTCTGTTTCTATTGGGAGTTCATCGACAACCTACTATTTTCAAACTGGGATATTGTCATGTGACCCTCAAGATGTTAGTAAATTTGTGCTGTAAAAAGAGTGATAATCACTTTCTGCATTCTTACAAAAAAAAAGCTAACTAGACCATAGCCCTAGACATGAACAGGAGAACAAGAACAATCTATCCCCATAGATTAAATAAAGGGTTCAGTTCAGAATTCCAGAATTTCCCAGCTAAATATAGATGAGGAAGACTGGAGCTGAAACGTTATGATGACAACAACAAAGATGAGGACAATAGTCCGAATATAAATAGTGTAGATGAAAAAAAGCCGATCTGTTTTTAACCAGTCTATTAAAATTATTAAAAATAGTCTATATTAGGGGGTGCTGAAAAATTATTGGCCCAATCCCCAAAACTCTATCCAAACATCAGATATATGCAATATATCATAAATAATATTGTTATATTATGACTAGTCTTACTCTATTTTATTACTGGTCCTAGTTTACAAATCTTGTATCATACATAGTACCCTTATATGAGAGTGGAACTTGGACAGCGAATGCTGAGCAGGAACAGCAGTTCAACACCTTCCTCATGTGCTGCCACTAAGCCATCCTGAACATCACTTGGCAAGACCAACTTCCTAACAACACCATTCTTAAGAGGGTTGGGCTTCCCTAGCTTGCACATCCTCTTAAAGCAAATACACTTTTTACTGCACAGATAGGTCATGTGAATGGACAGCAGTTGAATAAATAAAAACATGAACTCTTGTACAGGGAGTTGGCTTGGGGAAAGCACCGCATAGGCAAACTTCTATGCTGCAAAGATGCCAGGGGAAGAGATCAGAAAACCTGAGGCTTCAACCCAGATATGTGGGAAACCACAGTCTTTAAAAAATTATCCTGGAGGTAGAATAGATATGGTCAAATTGAGTTGATCTCAAAAATGATTTAGATTCTGTTGTTAACTGGGGCAAGAAATGGCTTGTTAATTTGAACATCTTAAAAATGAAACTGCTCTCTTTTATTCATCTCAGAGAACTCTTTTGACTTTCTATCAGCATGGCAACTGCTAACATCCAGGAGAATAACTCTTTGCACCTATTTGAACTAACGTTTTCCACTGACATGAAGTAGAAAGATTATATTGAATCAATTGCTAAGTCTGCTGTTGTGCTAGACAATTTTCTCACCAGAATCTATCTTACATATCGATAAGTCTACCATTTGTCCATGCTTGGGACATTGCAACTATTTATGACCCTGTGTTCATGCTGTATATTTAGAGATTCTTGATGAAATCCAAAAAGAATCTGCAATGCTATTGGTTCTGACCTGGCATCTCAGCTTCAGTTATTTTCTCATCACTATAACATGGCTTCCCTTTGCTTTTTCTATAAATACGTTCATGGTAATTGTTCAGATGAATTTTCCTAACTAGACTTTATGAATTTAAGCACAATACTAGATTGGCAGCAATGTCTCATCAACTCTTAGGTGAAATGGTGGCTAGATGTAACTGTAAGTTCTATGCTAACAGTGTCTTCTATTGTATTTCTCACTTATGGAACTCTGTTCCGGCTTCTTGCTTCCTTGTTAACTTTGCCCTTTAAATATTTAAATGCAATGTCAATAGTAATCTTCTGTCTTCTTAATTCTTGTTCTTTTACTATCCTCTCTCTTTAATAGTGTATTTCCTCCTCATATTGTCTAACACTCAGTAACCCTTTGCATCTTAGCAGCTTTATTGCCTTGATTAAAAAACAAGGCAAAGAAGGGAAGCTCCAAATCTGACAAACAGACAGACAAGCATCAAACATAATCTTCACAAAGTACAAAAGATGCTGCAATTCTTGAATCATCCTCTCAAACTATAATGGATGCTGTACCTGAGACATTATCCAGAGAACAACTTTATGGTCTCCCAAGATTGAGTGATGTTGGATGAACAAATTCTATCTTATTCTGTTGCTTTTTTATCATAACACTCTGGTTCAATACCCTCTTCATAATTATTTTTATTTCATTACTACAAAGGCTGTCGAAAATGGAAGGTGTAAACAGCTACTACTAAAACTTACAAATAAAAGATTGTGCATATGTTACCAAACTGCTATGTCATATAGACAGGATCAACTCATCCTCTTTTGTATTCCATTTGTAAGGATGAAGTTTCACTCAGACAGCTTCTTCTTCAGAACAAACTTTTGAAAGGCTGCTTCTCCAGTAACTATGATATTAACCTCTTCAAGCCTGGAGTTAATCATTATCTATCCTACACATCCTCATAATATGTACTTCTTACTTCTTCCTTTTATGCCATGATAACAAACTCATTCAGTAAACTTCTACCTAGAGTGGCTCTTGGGGCTTGTATTGGGTAAACAAATGTATCAAAAATGCTAAAATTATTACATTTATCTAATCAGTACATAAATCATTGCACCAAGTGACTGTAATGGACTTTGCAACACTGAAACAATAGTATTACTTGTGAGGAACTGATTCCCAGATAAATATTATTTATCAAGATGAGGACATTAGTTTGCAGTGTAAATAATGATAACTCCTCATCCCAGAAATTCAGACAAAAGTCAAATATTAGTTACATGTTTTTTTAAGTCACTTTATCATTTAAAAAAGTTTGTTTAATATAAATAATCATACTTAACTTTTTTAACTTGACAACCAAATATTCTTTATTTCTACTTTCACTTTTTAAATAGGTTTTATTTATGCAACATTGAATTAATTGTATTAAAATTACAGTTACAAAATATGTCATCATAAACAATAATGTCTCAATGATTTTTACTCATTTCTCTTGAATTTTTAATTACATCAACAAGTCCTTAGCCTGAGGGTAAAAAAAAGCATTTATTTTACACAATATATATATATTTATTTTACAACATAATCTTCTTCATTAATGTACTTAGCCTAATGAAAATTAAACACTGAAAATTTAAGTTCAAAATTCACATAATAACACTGTCAGGCTACAGACTTATTGATCCACTCTCTGGAAACTTACCTCTGGACACAGAATACCACTCTCCTCCATTTGTGATTCCATCCTGAACTCCAAAATTCTGATCATTAGCCATTCCACAAGATTTGTGGTTCTTGCTCATATAGCGATGATTTTGAGAATATGCTTCAGCAAGATACCTACAAAAAATATATGTCATTTATTAGGCATTGTTTATTTATGGCACAAGGCCACAGGTATGTTGCACTCAATGACAATCATACTCACTACTCAATAACATCGATTCACAAAACCAGCTTCTTAACCATCACACTACAACAAGGTATCCTATGAAAATTACTGTCTCAATAAATGAAAAATTAGATTACCTAAAAATCAAAAATTAAAATTCTTTAATATATTATCCATATTAATTTTCACCTTGTTGGCTGAGCTCAAGAATATTCAAACTGCATCTCAGTGCAGAGGGGTAACCCCCACTCGAAAGGGCCACCTATTTGCTGTACCTATGTTTACCCTTTTAACTCTTGTGCAAACCAGGATCTCCCTCTATAGGTTTGGCACTCATGCAGAATGTATGTCTACTTAGTTTTATGTCTGAACCTATGTTAGATTTTATACAAACTGGACCAAACTTTTTTTGAACCAAATGGTCTACCTTTTTTTTTGATTCTTGTACAAACTGGATCTATGTCTACCTTTTGAACTTTCATCTAAACTGAATCCATGTCTGCCTATCTACTGTTTATAAAAATGACAGAAATTAGCTTGACATTACCTGGAAAACCAAGCCAAGTCTAAACATTAATTTGTTTGATTCACTCAGGTAAGTATTTCTGTAGAATGCATTGTGTTTTTTAAAACAAGTTTGGGAATTGCAAGTTGTTAATGTGCTATGAATATTATAGCAAATTTTAATGTCATTTAACATCTAATATTCTTCCACAAATTAGTTGAAGAAAATTTGTACTTGTATTAGTGTTTTCTTGAGTGTTCACAAGATGTGTACAATGTATTTGGCTGTCATCCAATATTATTGTCTATGACAAAAATATAAACATACTAACTGATACTTAATGATACCAACTGCAATACAAAACCCAAGGAGAATATGAATTATCAAAAATAATGATGAGGACAATAGTCCAAATATTTTTTTAATAATTTCACTGCAAGCAAGGCAATAATGTTTCTAAGACACAAGGAGTTACTTAGAGAGAAAGAAAATGAGAAAACATTACTGAAGAGAAAGGACAATAAAAGAATCGTATTCAAAAAGACGCAAGATGACACTTGACATTGCATTTAAATTTCTGCAGATCAAACTTGAATGGAAAGTAATACATTTTGGAGGTCATATTTGGTAGGAAAGTGAGAAACAGGAAAAGAGTTCCACAGGTGAGAAGTGCAAGAAAAGAAACTATTAGAATAGAACTTACAATTACATCTATAAATTTCAACTGTAAAATTATGAGACCTAACAGTCAATCTAGTACTATGCTTAAATTCATTAAGTTGAGGGTCCAACGAGGAAAGATCATCGGAACAATTTCCATGAAAACATTTATAGAAAAAGCATAGGGAAGCAATGTTATGGTGGTAGGAAAATGATTAAAGCTGAGATGCCTGGTCAAGATTGATAACATTGCAGATTTTAAATATGAAACTTGCCCATCTCAGAGTTTTAAATATTTTACAATATTAATTAGTAAATAATAACAATATTAATCATGGTAGCAAACAGCGAAATAATTATAATGATTCATCTTGAAATAAATAAAGAATGAGGCCAAAAAAATCGACATAGGTGTCCCCCAAGAGGCTCATTTCTCAGTTCAACTCTCTTTCTCCTGTACATAAATGATCTGCCTAGGAGTATACACAAATCTTTTGTGAATGTCTATGCTGACGATACAGTGGTATATGAGTGTACCTCTAAAACTCTAGACGACTGGAGGCTGGTGACTGATCTCTACTCTGCCCAAGCTCTAACAGATCAGTGGGTAGAAAAACTGGTTGGTCACATTCATTCAAGGAGTTACTTAGAGGTTAAGTCCCAAGAGGTAATCCAGGTCCCTACCTTGAATGCCTCTTGGGACTTAAACTCAACCTAGACTTCAACTGGAACTCATACATACCGGGTGTAGCAGCAAAATTGTCCAAATCGTGTAACATCATGGGATAATTGTCCATCCCACAAAATGTTTAATATTTACAAATCCACTAAACTAATTGAGTTTTTTTTTTCCAAGTTTTCAGATAAGACATTTAGTCATCTTGACAACAATTTGTCATAAGAATCACTGGAAAACCCTTTGAGCTATTCAGCTAGAAAGTGAAAAGGTTAAAATCGTTTTGTGTCAGACTCATTGTCTTCCTAACTGAGCAATCTTAACCTGTTGCAGTCTCCATCCTGGGTATGACTATAAACTACATCCGTATCCTGGGTAAGAGGATAAACTACATCCAGCAGCAAGGCCTCTGATCAGGAGGTTTTGAGGAGCATGGAACCACCTCTTAATTGCTGGTGTTCCCAGGTCCACTCTGACCTGGGGTAGTAGCACCTGTTAGGCTCCCAGCTATGGGCAAATAGTTAACACCCAAACTTTTGTAAAAATAGGTTTTAATACCAGAAATACTTTGTAATAAAAAAATTATTACCAGCAATAATTTTTTAAGGAAAAATTATTATCAGCAATACTTTTAAAAAAATACCAGCAATACAAACAGCTATATATTCTTTGGAAAAAATATGACCAGCTATAGATTTCTTCAAGGAAAAATATTCCCAGAAATAGATTTTTGAAGAAAAATATTACCAGCAATAAAAATTTTGTCGGCATTAAGGTTGATATGCCGTAAAACAAACCAAACCAAACCAAACCTGTTGCAGTCTTAAGTTAACTTTCATATTCATCACATATCACCATAAAACTGGGCTTCTTACTCTGTAACCGGCTACTTTGAGTGGCTCTTGGGCCTTGTACAGAGTGAACATTATTGTTAAAAATATTTTTAAAAAAACAAAGTAAGAAAACAAGATTTAAAAAAAATCTCACCTGAATGTGGCATCATCAGGAGAAATGCTGTATTCTTTTTGTTTGCCACTACGTGTTAAATCGTAAGGATAATTAGCAACAAGATCCCCACCATGAAGATTAGCAGACAAGACAAACGGGTAAGCACTCAACCATTTCATAACAGTCTTTGTTTCAGCCTCAAGCTGCAAAGATAGAAAATATGTTTTTTCCCTTTTTTTTTAAATTGGTATCACCCCAAGCAAGGCAGTACATCCACTAGCATGCGAGGGGTTATAACGTGTGGAGGAATTAGGAACAGAAACATTAATGGGGAGTAAGAAAAAAGAGCAATCAGGAGGACAATAGTGATTGACACTGCATTTAAATTTTTGTAGATTAAAGTTGGCTGGAAAGCATGGAGTCGGGAGGGAGTTCCACAAGTGAGAAGTGTGAGAAAAGAAATTGTTAGCATAGAAGTTCCTGCTACATCTAGCTAACTCAACTGTAAATTTATGAGATCTTGCCGCAAGTTGAGTATTGTGTTCAATGCCATAGAGAAGAGCTCATCTGAACAATTTCCATGAAAGTATTTATAAAAGAGGCAGAGAGAGGCAACCTTACAGCAGTGGGAAAGTGACTGAAGCCGAGCCGCCAGATCAGGACCAATAATATTGCTGATTCTTCTATGGATTTTATCATGGAGCTCAAGGTAAATAGCAGGGTCACTGGACCATATATGGCAGCAATATTCTAAGCATGGACGAATGGTAGACTTATAGATATGTATGATAGATTCTAGAGAGAAAAATTGATTCACACAGCAAAGTGAACCAATCAGCTGATCTAGAAATGGATTCCATATGGTCGTTCCACTTCATGTCAGCTGAGAATGTTAGCCTGAGAAGATGCAACGAATCCCTTTCCTATAGGTTTGTTGATGGAAGGCAGAGAGGGGTCTCTCAAATGATTAATAGAGAGAAGTTTAGTTTTGGAGGTGTTAAAATTAACAAGCCATCTTTTGCCTCAGTTAACAACTAGGCAAATATATAATAAGGAGCAAATGAGAGCCTCAATCTATTTAATCTTTTTTCTAGACTGTGCCCTGTATATATACAAGCACAGGTGTGAAGAGATAGGCACTGATCATTTAGGCATTCCATACCATAACCCACAGTGATAAATATACCAGCAGATACTTATAAAAAAAGGCAGAGAGAGGCACCCTTAGGGTGGTGGGAAGTAACTGAAACTGAGATGCCAGATCAGGACCAATAATATTACTGATTCTTTGGATTTTATCAAGGAGCTCTAGATGACAGCCATATTTTAAGCATGGACAAATGGTAGACATAGATATGCAAGATAGATTCCAGAGAGAAAAATTGTCTTGCCCAACACAGTGAACTGACTTTTTTAGCAGCTGATCTAGAAATGGATTCAATATGTCAGCTGAGTACATTAGACTAAGCAGGCACAATAAGTCACTTTCTTAGAGGATAGCATCAGCTATGCTGATGGAAGGTATGGGGGGGTCTGTCATTAAAGATGAGAAGAAAAATTTTCACTTGGTTCACATAGCAAAAAAATCTTAATTTTTGCCAATATCAAAAATTTATAAAACTGCAGATAAAAAATTATTATCTAAAAATAGAAGAATTGTCACAACAGAAAGTAACACATTTACACACAAATATAATACATAATTATGATTGTCACTGCAATATTTTGTTAAAGTTGTTAAGCTCAAATAATTTGTAGGAATATTATTATTGTTACAATAATAATAATGAAAATGAAAATTATAAAGAAAATAAAATGAAACAATAATATTTAAACCTTGTTTAAAATAAATTAAATAAAAAATTAAAAAAATTACTCCCAGCATGCAACAAAAATTGTTCCTGCTGGAAATATGGACCTCCCACCAAATGATGTGAGATTCAATCTCTTCACCCAAGAACTATCAGGAAGACAACACGTGTGTAACTTCCATCCATGATAGGACTTACTCGCTTTCAATGAACATTATCACAATTGTAATGTAAAACAAACAAACAAACAAACACACACACACACAAATAAAATTGTATGAAATTACTACACAATTTCTCATGCCTTCTCTGTATTGGGCACATTAATTTTTCCTGTTTTTATCTTCATGACAACAGGCCTAAAATTCTACTACAACTATCCACCCACCCCCATGGTGTGAGTGAATACCCCACAAATCCATGAAGCAATAGAAGAATTTCTACAGGTATTTTATAGTCATGGATCTCGCAAGGAGATTATTCAATCATTAACTTAAGAATTAAGATTCATCTTAAAATTCAAACAGAAAAACTGTGAAGTTTCCACAGGTATTTCTAACCGTTATTAAATCTTTCAATCATATTTTATCAAAAGGTTTCTCAAATCCAATAGCTGTTATCTCTCTTTTCTGTGTAAAAGGAGGTTTCCTTTCTAACCTTTTGTTTGAATTGTGTGGAATATCAATATCTTAATTATGTCATTATTTTCACTTTGAGTTACTTGTGCTATCCATTTTAGTTGCTGCCATTGTTGAAATGATTTGTCTTCTGTTATTTGGTAAATTCTTTATTTGATTCTGTAGTGCCAGTCACCAAGGTTCAAAGATGGCTGCTCCCATTCTATGACCTTCATTTGCTCAAAGCTATTCTTAACCATTGATCTGAGAGCACAGTTGTATACAGCTGACAGTTTAGGTATTTCTGAAAGAGTTTGGTATGACATCGATATGAATGTGTTGATCCTCGGACTCTATTTAAGAACCTGACTCAAGGTTTTAGGTTAATGTCTTTTATACTTACATCCGGGGTGTTCAATGCATACTTGAGCTTTTCAAGGTGGTTGTTTGGACCATGACTGATTTCATTTTCATACATGATGTTGTTGAGATCAGGAAAGTTTCGGTTCAAGTCAACATTATTTGCATTTCTGCGTCCAATCAACCAATCTTTGGTGCCATCCTAAAAAGAAAACAAAATAAAAACGTAGAATACATAATCAATTGTAACTTGCAATAAGATAAAAAAAATAATACAACTTCTCAGGTACCGTTCCAGTAATCCTGTCACTAAACAATCTGGTGTCCAAGTGAGGACTTGTACTTGACCGCTATTTCAGGCAAACCACATGTGTAACCGAAACGTTGTGATAACAACAAAACAAGAGACAATAGTCCTGTTATGGGACCTTACCCATAATAACAGAATGGACTAGCCCATACATAATAAATACTGCACCTCAAGAGGAAGCAGAGAGTTCCATCTGAAGTCTGGAGTGAGGTCCGTCAGAGCGAGTGAGTCAGTCAGTTGAGTCAGAGGCAGTCCGAAACAAAGTTGCATTCAGACAATTAACACTTCTTTCTTCTCTGTATATATTCCTGTTTGTAATATATCTGTGTTATTCCATATCTGTATTCGAGTTCTTCTTTATTGGTTCTACCTTGGACTATCACCGTGGTACAAGGAACAGGACCATAACAAGTTCGCATGCAAATAATGTAATATTTACTCACTTTTTGACAGTACAATTCAATGGTTCTTAACCTTTAGGGAAAGTAATCCAAAATCTTATTAAAAATTTTATTCTTTTAAATAAAGTTTATTCCCATTCATTTTATTCAGTGCATTTTTGTGGCGCTGTGGTCACTACTAACAATTGTGGTTCATGGTAATATTCAAAGAAGAATAAAGCAATGGCTTTCTGGTTTTACACAGGGGATGTTGAGGTTACCAAATCCCTCCTCTCAGAAGCGGATTTGTTTCTGAAGTTAATTTCTTCTAGCATTTACCTAAAGAGGCAGGACCTACAAGGCAGCAGGTGATTTGAATTTAGAGTTTCCTTCTCCTAGACTGGTTGCCACCTAAGGCTGTAGAACCCAGTTTGTCCTGCTATATTGCCCATAATTGGGGGGAGAAGAGACGGATTTATTGCTTTCCCAAGGATATTAGCGCATAAGTGAATTTAAGGAAATGAAATTCAAACTTGGATCTCTGATTCAACAATTGGAGCTAAGTATTACTCCATTGTGTCTGTGTTTAAAATACTGGTTATTATTAAAAGTGATAATTTTTCTTTTTAAAAATTCAGCCTGTGCCAATCCCAGCTTTGTGATAAGGTACAATGAATCCCAAATCCATTATACCAGGTTCTGTTTGGACATTTCGATGTGGTGGAATGGTTAGCAAGCTCGTCTTGCTGGATCAATTATGACAGAGTAGTAAGTTAGATCCTCACTTGGTACCCTATACTCTTGGCCTTGTGCCACAACTAAGCTATGCTTAGGAAATCACTATACCAAGGTCTGTAATTTATTTCAGATAATATTCTTGTCTACTGAAAGAACACATATTTACTCAGCCTTAGAGCGTGATGTAACCCCCACTTCTATTTTAACAGTTTCTTTTCTCGCACTTCTCAACTATGGAACTCCCTTTAGATTTCTTTCTTTTCTGCCAGCTACAATCTTCAAAAATTCAAATACAAAATCAATTACAATCTTCTATCTGTTTTCATTAATTGTCCTTTTCTCACTCCTCCCCACTAAATTCTTCTCATTCTCTTTCACTCTTTGTAACCCCCCCCCCGGGTCCTAGTGGCATTATCACTGTTGTGTTGTGTTGTTTTATGGTATATGATCAGCAGTCGGCTTCTTGCCTGTGTCTTACTTTACTATACACAATTTATATCACTTCTACTTAACATATGTAAATAGGTACAATTCTATTTACCAATCCACTACACCTCCCCACCCCTTGAACCTAAGAAGTTAATGCCTTTTGTTCTCGAGCTTCTTCTACAACTTCTTTCCTCCTCTCTCTCTTGAGGTTTATGTCCTGTTCTTTTTAATCACCTTATTTAATTAATTAAAATTAAAAATCACCTTACTTAATTAAAATTAAAAATCACCTTACTTAATTAATTAAAATTAAAAATCTTGGTTGGATATGTGGCTAGTGTAATAGTCAGCAACCTGAAATTGAATTCCAACTGAGTTCACGGTGTTCCTTTTCATACAAATACCCTTGGGAATAGTATAAATTTATTTCTTCCTCCCCCCCCAGATATGAATAAAATAGAAGGGTTAACTAGGCTCTCTTGCCTTGATATGGCATCCGATCTAGGAAAAGGAAAAAGCTGAATTCAAAACCAGCTTGAACTTATCCGAGACACTATTTTTTTTTTAAAGCATTTCACCCCAAGCAAGATGGGAGTGCCACTAGCACGCAAGGGGTTACAGAGGATTGAGAACAAGAGTAAAGAGGTGTGTTTGAGGAAAGGACAAAGAGAAGGACGGGGATCAGGATCAAGGCATCAGAAGATGTTGATTGACATTACGTTTGAATATTTGAAGATTATAGCTATCAGGGAAGCAAGTAGGAGGAAGGGAGTCCCCATCTCTGTCCCATAATGATTATTCAATTTACATACAAACTTCATAGACTAAATGGAACAATCATTATGGGACAGAGGTAGAATAATATAGAAAAATGGCTACTTTAATAATCAGATTAAATTGAAGAGGAGAGGAAACATTTTCTTTTTAAGCATATCACCACTAGCACACAAGGGGTTACAGAGAGTGAGAGCAAGAGTAAAGAGGCGTGATAGAGGAAAGGATGAAGAGAAGGATAGGGGAATAGATCAAGGCATCTGGAGATGTCAATTGACATTACATTTGAATACACTATTTACATTATTTGGACTATTGTCCTCATCTTTGTCACCATATTTATCACAACGTTTCGGCCAATGTACGCTCCGGCCTTCTTCAGGTGGTTGGAATGTTGAACCATGTTTTGCCATGTTTAATGGATGTCAATTATCAGTTATTTCCTGTTAATTCCCCTCTCCATGTTCTCCACTGCCTTAACCGGGTATTGAACTTACACTCTTTTTGTCCTGTCACTGGATCTAACCAACACCTTTATCCACTGTCCCATGTGTCAGTTCAACATTCGAACCATCTGAAGAAGGCCAAACCATTGTAATAAATATGGCGACCAAGATGAGGACAATAGTCCGAATAATGTAAATAGTGTACATAATACCTTATCTCAGAAATATAGACAGATACATTTGAATAGGTGGAGATTATAGCTATCAGGAAAACAAGTAATAGGAAGGGAGTTCCACAGATGGGAAGTGTGAGGCGTGAAGCTATTGGGGTAGAAGAAATGGCTACATTTAACCATTTTGACAGTGAAAGGGTGGGACTGAGATGCCAATCTAGTAGCACGTTTAAATTCATGAAGTTTGGGAACTAGCGAAAGTAGCTCCTCAGAGCAGTTGCCATGAAAGTATTTGTAGAAAAGACAGAGGGAGATGCCAGATCAGAGCCAATCACATTGCACATCCATCTCTGGATTTTGTCAAGGACCTTAAAACGAACATTGCTGATACAGCTGTCATACATGTGGTGCCCCTATAACCCTCATGGGTTATGGGACTCATAATACGATATCTGAATAATGTAAATACTGTAAATAGTTACAATACCTCATCTGCAAAATATTGACAAACCCCTAGCATTTAATCTGATACTAATCACTGGATTATCCTCTTAATACAATTAAATACACACTAGAAAGATTTTGCTGCCTGATTAAGTTGAACTGATGCTTATATAAACAAATTCTCAGGTTCTCTGCTAACAGGAAGCAAACTCACAGTCAAGTTTGTATTGTTAAAAAATAAATGCAAATTTATAAGAATTTAGGTTTTAGATTAAGCAAGCAATTTCATTTTCTGCTAACTTTCAGAATAAAAAGATGCAAATCTCTGTTTATTTATTAGGCAAGAATGAAAAAGAAGAAATAAAAGCAAAGAAAGTACAGTTGTCAGTTTATTTTTCTTTTTATGTCCATTGTTTAAGACGTGCAAAGAATAAATAAATGTTATTGAGAAAAACAAAAAGGGAAAAAGTGTTTCAGAGAAAATCTGCATGCAAGGCATAAAGATAATTTTATATCCTGTATCTAAAAAAAATGCGACAAAGATTTGGAGAAAGGTCAACAGAGGTTCATTTTTATTTTCCCAGAATATTTTACATGAGACAGCTTACCTTTCATTTGGTTTGCTTATTAAAGTGACAATTATTTTGACAAAAAAGTGGTTCCATTCTTCAATATTGCTGCATTTTTAATTGTCTTCAAGAATATAAAATGTTTTTTTTTTTTAAATCATTTTACCCTAAGAAAGGTAATAAAGTCACTAAGATGCAAATGTGAGAGAATATGAAAAAAACAAAAAAACAGTTAGGGAGAAAGAGCAATAAAAGAACAAGAATTAAGAAGACAGAAAATAACAATTGACATTGCTTTTAAATTTTTAAAGATCAAAGGAAATAAAGCCACTAAGATGCAAGGGGTTACTAATTATTAGAGAATATGAGGAAAAAACTATTATTAAGACAAGAATTAAGAAGACAGAAAATAACAATTGACATTGCTTTTAAATTTTTGAAGATCAAAGGCAATAAAGCCACTAAGATGCAAGAAGTTACTAATTTTTAGAGAATATTAGAAAAACTATTATTAAGGAGAGAAGACAATAAAAAAACAAGAATTAAGAAGACAGAAAATAACAATTGACATTGCATTTCAATTTTTGTCAATCAAACTTGACTGGGAAGCAATAAGCCAGAAAAGAGTTTCACAAGTGAGAAATGCAAGAAAAAGAAACTGTTAGCATAGAACTTATGGTTACAAACCATAACCATTCAAACTCAAAAACAATGAGATTTTACTGGCAATCTAATAATGTGTTTAAATTCATAAAGTCTATGTAACATAGAGAGTTCATCAGAACGATTACCATGAAAGTATTTATAGAAAAAGCATAGGGAAGCTATGTTATGACAATGGAAAAGTGACTGAAGCTGAGATGCCAGGTCAGGACTAATAACATTGTAGATTCTTTGTATTTTATCAAGAATCTCTAAATATATAGCAGAAGCATCTAATACTGTTGCAAATTAAATTAAAACTTAACATCTATTTTAAATCACTAGTGTTCTGAAAAAGAGAGTTATTCCTGTCCTCACAAAAACTAAATCATAATTGACTTGATGGTGATTAAGTTTATTTATTTTATTATGAAATGTCACATAAAACAGCTTATATTTTCTTTGCAATAAACTGATGATACTTTTACTGCTACATTGTTATAGCATTTTTGTATGGCGGCACTGGCCCAATTTGGGAAGAAAAGGAAATTACTATTTATTGAAAATATCTATATATAAAATGTTGACATTGATTTCTCATGGGAACTGTCATTTTCATTAGATAATCTGCAGTACAGATATAGTTAAACAACATTTCTAATATACAATATAATAAAAATGTATGAAAAATGTTGCATCATATACTAGTATATATATATATTTATATATATATATATATGTATATATGCTAGTATATATGTACCCTGGATTAGAAATAGCACAAAGAACTAATTAGTATATAACACAATTGTTAAAGGACCAACATTATATGTCATCTTGAAAAGTTGTTTGTGTATATATATATATATATATATATATATATATATATATATATATATATATATATATATATGGCCAGGTGGCTGAGTGTTTAGAATGTTTGCATTCTGACCATGAAACCTGGGTTCAAATCTCACCATGGTTGATTTTTCCGGAAGGAGACTTCCTGTTGTTATCGAACTGGAGGGGTCGATCCCAAAATGTGGAACCTTTGGAAAGTGCCTGAAAACCATACCACAGGTTGACCCAAGCCTTGTGAGTAAAACTGGCTACCCAGAATACTTGGGGGCCATCAATAGCTGTGCTAGCACAAAGTCACAAGTCATCGTGGCCGAGGGCTTGAGCGTGCTGGCCTTGTTCAAATTGTTGATCACGCTAGATAACACACTCTTTCCCATAAACTGTAACTAAGGTCTGCTCAGCATAGTTGCAGTATAAACCACAGGTAGACTCTGTGGGTGTTGAATAAACACAAATGTGCCTGAACAAGCATCTGCAACAGGGATTGGCTAGCCAGCTTAGTAGATGGGTATCCTTGAATACAAGTGGCCACCTATATGTCAACTATTTACTCCTTCTTAATAGTGAGTTTGATCGGTTCAATGAAGTCAAATTGGCAGATGACCTAAAAAATGACCTACCATCTGTTGTTAACTGGGACAAGGAATGACTTGTTAATTTTAACACCTCCAAAACGAAACTTCTCTCTTTTAATTATCTGAGAGAATGGCATGTGCTAACATCCAGGACAGTGACTTGTTGCCCCTTGTTGGGTTAACGTTTTCTGCTGATATGAAGTAGAAAGATTATATTGAATCAACTGCTTGATCTGCTTCTAGGAAAGTTGGTCCACTGTGCAATGCTAGATAATTTTCTTGCTAGCATCTATCTTGAATCTTAAGTCTACTGTTTGTCCATGCATTGGTCTTGTCTGGTCTGGTGTGTCCGGTATGTATGTTTTATTGCCTTGTTCTGTGTGATTTGAACAATCTGACAAATGCTCAACTGCATTAACCACTAAACTATGAAAACTTGACAACTTTTGCAGAAGATCAAATCTAATGTATAATAAACCTATCACTCCATTCAATAACCATCTTTTGACATCTTTTTGACATCTTTTGCAGAAGATCAAATCTAATGTATAATAAACCCATTACTCCATAAAATGACCATCTTTTGAGGTCTTTTTGACATCTTTTGCAGGAGATCAAATCTAATGTATAATAAACCCATCTCTTCATTCAATGACCACTCTTGACACTATATTTGCTTACATTTTTACACTTGTTATATTAGGAGCAGTATGATTATTTTTTTATTAAATAAAGCATTGTCAATTATTACCAGCTTGACTGATGTAGTGGGCCCTCTTATATCAAATAAAAATGCAATAAAAAAACAAACAGACAATTGTTGCAGTAATAAAAAGAAATGAAAACTTTATATAATCAACTGCACACTACAAGTTCAATAAGAAAGGATATTTTCAAAGCTAAAAATCATAAAGACAGTTTTATGAATTTTGCTGCCTGGAGAGAATTTGGAATCATGCATGTTGCTATCCATTAAAAAGGAATGGTTAGATGAATTGAATTCAGAAACAATTATTGGCAGATTTGAACAATCATCAAATGAACACAACTAATTGCTCTTAAGATAGCAGACTACATGCAATGCTCTATTAAGATTTTGAATGATCTGTTAATATGTAAATTGTTTGCTAATATGATGAGTAATTTAACATTTTTTAAATAAAAAAAATCACCAGCTACAAGGCTCGAAAGTCACTCAAGGCAGAGAGTTACTGTTAAAAGGTTTATGATGGATGATGTGTGATATGATTAGAAGAGAATCTGGAAGGAAATTAAGATTAATTTGAATTAAAATGATTGCTAGACTTACTGGCTTCCTGTGATTGGTGTTTGCCAATTCCCAACCATCTGGATTCATTGAGGGCATCAAATGGATCCGTGTGTTGTTTATAAGCCACTGGATTTTATGATTGTTTGCATTATATTCTTGACACAAATAGACAGCCAGGTGCAATAATAATTCTCGACCAACGACTTCATTCCCATGCATGTTGGCAACATATTTGAACTCAGGTTTCCCTGAAAGAAGAAGCAAATTAGAAAATGGCAGATGAAACAAGAATCAATGTAAGCATTTGAGCCCAAGCTTTCCTGTTATGTGAATCAAAAAAGAAAATGACAGATCAGACAAGAATCAATGTAAGCATTTGTACCCAAGTTTCCCTGTTATGTGAATCAAAAAAGAAAATGGCAGGTCACACCAGAATCAGTATCTGAAAAAAATAAAATAAAATAGAAAAAACAGTAAAATAACTCACACATTCATGCAACTCTAGAAAGCCCAATCTACACTTCTATTTAAGCCATAGCCAGTGGCAAAAGGTGTAGATTCATGCCTCTGGCAAGGCCAAAGTGAATGCAGCAGAGTCATTTGGAATTTGAACTTGGCTTACCAATTCCATTTTCAATACTTATATTCCTTTATATCACTCATATATATTTCACCTTAATTAAAAAGAGATCCTCAATTAAACAATCTCAACTCAAAACAAACAACTGCTAACTGTAATTATCAACAAATTTGTACAATCATCTAGTGAACACAAATGATTGTTTTTAATATAGTGGACTGCATTGTGTTTTTGAATTATCTGTTAATATATAAATTATGCTGTAAACTATTTAAAAATATCAACTAATTACTTAAAATTAAAAAGAAATAAATAAAACATCCAATTATAACATTCTGTATTTACAATTGGTATCTACTGTCAGTAATATATACACAGTACATGTACATTGTAATTATTAAAAAAATGCACATTTTTTTCTACAAAAATTTTAATCGTACCCTTTTTGCCATATGTATTTTTTGAAAATTAAATGATAGCATTTGTAGTTGTAAGTGAACCCCTTTGTCTCCACTTATTATTATTAATTTTTGACTAGTATTTACTTGTTTTGCAGACTATTAGTAATGTAGTAAGCATAACCACAAATTCATAACCTTGTGCCAGACTAAGCTCAGTAGATAACTATTGGGACACTTCACTGTGGGATTGTATTCAGCAAGCTCATCCCACACACGCCAATATTACTGCTGTGAGTTCAACACTCAATGGATGGATACCCCTTGCTAGTTGTCTTGTGCCAGACCAGGAGTGGGGAACCTGCAGACTTAATGCCACATGTGGCCTTCTGGGTCATCACATGCAGCCTTCTGCAACTTTTGAGCTGGGCTGTGGAGCCAGATAATTTAGAAAAGTTGGAGCTTCAACTCCCTAAACTAAAAGTTCACAATAAATTTTCCTCTTTCTCAGCAATAATTAAATTTATCCTTTTGAGCTTGTGTTACTGATGATCAAAAATACATTTACTAGAGTGTGGTTGAGTTGACTAAGGTTTCTTCTTAACTTGGAACCATTAAGATCTTTGTAGCAAAATTATATATTATCACACTAATATTATTCTGCTTGTAACAACAGTCTTTGTTAGTGACTTAATTAATGACGTGTCTGTTGCTTACGCCTTGGCTCACTTTTCACCTCCAACTTACTAACAATTTCAGCTGACTGTTTTCGTTATCTTCTTTTTCTTTCTCTATGAAAAGAAAAACTCAATAAAAACATTTTAAGCAAAAAAAAAAAAAACAGCAAAATCATAAGTACTGTATGAAAAAAATTAAATTATTTTTAGCTTGAACAAATACCACAAAATTCAAACAATCTTTTATCAGTGTTTATATTTCATTTTTTTTTCATACCTTAATATGACTATTGTAGAGAGCAAAAAATAAAAAAAATAAAAATAAAAGTTTCCCAGTTTGACTAGCAAAAACACCAATTCAAGAAAAGAAATTCACGTCTAGGTGTGAAGTAAATGTTCAACCAATGGGTGATTTTGCTTTGAAGAAATGAGAGAAACAAAGAAGCAATACTTGAACCTTTTTTAGAAATAAATATTCAGCCACTGAGAAGCATCACTTTTGGGAAATTTGAGAAAAAGAAAAGAAAGAAATTCATGAGCTGGTGTGAGAAAATAAAGTGTCATATAAACAAAGTGCTGACAACAGACAGAAGACAGTAAAAAAAAAAAGAAAAAGAAGAGACTTGGAGGCAAATATAACTCAACTTGACCTTTCAAAATCTGGATGACAAATTTATTTCTATGACCCAACTTACAAAGAAAAACTTCTACTACACACCAAGAACCTTAACTGAATGAAGGACTGCTGTAATATAAAAAAAAAATTGAATTCCATTCCCTTTGACCAATGAAGAACACTGCTTGGTAAAATTATACTACCAGCCTACTTACTACTTCTATACCTGAGTAAGTAAATATTTTCAACATTGACTCTTTTCATCTAGCACCTTTTAAATACTAATCATACACAACTTCAATTAACAATGAACTTTATATTTTTGAATATTATTTATTCTTTGGAATTTTCATTAAAACATTGAACTTATAATTAACAAAGGATAATTGTGTTGTACTAAAATTTGTTACTAACTTTATATTGTTATTAATAATTGATTATATTATAATCAATAATAAGAGATTAACAAAGGTAGAGGTATACTCATTAGAATCTAAATTAATGGCTGTTTAATATGGCCTATGAATAGCAATGAACAAGGTCTACTTTCAGTAAGGGATATCAATCATTACTGTGGGACTAGCATAAGCTGGAGCCAAAAATTTTAAAAATGTCTGAGCCTGAGCTGGAGTTGAAGATTTAGATATCAGCTCCACATCAGTGTTTTTCAGCAGTGTTTCCAGGTTCTTATAACCATATTATACTATGCAAGCATTCAAAATTTCCCTTTCCAACATAAATTTTCCATTTCTTATTTGAGGATATAAAACAACTTTAATAATAATGATGATGTCCACATATTTTTAACTGCTCATAGTATCTTTACTAATTTTGATTATGTATATTGATCTCTGATGCATATAATTAGCCTGATTTTCAATAACAACAATGCATGAATGAAGGACTGTTGTAATATAAAAAAAATCGAATTCCATTCCCTTTGACCGGCAAAGAATGCTGCTTGGTAAAATTATACTACCAGCCTACTTACTATTTCTCTACCTAAGTAAATATTTTCGTATGCATTTCATATGCATATATAAGCCTAGTCCTTTGTGTTTGCTAATATTTATCATTTCAGAATAAAATCATTTCTCTATCAACTTTAACCCATTATATCCAAAAAATAAAAACAAACTTTGAAAGAAAATAGGACCTTCAATGAGCATTACAATATTTTTTAGTGTCTTGCTTGCTTTGTGTTATGGTCCAGTTCCTTGTACCACGGTAGAACCAATAAAGAAGAACTTGAATACGGATATGGAATAACACAGATATATTACAAACAGGAATATATACAGAGAAGTAGAAAGAGTTAGTACGAACAATCAGTTTTAGTAGTAATTGTCTGAACGCGACTTTGTTTCGGTCTGCCTCTGACTCGCTCGCTCTGACTGACAGACTCCTGACGGACTTCACTCCAGACTTCAGACTGAACTCTAGACTTCAGATGGAACTCCCTGCTTCCTCTTGAGGCGCAGTATTTATTATGTATGGAATAGTCCATTATGTTATTATGGGTAAGGTCCCATAACACTTTGTGATACTGCAATTTCAACAGTTAAGAAATACAATGCACATCAGCATTATGTTAAAATGGAGGATGAAAGTCAAAGGGTTACACTGAGACATTCCACATCAAATCAACAAGGGTCTGACCATCACTGACACTGATTTGTTTTGTAATTTACTACACCTATAGAGCTTCATGATAAAAATTTTATATCGCCAAGTGAAAGGGTTCCAGAGATATGACCCTTTGACACTTGCTAAAAAGGTGAATTTCAGAAAATAGTCAAAATGTTTAAATATCAATATTTCAGTTGTTATTATATAATTATATACCATTTTAAAGTACTTGGATGCATCTAAAAGGTAATCCATTTATTTGAGGCTATAAAACAACTTTAATAATAATGATGATGTTCACATATTTTTAACTGCTTGTAGTATCTTTACTAATTTTGATTATGTATATTGATCTCTGATGCAGTTAATTAACCTGATTTTCAATAACAACAGTGCATATATAAGCCTAGTTCTTTGTGTTTGTGAATATTTATTAATCTTTTTGCTAATATTTATTTATTATATTAATTTTAACTCATTATGCCCCCCAAAATTAAAATGAACTTTGAAAGAAGAAAATAGGAACTTCAATGATGAATGGGAATTGCAATATTTTTTAATGTTGTAAAATGTCTTGCTTTATGATACTGCAATTTCAACAGTTCAAAAATACAATGTGCATTATGCTGTTCATAAAGACAATACATATACTAAATTGGAGGGGGAGAAGCTTGAATGATTGCACTGCAGAAACTTAAGGATGGAAAGCAAAAGCAGAGATAATTATTCTTTTCTGTATTATATTCATGAAATGCTGCAACAGAAGCAAATTATAAAGTTGTATATTTGCTTGTGAAAAAAAAGCTAAACCGTTCAGCAATGCAAAGGTCATAAATAAATGCATTTTAGAAGTTGTAAAATGTTTAGATGTAGATAAAGTTAACAAATACGGAAATGTGTTTTTTTTCAAGAAGGACAAATACAGATTAACAGTATGAATTGGTCAGTCATGTTACAGAGCAGCTCCAAAATATAATAAAAAAAGACAATGTATATTTCTCCTTAGTTTTAGATGAATCAACCGATTCCACTGATTTGGCACAAGTATTGTATTTCATTCATGCAATAACTGATAATTTTTCAATTATTTGAAGAATTACTTATTTTAAGCACACTTAACGGAAAGACGAGGAATAGATATTTTTAATAACTTCAAATAGAAATGTCATAAAGTTGGGCTGAATCTTATTAAATTGGTAAGTGTGTCTACTGATGGTGCTCCAGCTATGATGGCTAAAATTGAAGAATTCATTGCATATCTAAAAAGAGAAATCACAGTTCCAAATGCTCTGATTTCTTTCTATTGCATTCTGCACCTGCAACATCTCCATGCAAAATCTACTATTTTAAATAACACCTTACAAAATATTATAAGTATTGTGAACTATATACGAGCAAATTCCATCAGTTTCGAAACATGTTCATGATAGATGATGAGGTAATTAGTGTAGATTTTCCCTCAGTATCTGTCTATATTTCTGAGATGAGGTATTATGTACATTATTTATATTATTCGGACTATTGTCCTCATCTCATGTAATAAATATGGCAACAAAGATGAGGACAATAATCCGAATAATATAAATAATGTAGATTTTCCCTATCACTCAAAAATATGCTGGTTATTGCAGGGACACGTATTGGTCAAAATTCTTTTCTTTATGAGAGCAAATAATTGACTTTTTCAAAGAAAACAATAAATTTTGTGAATTATCAGATACAAAATGTGACAGAGATGTGCTGCATTTGTGTATGATATAATAACAAAGTAAAATGAGTTAAATATTTCGTTCTTCTTCTTTTGTGTGCCGTGTCCCTTCAGGACATAAGCAATTATGGCCCTCCACCTCTTCCTATCCCTTGTAGCTCTTAACAGGTTTTGTCTTTTTGTTATTTTTCCTAGGCCCTCTTCTGCCATTCATTTGCTCAAGCCCATCAACTATGTCACATGTTGCTTTTCCCTGTCCCTCTTTCCCCTCTATCCATCCTGTGAGTATCAGATTTTCCAAGCCCTCCTTCCTCATTATGCACCCCAGAAATTTCAGCTGCCTCTTCCTGATGTTAAGTATTTTAAAACCTCATATTTTCTCACTTGTTCGATCCATGGTATCTTTAGCATCTTTCTGTAGAACCACATTTCGGTTGCTTCAAGAAGAGATTGTCCAGCATTTGCTGCCATATAAGAGGACAGATATCATGTAACAGATCAGTACTCTTGTCTTTGTTTCCAAAAAAATTTTTCTGTCTCTTATTACTCTGCTTAGCTTTTGGAATGTATCTTTGGCCATCCCAATAGGTCTTCAGATCTCAGTGTCACACTTTCTGTCCTCTGTTAGAACACTTCTCAGATATTTAAATTTCTGTACCTGCTTGATTTTAGTGTCCCCAACCTGTAAATTGCATTTTCAGCTCATCTTTTTGCTGATGATCATGCTTTCTCTCTTCTTGTAGTTTATGCTTAGTCCTTTCTTCTTTCTTTCCTTTGCTGCCTTCTGTAGGAGGTTTTGTAATTTCTTTTCTGTGTCTCCTTTCAGTACTGTGTCATCTGCATATCTTATGATGTTAAGATTGTGGCTGCCAATGAAGAATCCTGATAGGATTTCCAGTTCTTTCAGAAATGCCTTGCTGTGTAGGTTGAATAAGTCTGGTGAGAAGACACAACCTTGCCTTATGACCCTTTCTATTTATGTATATCTGATGAACTCAGTATGCAGGCAGTTTGCTGCCCACAGAGATTTTTTATTATTCTGTTTTTCCTGAATGTGTCAAGGTTGCTGAGCAACTCTAACAGATTTTTGTAGCATACTTTGTCAAACGCCTTTGCGTAGTCTATAAAACACAGGTACATGTTCTTCAGCATTTGTATTGCTCTTTCTGATAACATTCTGAGCATAAATATCACATTCCTTGTTCCAGTGTCTTTAACAAACCCGCACTGTTCTTGTCCTATCTCTGGCCTGATTTTGCTGCATGGTCTATTCATCAGAATTCGGATGATGAGTTTTGTTATATGGCTCATTAGGCTGATTGTTCAGTGGAGTTCACATTCATTTGTGCTTGGTTTCTTAGGCAGTGCTAAGAAAATAGATCTGCTTAGATCTTTCAGTATATCCTCACTGTTGTAGATTTCATTTATTATTTCTGTAATTTTGTCTATGCCGAAATCATTTAAGGCAGCCAACATCTCTATTACAATTTTGTCTGGCCCTGCTGCTTTGTTTCTGTCCAATTTGGCCAGTGCAGTTTTCCTTTGCATCATGTCGAGAATCTTGTATGTAATCCATTTGTTTTTTTCTTCTTCGTCCATTCTCCTTTGGGATGATGTCATTTGCTGATGTCTCTAAAGCTTCTCTTAGTGTGTTCCATTTTGAGTTTCCATTTCCATTTTGGCACTTGTATCTTCTTTTGACACTATATATTTTTCCTTCAGGTTTGGGTCATTCTGGAGTCTGTTGTATTGCAATTTGAGTACTGCATTAAGCTTCTACAGTTTCCATAGTTTCACTCTTAGTTTACATATAACAGGGAGGTGGTCACTTCCACAGTCGGCACTTGGATAGGTTTTGCAGTAAACAACTGCATTCCTGAATCTTTTGTTGATAGTTATGTAGTCAATTTGGTTTTTAGTTTCTCCTCCTGGGCTTCGCCATGTCCATAATCATCTTGGATATTCTTGGAACCATGTGTTGGTTATTACCTCGTCATTGGCTGTTCACCATTGGATCCATTTTTCTCCATGTTCATTGTGGATTTCTAGTCTGAATTCGGTAGTTATCTCCCCTGCTTTGTCCTTGCCTACTTTAACATTCGGGGTCTCCCATGATAATTATAACTTCTTGTGATTTACACAGGGCCTTGGTATACACTACACTATTATAATAGATATGTTGAAAGGCTTTCCTTTTAGTTTAACTACAAGAATTCTTTCAGACAAAGCAGAAGTAAATCAATATATAATATGTGGTAAAAAAAAATCATTTCATTTAGAAAGAAGTTATTTTTTCAAGTCCTTTCTTGCTTTCAGAAAACTTTCCCTATTTATCAAAAGTAACGCGTGAAATTGAAGAGAATATCTATGAATCTCTTTAGGAAAACCAGTCAGTTTTTAAACTAATTAATAGAAGAATACAGCAGAAAATTCAGTGATTTTGAAAAGCATAACATCAACCTGAAAATTGTTTTTCAGTCTCACTAAGTTAACATATCAGAAGCTCCTAAGGAGCTGATTGATTTGTCTGAAGATAATATCCTGAAAACTCTGTTTGTCAGCAAGAAAGATTGCATTGAAATTTGGAAAAGGGCGAGTGAACCTGCATGTCGACTTATTTCATGTTTTTCTCCAACATACAGTTGTGAATCCACATTCTCATACTTGACACAAATTAAAAATTCATTGAGAACACAGTTGACAGATGAGCATTTGGAAGAGCAATTAAAATTAAAAACCACCATATCAGAGCCTAAAATCAAAATGCTATCTTAAAGGAAGCAATGTCAAGAATGTCATTAATTTGTCTAAAAGGTGAATAAAATATTTCTTTGAACATTTCTTGTTTTTTTATTTTTATAATGTCTGTTTTTATTAGATTATATATTCATTAAATTCTATTTTATGTATTATTCACCTAAGATACGAAATGTGTAACTGTAAACAAAAATCACTTGGTAAATGCGGCCTCTGTGAAGAACAATGAATTTCAATGTGGCCTTCATGCACAAAAAGGTACCTCACCCCTAGACCACTGATTCTTGACCTTTTTCTATTCATAGCACCTTTTTGATTGATGATTTCTTAATGACGGCCATTTAATTTAACAAAAGCTCATTTTACCATTTGCAGAACAAATAAACAGGGACATTTCTTCATATAAACTTCAAAATGGCTTGTTTTAAAAACCAAACCAATTAAATGAAATAAACTTTTATTTCAGAAAAAAAAAGTTATGCACATAAATGCCGACACAAATTTAAAAAGTTCTGCAAAATAAAAAAGTTCTGAATATAAATTTTACATAAATACACAATAGAAAACATAAAAGACACTTGAAAATTAATTTTTTTTACATAATTTTTTGTTTATTTCAACTAAAATATAGAAGATAACTGGCTTGTAGCCCTGTGCCTCCACCTCATTGAATCTGCGCACCCACCAAATAAGATTTGCCAGAGCCCCCTTATGGCCTTCGAGTTAATAATCACTGTGCTAAGCAAAGCTAATATTAATAAATATCAGTTTCTAGTATGAAATATGTCAATGTTCGCTACAGTGATAATTGCAAAAAACGTTTTCTTGTAACAGGTGTCTATGCATAAATCAAAAAATGAATCAATAAAATTGTTTTTCAAGTTAATGACTATTTTTGTTGATTATAGCAATCAGTATCTACTATGTGTTATGCCCTTCAAGATATGGGCAATAATGGCTCTCCACAACTTCCTATCTTTTGTAGCTCTTAGCAATGCTTGTCTTTTTACTACCCCTTCTTGTCCTTCTTCTACAGTCTATCTACACAAGCTTGTTTGGTAAATCATTTGCTTTTTCCCTTTGTCCCTCTTGCCGTCAATATGTCTTGTGAGTATCAAATTCTCCAAGCCTTCTTTTTTCATTATGCATCCCAGAAATTATAATTGTTTCTCTCTGACTCTAAGTATAAGCATTCTTTTGGTTTCAAATCTCCTTAAAATCTCCTCAATGCTCACATGTTCTGTCTTTGGTATTCTCAGAATTTTTCTGTAGAACCACATGAAAAAAGGAAAAACATCATTGTAAGAATAATTCATTTTTTTTGCAAGTAAATATCAATTTTTTGGAGATAACAATGACTTTTCCAGGTACAAGTCCTACTATTTAACCCATAGCTGGGGACAAAGAGAGATTCATACCTTTCCCAAGGGTATTTGTGCCTAAGTGAATGTAATGAATTCTAATGTAACAAATTCTACTGTAACTCCAATTTCTCATTCGAAGCTGCTATCCATTACACCAACTGAATATCCCGCATATTGAGGAAAGAGGGCTTGGAGAATCTAACACTCACAATACATATTGAAGGCAAGAAAGACCGAGGAAAGAAGCAATACACAAGTTCATTAGGTATGTACCTAATGAGCTTGTGTATACAAAGAAGGATAGTAAAGGGATAAATATTGTTTAGAGATAGACAGGATAGGAAGTTGTGGAGAGTCATAATCACCCATGTTCTGAAGAGACACAACACATAAAAGAAGAAAAAACTTATTTAGTCATATTTTTTTGCAGGTGAAGGTAGTGATATATATGTGCATGTTTTTGTATGTATGCTTGTGTGTATATGTATGTGTTTGTGTGTGTGTTTGTGACTGTGCATTTTATGAGTTTGTGTGTATGAATGTGTGTGTGTGCATACACATTCAATAAAAAGCTGGTGAAATAGTGGCAAGTTGATTCACTGGGTAAATTTTCAACATACTTAAATTTTGAAAACGAGCTTTTCTGTCCCCACCCCACACAAAAACGACAACATCTGCATTCACTCTGAACAAATTATAAATTGGTTTTGGTCCTGTTCACATGAGGCCACAAGTTACAACCTTGCCATTTTTATTGCAGGGGAGTGCAGATTTATTTTAAAACACATTCAGTATATTACAAGAGGTAAAAGTGATCTAACAGCTAATAGGACAGAAAATGGAATCAGATAAGTGAGTGATTGTGAAAGATGCCTTGCAAATACTAAGTAAAGTATTAAGAAACAGAAAAATTTCATTAGAAACAAAGAAAAGAGTATTTAGCTGTTACGTGATATCAGCCCTCCTATATCGCAGTGAATGCTTTACAATCTCCTCACAGATGAAGAAGAGACTTGAAACAACAGAAATGTGGTTCTACAGAAGGATGTTCAGAATACCATAGACTGAACATGTGAGCAACAACAAAGTTTTAGAGAAAATGGAAAAAAGGAAACATACTTAAGATCAGGAAGAGACAATTGAAATTTCTGAGGCACAAAATGAGGAAAGAGGGCTTAGAAAATCTGATACTCACAGGACAGATTGAAGGCAAGAGGGACAGAGGAAAACAACACATAACATTCATAATGAACTTGAGTAAATAGATGGTGGAACATGTTTTACGAAAAATAACGAAAAGACAGAATTTATTAAGAACTACAAATTGTTTTTTTTTAGATGAAATAATGGAAACAAAATGGATATTTATACTTAAAATCAAGAAAAGAGATTTGAAATTTCTAAAGCACATAATGAGGAAAGAGGGCTTAGAAAATCTGATACTCAAGTCAAGAGAGACAGAGGAAAACAATGTCTGACCTACCTAGCAAGACTAAGTAAATGGATGACAGATCAAGGTTAAGGAGAGATAACAAAAAAACAAAATTTATTAACATTTAGCACTCTACATCATCTTTAAATAAATTTTTTGACTTTACTGTATATGGAATCCCCTCAAAATATAGTGTTTTATATATTAGTTCTATAAATTTGAAACTGCAGTAACCTGGCTCTAAATTTCAGTCAAGATTGTTTTACGTGTTGCCATAGAAGGATATGACTACACAACCAAGAAATTCAAATTCAACTTGCATTGGAGGGACTAAAATTTTATTTGGTGACCTACAGAGTGTTAAAGGTTAACTGCTACCAAGGATAAGAAATTGTGGAGAGCCACGATCACCAATGTCATGAAGGGGCACAGCACATAGAAGAAGAAAAAAAGAAGTCTAAATTCCAACTGAAACAGTTTATGCTCACTTCAATTCTTTAATTTCACCAATTCAGACCTTTAAATCTAAAATATGCCATGCTACTTCCACAGAATCACCCACATTGCTTCCATATTTGAATTATAAAAGAAAGTTCCACTTAGACAGCTTTTTCTCCAAGAGCTGCTACTTTGTGGAACAGACTCCCACATGGAGCTTCCCTGAACACCACACTCTTAACTTTCTTAAGCCAAGGGTTTATCATTATCTATCCTCTTTATAATCTTCACTTCCTACCACCACCTCTTTTATTCATATCACACAGTCATTCATCATAAACATTTTAACAATAATCCTCTACCTTGAGTGGCTCTTGAACCTTGTATTGAGTGAAAAAAAATGCAGTATTAATCCACTTGAGAAAGACATGAACATCTCTATAAGATGTGCAGACTAGACTTGCTTGGCAACCAGTATAGGAGAAGGAAAATTCTAAATTTGATATTGAAAGGTTGGGCATGAAGCTAGCAACTCCATCTTATAAAAATCTACCTTTATCTATGTTTCTTATAATTTTCTCTTCCTACTGCCTCCCCTCTTTCGTACATATCTCACACTTCAATCATCGTAACCATTTTAATAGTATGAGTGGCTCTTGAGACTTGTATTGGCTGAATCTCATACTAATCTCTTTGAGAAAGGCATGAAACCATCTCTTCTCTCTCTCCTCCTCCTAAGATTTGGGATAGATTTTGTAGACTGGACTCTGTAGCTTCACTTGGCAACTTATCTAGAAGAAGAAAAACTCTCAATTTGAAAACTGAAGAACTGGGCAGGGGTTCCTAGCAGATCCATCCCATAAAAACTGACCCTGTACAATCCCCAAAATCAAAAACAAACAAAACACATGCATGAAATTGAAAATATAAAATGGCAACAATTTGCTATGGCAGCCTATCTTTCATATACAGCGTGTCCCAAAATAATGTATACACTCTTTGAATTGTTATAACTTATTCATGTATTTTGACTTATAAATAAGATTAATACAAGAGAAAGAATATACATTTAAAGAATTTGAGAGTAAAATATACAAAAAAAACATAGAAAATTAACATTAATAAGATAAAAGCTGCTTGGGGCAATGGCAGAATGTTCATATAAGTGCTCAGACTGGTTGCCGTTCTGTTCAATACACTTTTCATATCTTGAAGAAATAGACCTACAAATGTCCAGTATCATTTCCTCTGGTATTTGAGCACATTCTTCTTCAATTGCTACTCTCATTTCAGCAATTGTTTCAGGTTTCCTGCTGTAAACTTTGTCTTTTAGAAACCTCCACAAAAAGAAATCCAAGGGTGTCAAATCCGATGATATTCAGGTGGGTATTCAACTGTCCCTCTTCTTCCAATCCATCTGTTTTGCATATTTTCATACATATAAGTTCTCACATCACGGTAATGTATTATTAACTATTAATATTTAAAGAGTGTATACATTATTTTGGGAGACCCTATGTATATATATATATATATATATAGATATATATATAATATTGCCACCTAATCTTTTGTATATATGACTGCCTTTCATACTCACAAATATTTTTCCATATTTTACAAGAAGGCAAGAAATGCACTGTAGCAGTGAGAATCACTTTTATTTCTCAAGTACCTCTCTACCACACGTGGAATGTGTCAAGCCTCTCTCTGCCCTATCGCTATTTCCACAGACAGTGCTCGGACATACTACATACCCTGGGTGGCCAAGTAAAACGTTCACGGCAAGGAAACACCATGTCACCTATAAAGTAGAAAACTACTCACATTCCCTCTGTATTCCATCAGTGAGAAGTAAGTTCCACTTGAACAGCTTCTTCCCGCAAACTACTGCCCTGTATTGTAACCAGATGCATGCTGACTACAAACAGGATGAGAAAATCATAAAAAACCTCATTAGTACCAGTATATCTCCCACGGATCCTAAGTACTCACCATCTTTTTTCTGAGATCATCATCAGGGGTGCAACTGATAAGGCAAAAACTACATGTAGCTATCCATTACTGAATTTTTTTCTTTTGCATTTAAATACTATGGCTGACAGTTATGCTTTAGAAAAATGCAAAAAAAAAAAAGAAATTCATTATTAATGTAATCATTCATGTAATCATTATTTTGTTGATATAAAATAGCCCAAATATTAAAGTAAAAACATTAGCAATAATAATAAATAATTTTGGCAGTAAAATTGCTGAAATATGCCATTTGTATATATAATGCAACCCCCACCCACCAACTATTGCTTTTATTCTGATAAAAGTTTTTTTTTAAGTTATATGCAATTTTTTTTACTGTCCATCAACCTTAAACAATAATCTTTGTCAATTTTATTTTTCAGTCTTTATGATTGTCGATACTTGATCTATCTCTTACTGTTACATCCCCGGGCAACGCCGGGCTCTACTGCTAGTCTGTAATATAACAACATCCTGATATACACACCTGCATTGCAACATCAACTTTAAAGAAAGTTTGTTCACTGTGTCATGACAAAAAAATTCTTGTCTGAATCCATCTTGCACTTTTATAAATCTACCATTTGTTTGTGCATCGAATACCCTTGCCATATCTGGTCTGTTGCTCCTGCTGTACATCTCAACATTCTTGACAAAATCCAAAGAAAGGTCTACAATATAATCAGTCCTGACCAGGCATCTTGACTTCAGTCACTTTCTCACCAACATTACATGGCTTCCCTCTGTCTTTTCTACAAATATTTTCAGGGCAATTGTTTTGATGACCTTTTTTGCTGCTGGTACCCCAACTACATGAACTTAAGTGTGCTACTAGATCAACAACAAAGTCTCCCCATTCTACTGTTGAACTAGCTAGATGCAACTGCCACTACTACTCTATGTTTCTTTCACATACTTTCCTCCTGTAGAACTCCCTCCCAATTTATTGCTTCTATAAATATCTACAATCTTCAGAAATTTAAATGCAACCTCAATCATCATCTTCAGTCTTCTTGAACCTTGTTCCTTTTTTTTTTTTTTGTCCTTCCTCAACCCCTCCCCATTCTCAATTTTCTTATTCCCTTTCACTCCCTGTAACCCCCTGTGTCTTAGTGACATTATCGCCTTGCTTGGGGTGAAATGATTAAAAAAAAAAAGTTTGCTCAGGCAATAAAATCTGCTATTTTTAACTGTACGTAATTGCTGAATATTCATTCTTACTCTCTCATTTGCAGAAACTCCCATGCAGTGAAACCACTAAATTATCCCAACTAAATTATCCTAAATTATCCTAACTATGATATCAAATTTAACAATCTTTAACAAAGGTTTATGCTTTTGTTCTGTTTTTGTGTGAATATTTCCAAATTCCTCAGTGATTATTGTATAACAATAAGTCTGCAAGCTAACGATGAAGAAACCATTTATTTTACACAGTAAATATTTATTTTTCAACAATATCTACTTCCTTGTCAATGCACTTAATTCAATAGTAAATATTTATGACATAGATTACATATTATATTTTGAAAGTTCAAGATCCAAATTCAACTTTATGTCAGGCTATATACTTATTGATCCAGACCTGTACACACACACACACACACACACACACACATATATATATATATAATTTGTCACTTTGCTGATTGATGTTATATCAGTACCACGACGCCAGAGTTTCATAGACAAACTTTTCTGTAACTGTTAAATCCACTCATCAGGAGGCTTCAACAGTGGACACTGAGTTCAATACCGAGTGGCGACTGTCTGTTTCATGCTTGAATGTAATCTTCAAGTCTTGAAAATTGCATTCAAATGAATGCTGAAGGCTGAAACTCATATTCCCTGATTCAGTCAAAGTAAATGGTACAAGAATTCCAACAATATACCAAGGAAGTAATAGCACGCACATTTAAGTTTATAAGTCATTGGGAAGTTGCAAAAACCTTTGCCATATCTGCCTAAAAGTATTGTTAAGTCACTGAATAAGTTCCTGTAAGACATCCAATACATTAAACAGAAGCATGTTCTAGTAACATACTTAATTCTAGTACTGAGCATCTTCAGAATGTGAGTGATCATGGCTCCCCACAACTTTGTAGCGCTAAGTAAGGTTTGTCTTTTTGCTATCTCTCCTGATCCCTATTCTGCAAATTATTTGCACAAACTGTTATCCTCTGTCCCTCTTGCTTTCAATATGTCCTATGAGTGTCAAATTCTCTAAACCCTCTTTTCTCTTTATTCATCTTAGAAATTACAATGTTGTTTTTCTCATTCAAAATATAAGTGTCCTTTTTTGTTTCCATTTCCCTTAAAACTTCCTTGTTACTCACTTTTTCAGCCCAGGGCATTCTCATCATCCTACTGTAGAATAATATTTCTGTTGTCTCAATTCTCTTCTACATCTGTGAGGAGATTGTTCAGTATTCACTGCCATATAAGTGGACTGATATTACATAACTTTTAAGTACTCTTTTCTTTGTTTCTAGTGAAATTTTCAATAAACCCATTGAGTATCAAATTTTCAAAGCCCTCTTTCCTCATTATATTTCTTTGATATTTTGCTGAGGATGTCTTTTTTGTTTTTATTTTCTCTAAAACTTCCCCGTTACTCACATGTTCAGTCCATGGCATTCTCATCATCCTACTGTAGAACAACAATTCTGTTGCTTCAAGTCTCTTCTTCATCTGTGAAGAGATTGTCTAGCATTCACCACCATATAGGAGGACCAATATTACATAACTTTTCAGCACTCATTTCTTTGTTTCTGATGAACACTTTCCTGCTTCTGAATATTTATATTGAAAAAAAGAATGCTTATAAATTTTAAAATAAAATGACATTTTATAACATTCTAGATAAAACAGTCCTATACTCTCAATAATGTTTGCCTTATTTCTACATGACAAATCAATTTTTCTGATTTTCAATGCATTTCTAGAGTAAAATTCATGCAGAATGCATTTCTGTAATAAATTACTTAGCAATACATTTATACAAGGTCAAATCCAAAAGTATTGGGGCTATTGTTATAGCAATTGACCTAAAGTATGCAGAGTAAAACCACTTGGCATAGATTGACTTTGAATTAGGTTATAACATTCTTGTTCCCTTCCCTTGTTTATAGCAGTGCTTGGAAGGAAAGTGTGTAGAGTGTGGTCGTTTCACCACACCACAGAGATTTTATTAGTGACCATGGCTCGTGCAGCAGTTTTGGACCAAGTACAATATTCCCAAAGCCTGACAACCACCATATTCCACAGATCTCACCCATTACGACTTTTTTCTCTTCAAAAATCAAATCCCACTTGAAAGATTTCCATTCATCAAGGAAATCCAAGAGAATGCAATGAGGCAGCTGTATCCCAATAAAGGAGTTCTAGGAATGCTTTCATCTATGGAAATGATGCTGGATAAAGTGTGTGGATTCAGAATGGCACTACTTCAAAGGAGATTAAATGCTGAATTGATAAGTACTGTATTTTTCTAAGAAAAGCTTAAGCTTTATCTATAGATACCAGACAGTAGGGGAAGAATAATCTACCCCTAATAAATTAAATAAGGGGTCCAGTTCAAAATTCCGTGAAGGTTATCCAGATTGACCTGATGAAGGCAGGCAGGGACAAAGGCCGAAATAGTGTAATAACAAAGATATTATTAAATTATTGCAGAAACTGTGAATACGGTTTCCTTTTTACAGAATGGGTGCTGAAATTAACTGAAATTTTAGATATCTGTGATATTCAGTAATTAAATCAGGAAATTCCACTTTTAACAGTTAATCATATGATGTTTGTTTTCATCCATAATTCTGTGAATACCTTATGGTTCATTTTATATGTACAGTGATCCCTCACTAATTCACGGTTTTACTATCGCAGATTCACGACTTCAGAGATTTTAAAAATATATAAGTGTAACCCGGATATAAGAGAGATTTTCTCTGGTCCCAAATTGTTCCCATACTTACCTAAACAAAATAGACCAAACCCGGATATAAGAGAAACCCGGATATAAGAGACTTCTTCCCCGGTCCCGACAACTCTCTTACATCCGGGTGACACTGTATATGGAAAATATATAGCGGAGTTTCTGGAAAATTCTAGAAAAATCGCGATATATGAACACCTAAAATTTTTCATTAAGATATTAATAATAAATATTATTTCCTGGTCTAGGAACAATAAAAGTCATCATCAACTTCATCATCATTTCTACTGCGCAGCAAATTCATCATCATTCAAATTCTACTTCAACTTCTTTTGTGTTGAATACAGTAACAATCTTTATTTCTTTTTAATCTAAAGTGTTATTGCTTAACAATTATCCTTGTTATTAATAGGATACTATAATGGGTGAGTTGTTAACAGTACAGTAGAGAGAGGGTTTTAAAAGTCCAAATACACGTTAAATAAGTATTGTAAATATGGCGTCCCTACTTTGCGGAAATTTAGTTATCGCGGCCAGTCTCGGAATCTATCTACCGCGATAAATGAGGGATCACTGTAGCTTTATTTTACAAAGAAATGTTCATTTTCTGTCCTATTAGCTATTTGGTCACCCACACCTCCATATTCAAATTCTGACTAAGATAATTTGAGGTCACTTCAAAGTAATACCCTTGGGGAAGGCATGAGTTCATCTTTTTCCTATACTCTTGGGCTAGCAACTAGTCTAGAAAAAGGAAAATTCTGAATTTAAACCACAAGTGGATCACCTTGAGGCACTTGGATACAACTTTGATTTTCTTCAGGCAGATCCTGTAGGTGAGTTGATATCAATATGTACTGTATCAACTCTAAAAATGTATGGCTGGCTGGGCTTTGAAGGCCTGGAAAGTAGGAAGTGGATTAAATAAAAATTGATCAAGAAATAAAACACCCAGACAATCTCCTCAAAACACCTCATATTACAAATGAATAAATAAAAAAAAACATTGAGAAGCTAAAAATAATTTACAAACTAAATTTAAATATGAGCATCTTGAGTCATAACAGAGCTTAATCGGACAAGAGTCAATATATTTAACTTAAATGTTACTTTGCCATCAGGACTCACTAAAACATTCTTATCCAGCATGGTAAGAACTCTTATCATCTCCTGAACATTCTTACCATCAAAAATTATTTTCTGGCTTTAAATAACCTGCAAAAGGTTGATAAGCCATAAAAAACAAATCAATCAAGTCATGGGTCAATCATTATCTATCCTCCTTATCCTGATAATCTCCACTTCTTTTTTTGACAGTAACCCTCTCCCTTGAGTGACTCACGAGCCTTGAATTGGATTAATTTCAGGATAAAAATGAAAATAAATTAAAGCTGATGATAAAATAATCAAAAGACTGAATATGTTTTACTTGAACAGAAAAATAAAATATAGTGAAAGTTGTCATGATCATGAAACAAAACAAAAAGGTAGTTTCCCTTCAAGATCTAGAAATAAGTCACCACCTCGATATGGATCCTGATCTATGTTATTATGTTAAAGATCATGCTCTTTGTTATGTGGGAAAATGAAATAAAAATAAATACATAAAATAATAATAATGAATATTAAAAAAATACATTTTCACATAATGCTAGAAATAAAAGAACCAGAAATTTTATTACCCCAATTAACTTCACCAAACGCCCATTAGGTGGCACAGTTTAAATTCTATAAAAAGACACACATTTCCTTCCTTTTCTTTCTCCCTCTTGCTCCAAGATGTAGTAGCATGTAGATAAAAGTGCTTCTGCTGGGTTACGTTCATTTCCACTTTCCAACACATAGTTTTCACAAGGATTTCCAGAACCTCTACATATGAAGTAAATCAACCTTTTCTTTAGTCGTTCCAACTCAGCACAAAGCTGACTTGAATTCGATCATTATAACCATATCTTCCAATTTTCAATGCATAGCGTTCGCAAGTGTTTTGACAAAATACCACTGGTGAAGTAAGACGAATTTTATACGAGCGTTCCAACTTGGCGCAAGGCTGGCTTGAGTGCGACCATTATAACCATTCTTATCTTTACTTATCCTAACATACTTCTGAAGCAGAAAAAAACCTACATGCTTAAGAGACATTCAGAACTTTGTTTCACTACAGTTTATATTTTTTAAAAGATATTTAAACGATCCATGGTAGAAACCAAAGTTTTTGTATACTTCTTAATTGTTTACATGTGAATGCACACCCACCTACAATATACACCAACATACAACTTTCAAATTCCATAGTTACCAAGAAACAGATACTGATCAAGGTTGAGATCAGTTCATTTATCGGAAGTGGAACAACACAAAAATATCAAGGTACAATAGCAAGCATGTTTTCTCACAAAGTAATATTCACGAATTATGGGTATTGATTATACTGAAATATTTTCATCGATAACACGCATCTAGTCCACAAAACAAATCTACCTTATAAAATATAAAACACAACATAAAAAAGTCAATCACGAATGTTGGCACCAAATAAAAACATTAAAAAAATTAGTCTGAGTGCTACTATATTTACTTTAACAAAGCCACTCATGAACAATTGAGACAGAATTGTGACAAACAGGCCAGCTGTTGACGCCTGATAAACTTTTGTGGCATCACCCAGGACCTAAGTCAACCGACCCAACTAATGCATCAATCAAAGTCCTACCAACTTTACCATTCCTTTAAATCGCTTCCCTTGCCCACACAGAGACCTTCCACTCAAATCCTCTGTATTGGTAATTCAAAGATATCTTGTCATCTTTGCCTTTCGCCTGACCAACAGTACTTATTTCTTTTCTTTTCTTTTGTGCTACCATATGGGTGTTTATAACAAGTTCCTTCAAATTCGTCGACAGATAGTGTTAAATAATAGTTTAGCAGACTATTATTTTTTAGAGAAATGTATTGCTGCTCCGACTTCCTGCGGTTGACCTTTCAGATCAGATACAAGATAAAACAAAAAGAAATCGATTTTGATTTGCTGATAACGATAGAAAAAAGTTTTCAGCGAGTTGTTTCTTAACCGTCGAACAATGTAGATGTGTTTCCTTCATGTCTGGAAACGGCTCCACAATGGAAGGAGAGAGCGAACCGACGTTAATAAAATAGATAAGTTAAAATTCCATGTTGAAGTTCTTTTATCTCTGTACTTAAAACAACTAGCGATCACCGACCGCGAGGGAAGAATGCAACTTTATTATTATCAAATGAAGACCGTCTCCAATGACCACCACAGCACGAGGGGGGGGGGTATGCAACAATAGTCCAGGAGAGCAGATCTAAGAGTTGCATGCTAAAAATGTGAAAAGTAGTGCCTGCTATGTCAATTCGAGACGGGAAAAAAAAAAACAGCCCTACTTTTGAAAAAAAAAAAAAAGACTGGTTACAGCAAAAATCAGGCTGGAGAGGTTGACTACCTCCTCTGATGCTCTATTTTCAGACGATAAAAGATAGTGCTCCTACTACAAGAAAATCGACCATCATCAAAGAAGTTTGACTACCTATCTAGTCACCTTCAATCATTCCTATACATCATAATGTCCTCCCCTTAAAATTCTACCCGTTCTCCCAAAATAATATCACCCTCTCCTTCCATTAAAGGGTGAAAGATGTCCAACCACTCAAATATTAGGTTAATTCATAAGTAAATTCCGTTTTTTTTTTTTTTGTTGTTGTGGTTGGTTTTTATTATTTCACCCCATGGAAAAAAATCATGTAGTCAAGGTATCAAGGAGGAAAAGCTCATCAGAACAATTGTCATGAAAATATTTGTAGAAAAGACAGAGGGAAATTATGTCACATTGGTGGCAAAGTGACTGAAGCTGAAAAGTGCGAGAAAATAAACTATTAAAACAGAACATACGTTTGAATTGAGCTAGGTCAACAACACCCTTGTCATCTCTAATCATAATGTCTGGGCGATAAGCTTCGATTGTTTGTGTATTATTATTATTATTATTATTATTATTATTTCACGTGAATAATCATAATTTAGTCCAATTGCTTTTGTGAAAAAAAAAAGGATGTCTTAAATTTAATTTAAAGCTGGCAATTTAATTTGAATATAAAACTACTGATTTTTTTATTGTTATGAAATTTATTTTTCAGTGTTTTTCATTTCCTCGCATATTTAGATGGTTTCATTTACTTTTAATTTAAGATTCATAGTTTTTAAACATATGTTCGTTTCGTTATTAACCGAACCGCTGTTTTGTTGAACCGACTCCCAAGAGGATGCTTTCCTCATCACTTCTAATCTTAACTTCTTCAAGTCTAGGGTCAACCGTTATCTTCCCCACATATTCCCATAAAATATGACTCTTGCTTTATAACTCTCTACTTCGAGTGGCTCTTGGGCCTTGTACAGAGTGAACATCGTTGTAAAAAAAATTCTGAACTATAGAAGCTGGTGAAAGACGTGTGAGCTACGTCGTGGGTATCATGGGAGACGTTAAGTGTGGTGATGTATCATGTTACAAGAGGAAGACTTGTAGCGTTACAAAATTTAATTATCTGTCCTTGACATAGCGATGATTTATGCACATGTCAAAGGGTAAGGAAATGTACCGTGTGACAATTTGCTGAGAGGCGCGAAATGTAAATCAATTTTATCATGATGTCGTCACGTCAACTCAGAATTCTCGCTTGATATGACTGAAAAAAAAATCCGAGTAGAAGGCATAGTTAAAACCACTATCAAATAAAACCTTAATTAACCTTTTCCATATTTGAATCACTGCGTGTTGCATTTAAATTCTGTAAAGTGTTTTCTCTTAAACATATACGCATGACCTTGACTGTTCCCCAATTGAACTAAGTGTTAATATATCAAGGGTATAATCTCTATCTATAAAAGGCAGGATGTGTGTGTGTGTGTATAAGGCAGGATGTGTGTGTGTGTGTGTGTGTGTGTAACGAATGCACAGCCGCAATTTTCGACGGATTTGCACCAAAATTGACATGCACATGCTCCAAGTTAGCGAGAAGGCATTTTCCAACTCCCATCGATAGTGGAAATAATCGATTTTTTTCATGCTTCTACGGCAGTTTTCATGTAGTTTGCGGACATTTTGTAACAGCCAATGTGAGAGCCAATAGCTGTCTGTCACGAATAGGCAGGAAGATTCTATTGGCCAGCGTGAGAGCCAACAGCTGACTGACACGAATAGTAACTAGCATGCTAGCATGCAAAAAAATCGATAGCTGCATTCGTCACAAGTGGGAAAAATTTTAATCTGCATGACACTTTACTCCAATTGGCTCATTCGCTTGCTTAAACTCAACGTTGATTCTGATTCCGCAGAACTGGGTTAGGTGTGAAAAAGTATTTGTTGTTAACATTCTTTTTTTCATTCGGTTTTCCAGTTACGAGTCCTTTTTTAAAGCTGATCGTTTTGTGTTCATTTTGTTTAGTTCTTTTTTCGTAACAGATTTAATGTTTAGTATAGAGCTTAGAAAAAATTCGCAGTGTGAGATAGGCAAGAAGTAAGGTATGTAGCAACATCAGCACAGCAAAGGGCACTCCTTTAAAAGCAAGGAAGGGCAAAAATATTTTAAGTCAAGTGATAGCGGTTGCTGTATGAGTCGTACGATTTTTTAATCAAGCACGGGCAACGCCGAGTTATGCTGCTAGTAATGCTTATATTAGGATAGTAAGGTAGAAGCTTCTGGGACACATCATGAGGAAGGAGGGCCTGGAGAATCTGATACTCACGGGTCGAATAGAGGGAAAGAGAGACAAAGGAAAGCAGCGCGTGACATACCTGACAAGCTTGAGCAGGTGAGTGACAGAACATGGTCTGGGGGAGGAAGCAAAGGAAAGGAGCTTGCAGAGAGCTACAAAGGATAGAGGGAGGTGGAGAGCCATGATTGCCTACGTCCTGAAAGGACATGGCACATAAAAAGAAAGAATGAAAGTAGAATCTGTCTTCACTAGCCATACCAATAATTGTTGACCACGATGTGATAAGCATCCTACGAGTTTATTTAATATTAGGTGACTCACCGACGAATTTTTAACGCCATTTTGACATTTAAAGTAAATTTATTGTACATTCTTTAAATAAACTAGAATAGCTATCTTTTGTTTATCAATAAAAAATATTCTTGAAAAATACCAGTTTTAATATTTATTGCAAACTAAATTAGTACATATTTTAACAAAACCGAAGTAAAAAAAATATATATATATATTTTTATAATCAGTATTATTATAACAATAAAACTAAAAATAAATATGGGTTTGTCATATTGATATCATTTCAGTTTATGAAATTATTTGGAAGTTATAACATTCAGAAAATAAAAACACTTTTTTTTATACTATTCGGACTATTGTCCTCATCTTTGTTGCCATATTTATCACTCGACAAATAAATAAATATGGCAACAAAGATGAGGACAATAGTCTGAATAATGTAAACAGTGCACATAATACCTCATCTCAGAAATATAGAAACACTTTTTTTATAAAAAGAAATTCTATGATTTAAACATCCTGAACTAAAATCAAAACGTCATCGACTTGAAACACAATGAGAAACTAAAACATTCTTTTCCTTACTTTACTTCCTGCAAAGTGAAATAAATGAGTTTGTCATATTGACATCTTCAGTTTATGAAATTATTTAGAAGTTATAACATCTAGAAAATTAAAATCATTGCTTTTATAAAAACGAGGTCCGCTCGGCTGCAGCCAATACTAGTCTAAAGGATAAGCCGGCCCTAGGCAGAACTTTGTGTAAGAAGTAACAACATCCTGTGGAGACTGTCTGTTCAAATTTTTACCGCTTTTCCTGTCTCCTAATGTCGATCAAGTCTGTCCGATACCCTCTTCTTAACTCTGTTTCAGATCTCTGACTTTTATATCTATACCGTTGAGTGGGATAATTTTTTTAGGTGATTGGTAGACTGAAATGGAGGCGATAAGAAGGTTACTTGTATTCATTCGGATATTAAAATTTTTCAGGAATTTGTTGCCAAACTTGATTTAACTGAAGTTAGTAATAATGGTAATAGACATTTCCTTATATGGAAATATTCGGCATTCATTCATTGGCCAGTGATACTTTTGGTTAAAATCTATAAAATCTTTCTATCAAAACAATTTTTCAGGAACATAGGTTTCTCAACTTCACTTTTATCATTATTTCCAGTACTAGAATCTTTTGCAACAGGCTGATGAGTGTTGAAATCTTCACAATATTTAGGATTCTTGAAGTCATCGCTAACATTTTTTATCAAGATTGACAAACTCTACGTTTTCTTCAATTTCGAAAACCAATCAGTGAAATTTGAATAAGTTGATTTGTTTAGAAAAATACTTTGACAAAAACTCTACTTCACGGTTTAATAATTTCTTTAATTTTATAGGACTTCATGGTAAACAAGATTTTCAAGAAAGTTTCTTTCTTTTTAACAACGAAGAATAAATTCTTAGGATTTCTTACTCTTGGGCATGCAACATACAACTGACCGTGCGTAAATATTTATTTCTGGGGCCAAATTCCATCTTTTTGAAGCGTGTGGCCTTGTGATTTATTTATTGTTCTCGCAAATGCAGGGCGAACTGGAAACTGGATTCTTGTATATATAAAAGCTTAAAGATATGCAAAAAAATATTGCATTTTTATTAAATAAGTATGTATTACTTTAATCATTAAATTATTTTTAAAATAGCGGAAGTATTTTGTAAATAATAAAAGTTTTAATTTTTCAAAAAAAAATTAATGACTATTTATTGTACTAAACTACACACTATAGTAAAATCACCTGTACTTTGTACCCCGTTACGTGTTTGCACTTTTCCCCAAAATCTGGTTCTGATCGGTCAATGTATAACTATTTTAGAGGGTGTGAAGTCCGGACAAACTAAGGCAAGTCACAGAATTTTATATATAGATATATTGATGGGGGGTTTCCTTCCTTGCCTTTTGTTTGAAGTCGTGTGGAATATCAACATCTTGATTATGTCATTATTTTCTCCTTGAGTTACATGTGCTATCCATTTTAGTTGTTGCTGCTATTGAAAGTCCTCAAGTGATGTGGTTTCTATTATTTGGTACCGTTCTTTGTTTTAAAACGAGAGCCCAAAGAGAGAAATATAAAACGGAAAAAATAAGGGCGATTCGGTTTTAATGCCGCGTTTCAGCTACATCGATCGAGATTTAGATACGAGAGTCAACTCTTATATTGTCCAAGTTTTCATAGTATAGTTTATTCGGGGCGTAGGCTCGTCTAGGTTCGATTAAACATAGTGTCAAAGCGGTGGAGGGCAACGGGTTGTAATTAACATGGTTGAGGTTGAGAACTCCCAAAAAATGGAATTCAGTATTTTCAGAAGGAATAAATTTTAACGTGTAAGAATTTCTCATATATTTTTATATAATTAATAACGATACAAGAGAGAAAATATCCCTCGTCTATTTTCGCGGTAGACACCTGGAAAAGAATTTAAAAAAAAAATTTACGGCTACGCTATTAAGAAATGTGTGGTAGATGTGTATGTGTGTGTGACTTAAAATGTAGTATATGGCCGCCCAAATGATACAAATTTCCCCTGGTCGGCCACAAGAAAAGACTCATTTCAACGCTTTTACATTACGGAGCAAAAAAGAGAAAGTTTTTTTTTTTTTATCTTATCCCTTTATAGTTCTGTACAGTGTGTTATAAAATAAAATAAGACATATCTCGGCTGATTTACAGGCAAATAAACTAGCATACTCAAGAGCGAGAGCCGGATGTGAACGGGACAAGGCCCCGTCACAAAATGACCATATTTACGCGTTTACGCATATTCCCGACGCACGAGTTCCGGTCGAAAAATAAAATAATATTTTAAAGTGTTTCTATTTTTCGACCAATAAAAATGCTTCCATCCTAATTATATTCGCGTCGTTTTACGAGCCTGTCAAGCCATAAAAAAAACGCCATAAAAGGGGTCACACGGCATTACAACGGCAGTCAACAGGACGCCAGGGAAAAGACCTGTCACGGTCAGGCTGAGCGGTCAGCGTCAGCCAGCAGCAGTAGAGACACGCCAACCAGCGAGAACTACTATGAGAGATCTGTCGGAGTTACCTCCTCCTTGGCTCCTTAAACCTGAAGAGAAACAGGTCATTTCGACCTTGACCTCTCGGTTGTGCTCTCTATACGCTGTTAACCCGAGGTAGAGACTAGCAAGTTATCGTTTCAGTTTACTTATATTACAAACCTACACGTAATATACTTCTAGACATTTTTAGGCCTTCCTTTTAGCTAATCTCAACTTATTTTTTATAGTCTTTACTGTCTTAGCTTACCCAATTCTCTTGCTAGTCTCTCTTACCACAAGACAGTGACTTCTCGCTAAATTCGAGGTCGGCGACTGAAACGGTCGGATACGCAGGCCCCTGGCCTTCGCGGCCAGGAACGTCGATCACCGGGCTGCGTATTAAGTTACGCTCCCATTTTTTTTGTCTGCCAACTTGACGATAGTTGGAAACTTTCCTTCTCTCTCTCCTTCGCCTACTACTCCTGGCTCCTTGGCCCTGTTTGACGCTCGGCATTCCGTCCCCACTGGTTGCCTGCACGTCGTCCATAACATTTCCCGTTTGTAATTAACACGGGAGGTTACTAATATCGGGCTCGACCGGTAACACGCAACGCCTGCACTGGACCTGTGACATGCCCGAACAACGCCAGCTCTTCTTTCCTTCCCAACACGTCAAGTTGGCATCCCGGCCACGACCAACATCAACTGCAACGACCAACAGTGATCATCTGCAACGACCAGCAGCGACCAACTGCATGACCAGCAGCCATCACCTGTAACAACCAACCTTGACCATCAATGCCTGCACCGGAACATCTCCATCTCTAGCATCCCGACCTTCTCTATTTCTTTATCTTTCTAGAATAAATTGACTTATATCCTATATATCCTTGTTCTGTCGTCTATATTGTTTCACCTTGTCAGATTTAACGTCTCGAAAATATTAGCGGGCCTCTTGTGAGCTCATCACCCTTTGGTGATACGGGAGCGCACGAGGGCTCCGCTACAGATCAACCCAGATCTTCAGTTGGCCTATGAACTATACCACAAGGTAGCTGTCCCAAAACCACACGTTCCTATTGAAATAAATCTCGTAAATCTATAAACCCAGCCAGCGTCTTGACAGATTAAGTGGGGCTACCGCTAATATCCACAAATATGAAGGATTTTTAGATCCAATTATTACTAAACCTAAAGTGGAAAGTGACGGGGGCTGTGATTGGATATAAGTGGTGATACAATTTGAAAAACCGAATTAGGCCGTTTCATACGGATTATCGTCATTGACTTAAAGTAGATTAGCAGTACAGATGGCAGCTTAATCTAGAGTAAATGGGGTTGTGAGATTGGGAGACGAAGTAACTGGAGATAAGACAGAGATGGACTTCTTGCTTAACAAGAAAGCTCTAGCTTTGTAAAAGCTGGATTAAAAAAAAAAAAGACTTTAGCCGCGTCAACGAACATGACTGTGGGATATCACAGATCGGCATACTGACAGTGGCACATAATTGGATAGACCATATTTGACTACAAACGAAGTCATCTGTGGAGAATTCCAGAACTACTACTAGAAACTATTAATCAAGAAACGTGGTCTGAGTCTCGAGAGATGCTAAAAAAGGTCGGGACAGACAAAGCTTTTGAAGACCTAATTTTGAAGCTAATTTTAAGGGGGTCGCATCATACACGTGATATAAAATTAGCGTATGTACTGCTCGCCCTGGCTACGCCATTGACCAAACTATATATCCATTTACTGTAGTCAAACTGTAGTCAAATTAGCTTCAAAATTAGGTCTTCAATGGTTGCATGATATATATATATATATATATATATATATATATATATATATATATATAATTAATATAAAGATAACAGAATGTCTATTATGTCTGATCATGAGCCGTTCGAGTCTTTGTTTTAATTTCCGGTGAAAATAAAGACAAAAATTGTCCAACATTTGGATATTTTTTTTCATTAAGCTGTTCCTTGATCTAAGCTTTCGGTTATGTTGACATAGAAGATTGCTTAGGCGACGATAACGGAAGATGGCTCATGTGAGCCAAAACTTAGATCAAGGATCAGCTTATTAAAGAAATATTCCAATGTTGGCAATTTTTGTCTTTATTTTCACCAGAAATTAAAACAAAAATTTGAGCGGCGCATGATCAGACATAATAGACATTTATCGTCTGTTACATATATATATATATATATATATATATATATATATATATATATATATATGTGTGTGTGTGTGTGTGCGTGCGTGCGCGTGTGTGTAAATATATATAAAATAGGAAAAGAACTTGTTAGGTAAATAATCCAAAGTTCTTTAGTATTTTTGTTATTATTTTTAAAAAACAGTGCTCGATACAAAAGTAGAGCCTAAATATAATTATTTATTTAAAAAATATGATTCCATCGCTACATAAGAGTTCTCATGTTTCAAAACAAGAGCAGAAAACTTCAATATAATTATTTGAATTAAATTAAAGTACCAAGCTCTGTTCCATCTTCAAGCGAAATTTTTTTTGGAATAACTAATTCTTGAAATTTACGCGTTTTATAAGCATATTCATTATTAAAATTACTATGGTAACGGCTATAGCAATTATTTAAAAAAAAAAGTCGGGGGAGCGTAAGGGTTAATAATTTGTATCAATATCTCAGTTACATTCAAAGAGGTCAAGTCAGGGTAAGGTTGGGGTGTCTAAATTCAAAGCGGAAGATGACATCGTCTAGTCTGGTTAAGTGTCTATGGAGATTTATTTATTTTTTTATTTTACTTTTTTTCCTGAAAGGGTTTTGTGTATATAAAAATAACTGTCATAATTCGTTAACATTTGTTTTTTGACGACTTCATAAAGGGGTTTTTTTTGTTGTTGTTTTTTTTGGGGGGTAGGACATTTTTTATTTAGACTTTGAAATTTAAAATTTGTATTTATTATTTTGTGCTAATTATTCAATGCGAAAATTTGATGATGTCGGCAAAACACTGTTAACTCATGTCTATTGTTTAATAAATTTTCATTATTTAGAAACTTAACCAGACTAGACGATGTCATCTTCCGCTTTAAATTTAGACACCCCAACCTTACCCTGACTTGACCTCTTTGAATGTAACTGAGATATTGATACAAATTATTAACCCTTATGCCCCACCTTTTTTTTTTTAAATCCAAGATGCAAGTTACAAATTAGAAATGTCAACATCAAGCTTAAATATCTGGGAAGTGTTTTAACATAGGATGGAAAATGCAACACTGAAATTTGAATTTGATGAGTAGAACATGCATTCCAAAAAGCTAAGTGTTGAGAAACTGGAAAATTTGCTATGTGATATATGCACTCCTGTATGGCAGTGAATGCTGGACAATCTCACTACAGATGTAGATAAATCACAGGCAACAAAAATGTGATTCTACAGAAGGATACTGAGAATTCCATGGATAGAGCAAGTAAGCAATAAGAAAGTTTTAAAGAAAATGTCAACAAAAAAAAACTTATATTCATAATCAGGAAAAGGTAGTGAAAAATTCCTTGGACAAATAATGAGGAAGGAGGGCTTGGAAAACTTAACACTTACAGGGCATATTGAAGGCAAGAGATATAAAGGGAGGAGGCAGCAAACCTGATGAACTTGTATGAACAGATGGTAGAAAATGCAATGGGGCTAAGGGCCACAAGAGATAGGAAGTTGTGGAGAGTCATGATTGCTAATGCCCTGAAGGGATATGGCACATAGAAGAAGAATGTTGTTACTTCTTATGTAATGTGAACTTTACCAAAAGTTTGCCAAAGGAAAAAAGGTTTTATATTTTTCCTCACTTTTTTAGATAAAAACTTATTTATTTATTTGGTTTATTTTGTTTTACGGTGTATCAACCTCACTGGGTGACAACAATTTTTATTGTTGGTAATATTTTGTTTTGTCAAAAATCTGTTTCTGGTAATATATTTCCTTCAAAATTGTATTGATGGTAATAATTTTTTCAAAAAAGTATTGCTGGTAATAGTTAACTATTTGCCCATAGCTGGGACCCTAACAGGTGCTACCACCCTGAGTCAGGGTGGACCTGGGAACACCAGCAATTAAGAGGTTGTTCAATGCTCCTCAAAACCTCCTGATCAGAGGCCTTGCTTCTGGACATAGTTTATCGTCTTACCCAGGACGATAAAAAGTTATAGCAGAAGTCAAATAAATATTAATAATACCGAGATTAGAATATTAGATCTCATGGCGATGAAACACCAGTTCTTGTACAATCTCTGAAGTTAAGCAATACCAAGCCTGGTCAGTAGCTAGATGGGAGACTGCTTGGGAATACCAGGTACGGCAAGTTTGAATGTGCAGGTGGTGTAGTGGATAACAGCTTGGAATTTGAAAGTGGAAAGTTAAGTTCCAATTCCAGTTAGACTCATTATAGTCACTTACACACAGATACTTATGGGAAAGGTATGAATCCATCTATTTTCCCCTCAGCTATGGGTTAATCAGTAAATCATTATTTCAAAAATAAATTATTACAATCTAAAAATATTTTCTGACTAATTAATCTTCAAAGTGTTGATAAGCCATAAAGAAACAAATCAATAGATCTTGTGGCCACCTTCCCAATAATCTACTCCTGTGCAATCAATCTGAATGCATACATTTGTATGATTTTAACTGTTGAAATAAATATTTACCCCAGTAAGTTATTTTTAAAGAGCTTCCCTTTTATTTATAAAACAGTAAATCTTTTCAGTAAATTTTCTATTGAACTATTTTAATAATCACTGTTATGTATGGAGTTTTAGCAAATATTTATATAAACATAATATCATTGGTCCTGTTAGTTGTCAAAATTCTCTTAAATTAAAGACATCATGTAGCACTAGCCCAGTTCACTGCAATAAACAATGTCAGCCTAAATGCACTCCTTGACAAGTTATCTAGTCCAAGTAATTACTAAGAAGAGAAAATTACTAACTTATTGTGGAAAAGAAGAAGAAAAAAAGATTATTGCAATGTCAAATTATAAAAAAAAGCAGAGTATTAGAAAATGGTTCTTAAGCCTGAGATGTGAGAATCTTCTATCAGCATAGTGAAAACCACACAGAAAAAAAACACAAAAGGCTGAGATAATAGTATGCAGCATACATTTGCAAACAAGAAGATTCATGCAATTCAAATTCGTTACAAAACACCTCAGTGTGTAAAGGTGAAAAACAAACAAACCACAAGACAATTATAATATGTCGTGGCAACTTATAGAATTAAAAGAAGTTCTACCAAGATTCATTATTGGCAGCCATAATCTTAACAACATTAGATATGCAGATAACAGTGTTGCTAGCAAACACAGAAAGGAAACTACAGGAACTCCAAGAGAAGGTATTAAAGGAAAGCAAGAATAAAGGACTAAACATTAATTGTAAAAAGACAATGTATGGTTGTCAGCAAAATGGACACCCAAACATACAAATTACAAATTGGAGATATCAAAATTAAACAAGTGCAAAAATATCTAGAAAGTGTTTTAACAGAGGATGGAAGAATGTGACAAAGAAATCCAAAGTTGCATTGGGATAGTGAAAGATGCCTTCCAAAAACTAAGCAAAGTATTAAGAAACAGGAAAATTTTGTTAGTAACAAAGAAAAGAGTACTGAACTATTGTGCAATATCACTATTATGAACTATTATGTAATATGACTGGGAATGCTGGACAATATCCTCATAGATGAACAAGAGACTTGAGGCAACTGAAATGTGGTTCTACAGAAGGATGCTGAGAATACCATGGTCTGGACACATGAGCAACAACAAGGTTTAAAAGAAAATGGAAACAAAAAGGGATACTTATACTTAGATTTTTAGGGCACATAATGAAGAAAGAAGGTTTGGAAAATTTAACACTCATAGGACAGATTGAAGGAAAGAAGGGGAGAGAAAAAAGACAAACTTTATTAAGTGCTAAAAATGACAGGAAATTGTGGAGTGCTATGATCGCCTACAAAGACTTTATTATTTGTTATATTGTACAAAATGTTGTTCATTCCTCATTTTACCCTTTTCTGTAAATCTCTGGAAGTTTAAAAAAAAGAATTAAAACTTTCATAATTTATACAAAATATAAGACTGCCAGATTTTAAAACATTCTTCTGTGTATTATACATATTTGAATTAAAAGCTACAGATTATAAACATCATTTTTACAAGAAATATTTGAAATTACAGAAAAATTTTATTGAAATAATCTTTAAATTTGTTTCGATTGCAAGCGACAGAAAATAGAAAAAATTAAAATAGTTGTGGGGATAATTTTCGTCTCTCTCCAGTTATTATGCCCTGCAATTTTCCAGTCACGTGATCATTAACAGCCAATCAGAAGAGTCCTGTTTTGACCAGAAGACCAGAGTTTTCATAGACACTGGAGAGAAAAGATAGCCTTTGCAATTTCTTTTAACAGTGTCAGAGAAAAGGAACATAACATATTTCTATACTTTGTTAACATATTTTTATTTTTAGAAAATAAAACTTCATTTTATTTTTTCTCACTTCTGTCTAGCCATCATGTTTTTTTCTTCATTATGAACGATTGAGTTTTTAACAGCAAAATATTAACAAGGCAGTCCAACATTTAATTGGTAACTTAACAATGTCCTGAAAATAAATATTTGAAACATTTACACAAAGAAAATGATAATATTGAAAAATCTAGTAACTGTTAGTTATTTCAAATACTTTTTTTAATCGGTATCACTGCAAGCAAGGCAATAAAGCCACTAAGATGCAAGGGGTTAGAGAGTGTGGAAGAATTAAGAACAGAAACTTCAATGATGAGCAGAAAAAGAAGAGAGTAATCAGTATAAAAAGTAGATAGCAATTGACATTGCATTTAAACTTTTGCAGATTAAAATTGGCTGGCAAGCATGGAGCCAGAAGGGAGTTTCACAGGCAAGAAGTGCAAGAAAAGAAACTATTAGCATAGAATTTATGGCTACATCTAGCTAGCTCAATTGTAAATCAATGAGATCTCAACGCCAGTCTAGTGCTGCACTTAAATTCAAAAAACCTTAGGTACCATAGCAAAGAGCTAATTTGAACAATTATCATAAAAGTATTTATAGAAAAGACACAGAAAAGCAACCTTACAGTGATGGGAAATTGACTGGAGTTGAGCTGCCAGATCAAGACCTTTATGATATTGCATATAAATGCAATATAAATCTGTCAGTGTTTGAAACAATCTGCATACTGTTCATTCCAAAATAAAAAGCTACAAATTATAGATTATTAGGATTTTTTTAAAATTATTCTTTTAAAAAGTCAATATTTGAATTTTACCCAATTGCAAAAAGCTTTATTGAAATAATTTTAAAAACTGTCTAAATTTTAGGTTACAGAAAATAGTAAATCTTAAAATATCTATATTCTTAATTTATAAATCAATGCAAAATTGGCATTGTTAAAAACAGTAGGCAGGACAAAATTTAAATACAATCCTATATGCATGTTTTTTCTTTTCTTTTTGCCTACACTTAACTTCTCTACACAGATATGGAGAGATGAAAATGTTTTTAATGTTAATAAAACAATGAAAGAGCTCAATTATCCAGTCACAGCTTGAAATGTCAATGACTCTTAAACTTACAGACAATATGTTGCAGAAGATGAGAGAACCAAATACTTTTGCCAATCATGTAAAAATAATGGAGGAGACACAAAAAGATATTTTCTAATAAATTACAATAGTATATCCATTAAAAAAATGATTTTTGAGCAAGCTTACTTTTTTTAGTATTTAGTATAATACAAATAAATAATGAACTCATACTTAACAGTAATTTTATACATGAATCAGTATTTATTGTATATAGAGAGAATATATAATGAAAAGAATGAAAGAAATAAAAACTAAAAAAAGGATTTCTTGAAAATATAGAATTTATAGAATGAATAGAAGAAAAACAATTGAAATAATGAAATAATAATAAGGGATATGGGATTTATTTAAAAGTTAAAACTAAAAAAACGTAGTTCTTGCAAGTAAAGAGTTTAGTAGTAAAATCGAAATGTTTTATTAATTATTAAATCCAAATAGAAAAGTGTTCTTTTAATTAAATCCAATAATAGTTAGCTAACAGCTGTGTAGAAATAACTGAAGAAAAGACAAAAAAAATGGTTTCGTTTTTAAGAACAAGATCGTCTTAAAAACAGTTTTCATTTGTTCTGCCAAAACAATGAACTGAATAGAGAGTAAATTTAAAATTCTTAATAAAATATAACATCCTAATTTGTAGAACCAAAATTAAATATTTTTTTAGAGATCCTTACCTTACTGAATAATTGAATACTAACGTACTCATTAGTGACACTTTATTTTCTCTTTCTTTATAAAAGAAAAAGATATATAAAAAAGGAAAATTTAAAAAAAATTATTTTCCCATTTGCAGTTGCTAGACAGAGGAAAAACATATGGCAGATTTAAAATTTGGCAAAGAACTTTTGATAAAACTAAAAGAAAAATAACTAAAGGCTAAGAAGAGATAAGAATAAGATAATTAATCCACAGAAGCCATTTTTTTTTTCATCAGTTTTCCTAACAGAAATATAAAACATATGGAGATTTAATTGCAAGTATTGAGGAAAATGATGTAATTTCTTGTTAAATGTAAGAATTTTAGTACAAGACATACATACAGCTATACATACATACTGACAAGTTCATAATTATATATATATATATCTATATATATATATATATATATACACACACACATTCTGACTATTGATTTGGCCAAAAAGTTCGTTCGTTTATTAAATAGGGAAATTACTTAATAAACCGAACGAATTTTTTGGACAACCTAATATATGATTAAATAAGAAACAAGTATAAAACTCATAAAATTGACAGGTTTGATATTTATTTAAAAATAAAAAAAATTCTGATGAAGCTAAATATGTTAAATTTATGATTTTTCTACAAAGTGTGTGTGTGTGTGAATGAATTCAGATATAATTCAAAATTCAAAATATACCTGTAAAAAATGACAAAATGAATAAAGCCAAAATGGATAAAACCTTTCTTTACCGACGCGTTTCGTCTTCTGATGAATATTTCTTTTATCAAGGCAAATCAGAAGACGAAACGTGTCGATAAAGAAAAGTTTTCCTTTTTCTGTCTTTTTTCAGAACTAAACTAGAGAGAAAGATAGAGAGATCAGTGTTAGAATGCACCACTTCTAAAAAAAATTCTGAGTAAGTTAAATAAATGGCAAAAAAACGTTTAATTTAATAATAATAACAGTGATTTTCCAACTTGTCCTTTCCTTAATATTTTTGTTTGACAGATTTCTTCATCCATATTTTCAACTCACACGCATACAGAGAAAGTGCGTTACACTGTGGAAATTGTTACTGACTGATGCTAGCTAGCAGACCATTATTATTACTCTGTAAGTGTAAGTGATTTCCTTTCTCATAGAGTGCTCCTAGATTTTTGACCTTGTGTCAGACTAAAAAACTAAATTTATTAAATATGTGTCAATGATCCATGGCAAGAAAATAAGTTTGAAACACACACATACATGTGGTGCCGGCAGATATACCTCCCACAATAATGGTAAGACACTTTTTTAGCACGATGCCACTCTACTCTCTAGCATTATGTGGCAGGTATTCCTGCCGCTCCCAAGTGCTTTGCAGTTAGGACAGCAGTTCTGCTTCTTCCATGTACCGTGTCCCTTCAGGATGTAGGTGATTATGGCTCTCCACAACTTCCTGTTCCGCCGTCCATTTACTCCAAATCCCGAAGTAGGTTATGCGTTGTTTTCCTCTGTCTCTTGTCTTGAATCTGTCCTGTGAGTATCAGATTTTCCAAGCCCTCTTTCCTCATTATGTGCCTTAAAAATTTTAAACATCAGGAAGAGACAGGACAGCAGTTAGACCATTATTACTAATGAGAAAATGACTGAATCTCAATGGTGCTCCACATTTTGTTCTTGTGTCAGATTAAGCTAAGTTTGGTATACCCCATATGGTTGATGTTAAGTTCACCAAATATAGATACTCTCAGAATTGAAACCAAAATAAATATTTCATTTTAACGTTGAAGAATATGGATAACACTAACAGCATCCACACGAAGGACATGATTCTTCAGATGCGCAGTTTCTACAAGCCAATCAGAATTCTTATCAATTGGAATTGTATTTCAATTGGAATTGTATTTCCAGACAGCTGGCTTTTGATAAAACCCCAAAGTCTTTTTTTTGTGGGGATGAAAGCCTCTTTTTTCCTTTATAATCCTACCGCATTTTCCCCTTCCTTTCTGTGAGATTTGATTCAAGGTTAGTCAGAACTCTCTGAGTCACGATGAATTCAAAGAATCGAAGACCGTTCCTTCCATATGTTAAAGTAAAAAGAGAAACTGAATGAATGACTCTTAAAATTTAATTGTAAGAGTTGTTAAAATAATAACAAAGGAACACGTTTTTCACTTTCATTTTTGTCTGCTGCTTTAGAAAAGCAAATAAATTGATTCTTTTTCTTCGAGATTCTCATTTGCAAAAAGATAAAAAAAATGAAGACATTTTTTTTTAATCCATTAAAAAAAAAATAATAAAAATTAAAAAAGGAATTAATAAAACTAAAAAGAAATAAAAATGACGTTTTGTGTTGGTTTATTAATCAGTTTTTTACTTTTAACATCAGGAGGGAAAACATTCAAACTCAAATTTAAAATTCCAGTCAGCAATAAATAAATAAAAAAAGTTATTCATTTTTATGTGGAAATACCTTTTTAAAAAAAATAAAATGTTCAATTAATCGATCGTGAAACAAATGAAAAGTACTTCTCTAATTAATTTAAAATAAAAATAAAACTAGAAATAGTAAAAGACAAATTAATAAAAATCAAAATTAAAAGTACTTTTAGAAATATTTAAATTTAAATATAAAAGTAAAAATAGAACTAAATTTTGTCAAAATTTATTGATTATCAAATTTACATATCAAATTATTTGGAGAAGAAGAATAAAAATGCAAAATACTAAAATTATTGCTAATTTACTCAACAGTTGGGAAATCGCAAAAAGAAATTAATGCCTGAGTGAAAAATGTTCTAAAAACTGCGAAGAATCTGAAAACCACACCAATTTTATGATGGCTTCTTTTTTTTATCAATAAAGAAAGATGATCGATTTCTTTTTTATCTTTTTTTTTTTTATGAATACTAAAACTAAATTTTTCTTCAGGATATCCATATGACGTCCAAACGAAAACAAACATCTTGAATAAGGTATTTCTTCATAACACAGTTGTTTCTCACCTGTACAACAAAAATATGATGATGATGATGATGATGCGGATAAATTAACATAACTGATGAAAATTGTTTTGTGTGTAGGCAAGACAAATTGGTTGATGCTGTCACCAGTAATGAAAACGTAAAAAAAAAACAAAAAAAAACGATCATCTTTTTTTTTTTTTTTAAAAAAAAAAAAAAAAAAAACTTTTTCTTTTTTCTTAAATTAAATACATTTTTAATTTTCATTTACTTTCAGAAGAAAGGAAAAATAGATAAACAACAATGTTAATGAAAATTAAAAAAGAAAATAATATCGATTTTTTCAAGAAGCAGGGAGTGCCCTCTGTTTCATCCTTTTTTTTTTATCCGGTATGTTTGTTTTTTTTTTTACTTTTAGTTTTAATTAACTTAAAACTTTTAAGTTAATAAGGTATTGACATTAATATCAACAGAATTTTTCATTTCGAAATTAATCTGGGAAAAAAATTCTAGCATATGGTAAATTATTGGTTCTTCACATTTAAAATAATAGGAAATGTATTGTCGAGTTGTACGATGATTTCATTCATTGTAATCAAATTAAAAAGTAAAATAAAGAAAAACAGAAATAATTTAAAAACAAATCAGCGATATGAACAAGCAAGATAATTACTTCTTCTTTAAGTATTAAACTTAAAAGAAACTTAACTTTAAAAAAAAGTAAAAACAGGATAGACTGTGATGAGATCTTTTTAATAATTTTTTTTAGTCTTTTAGTTTTGCATTTTAAAAAGTGTACCAATTCAAAACTGAACTAAACCTATTGTTTACAACATTTGTTTTACTATTTTCTGTACACATTTTTCGCCATATGTTGTAAAATTAATTACAGGTAGTTTTTTTTTTTGTTTTTTTTTTATATTTTCACCTGCCTCAAAGAAAGAGTCGTAGAGAATTACGATCGTTGTTTGATCTGAAATTTCACTCATCTCAAACAAAGAAAAAAAAGGCGACAGTTTCCGATTTCTGCGATTTTGAAATTTAGTTATTATTTATTTGCGTCAAAACTGACGTTTAAAGATAAAAATGTTATTTATTTAAAAAAAAAAAAAAAAAAAAGAGAAAGAAATGTTTGTAAAACAGTTGTTGACACTGACGACATTGGAAACACCAAAAAACACAGTGACTGAAGACTGAAGAGGAACTGGAAAATGTTTTCTTTTCTTTTTTTTTTTTTTTTACGGCACTTCTCATTGCTCCAAAAGAATTACTTGAAATATTGAGTATTCTTTTTTTAGCTCAGTGATACCAATATAGCTTCATTCCATGCTTTTCTTATTTAAGACGAAAAGACAGCAAGTAAACGATCAATAAACTTTACTAAAGAAAAAATATTTTCTGAAACTGAAACAGAAAAATTCGATTCGATCATCACAGATTTTATAAAAAAAATTTTTTTTAGTAATAGTAAAAAAAAAAAAAATAATGATTTTTTTTTTTTTTTTTTGTATGTGAGGATAAGAGTTTCTTACCTGGCGTATGATGTCCAGGATTGTCACTGAATTCTATAACGGTAAGATTCCTGTTCTGTACCGAATGCCCCGGAGGATTGTATACTTGCGTAATTCTGGGACATTTGCTGTTCACTTCATTTAAAAGATCGACCATAGCCGAATAATTATGATGGATAAAGTCGGCATTGGATGAAAACGAAGTCGAAACAGCTGCTTCTACAGAACTCGGAAAAGAAGTCAGAAGCATTGTTACCACCATTATCAACATCACAGCCATGCGGTAGCTACCCGGGGTAGCTACCTTAGCCATGGACATTGATAACATTGTAGTGGATCTAGGGAGAGTCTCTAGTCAAACTCCCAGATATTTGTTTATACACACAGCAGCACTGAGGATGGCGATAAGAAAGAAGAGACAAGCAAACAGTGACTGCACTCAACAAGCGCAGCAACAAATCACAACAGCAACTGATTCTATCAGCTGTAGTTACCTCCCCCTGATCTTGGTTGCAGCCAAAAATGATTGGTTCTTAAATATGACGTCACGTTGATGTCATAAAATTATTTATGAATGAATGAATGACCGGCGTAATAAATGCTATTTTTGAATGGATAAGGATTTTTAATAATTTTCAACAACAATCATCGAACATTCGCAAATAATTTCCTCGTTTTTTTTTTTTTTTTTTTTTAAATATTCTAATTTAAAATGGGAAGGCAAATTTAGAGAACTGAACAAGGATTTCAATTGATTTTTAATTTTATATTTTATAACAAATTGTGAGGCTTTTTATACTCTTTGAATTTCTGTGACCAATAATTTGTCCTCTGTAGAAAATAAGGGTGAAAAGAGCATTGACGCGATAGAGAGAAAACAGAACAACACCAAACTTGAGTGGAAAAAAAGGCTTTTTATATCAGAAAGAAGAATAAAAAATGAAGATAGAAAAAATGGGTTTCAAAATCATTGTAAAAAAACAGTAGTTTTTGCAAGGACTTAACTGGTGGCAGCAAAGTTCATTCGATTAACAATTCTTCTAAAAATTGTTGTAACATCAGAATATCTTCATCTTTAAGTCGAAGAGGTATTCAGTTTTTGGATGCATTGCTGTAACTGTTGGGATATCCTCATTCCTACGTTGTGTTGTTGGATGTTCCATTTCCGGACACCATGTGGCTGTTGGTTGAGTTTTATGGAGCTAAATTTGTCTGTGTTGATACGTCGGTGGTACAGGTAAAAAAGAGGCCGTGATAGGCTGCTTTCAGCCAATCCCAGGGGCTGGTGATAACAACTCCTTCAAAGGGAGGCAATTGTTTTATCTATATAATAATTTCAATAAAATATATAAATCAATAAGAATTTTATTTTATAAGTTATTACTACTCATTTCAGGCTGTAAGCACAAAAACGACCAAAGTGATGACTAACAACACCAATAATATTAATAATAACATCAAAGACAATGGACAGCCACTGCAAATGGTATACAGATTCAAGTAATATGAGTGCAGTTGTCATAGGTTTGGTTTGGTTTGGTTTAGTTTATTTTGTTTTACGGTATATCAACCTCAATAGGTTATTTAATGCCGACAAGATTTTTAGGATAGATTCGTATGAATAGAATATGTATTCTTTGGTTTAGATTGGTTTGGTTTATTTTGTTTTACGGCATATCAACCTCAATAGGTTATTTAATGCTGACAACATTTTTAGGATAAATTCGTATGAATAGAATATGTATTCTTTGGTTTAGATTGGTTTGGTTTATTTTGTTTTACGGTATATCAACCTCAATAGGTTATTTAATGCTGACAAAATTTTTAGGATAGATTCGTATAAATAGAGTATGTATTCTTTGGTTTAAATTGGTTTGGTTTATTTTGTCCCACGACACACCAACCCCAATGGGCTACTCAATGCTGACAAAATTTTTTATTGCTGGTAATATTTTGTTTTGTCAAAAATCTGTTTCTGGTAATATTTTTCCTTCAAAATTGTATTGCTGGTAATAACCTTTTCAAAAAAGTATTGCTGATAATAGTTCACTATTTGCCTATAGCTGGGACCCTAACAGGTGCTAGCAACCTGGGTCAGGGTGGACCTGGGAACACTAGCAATTAAGAGGTGGTTACATGCTCCTCAAAACCTCCTGATCAGAGGCCTTGCTGCTGGACATAGTTTATAGTCTTACCCAGGACGTGGATGTAGTTTAAGGTCTTACCCAGGACGAAGTTGTCATAGGCAGGACTGGATTATCTTATTTAGGCAAGTATAGGCTGCAGTAGATGACCCCACAAGTTTGGATATAGTGCTGGTTATAAAAATCTTTTTTGTTTTTTTACTACAGTTGTGTTGAAATATGTGCTAATTTGGTTTGCATTAAAGAGTAGAACTGGTATTTTTTTCAAGAATATTTTTATTGATAAACAAAAGGTAGCTATTCTAGTTTATTTAAAGAATGTACAATAAGTTTACTTCAAGAGATGAAAATGTCACTAAAATATATCACAAATAAAGGGGGAAGTAAAGTAAGGAAAAGAATGTTTTAGTTTCACATTGTGTTTCAAGTCGATGACATTTTGATTTTAGTTCAGGATGTTTAAATCAGAATTTCTTTTTATAAAAAAAGTGTCTCTATATTTCTGAGATGAGGTATTATGTACACTATTTACATAATTCAATCTATTGTCCTCATCTTTTTTGCCATATTTATTACAATGTTTCGGCCCTTCAGTATCTGTCTATATTTCCGAGATGAGGTATTATGTATACTATTTACATTATTCAGACTATTGTGCTCATCTTTGTTGCCATATTTATTACAATGTTTCGGCCCTTCAGTATCTGTCTATATTTCTGAAATGAGGTATTATGTACACTATTTACATTATTCAGACTATTGTCCTCATCTTTGTTGCCATATTTATTACAATGTTTCGGCCTTTCAGTATCTGTCTATATTTCTGAGATGAGGTAATATGTACACTATTTACATTATTCAGACTATTGTCCTCATCTTTGTCACCATATTTATTTATTTGTCAAGTGATGAATATGGCAACAAAGATGAGGACAATAGTCCAAATAATGTAAATAGTATAAAAAAAGTGATTTTAATTTTCTAAATGTTGTAACTTCTAAATAATTTCATAAACTGAAATGATATCAATATGACAAACCCATATTTATTTTTAGTTTTATTGTTATAATACTGATTATAAAAATGTTTTTTTTTTTACTTCGGTTTTGTTGAAATGTGTACTAATTTAGTTTGCAATAAATCTTAAAACCGGTATTTTTTCAAGAATATTTTTATTGATAAACAAAAGATAGCTATTCTAGTTTATTTAAAGAATTTGCAATAAATTTACTTCAGGCTATCTAAATGTCAATAAAATATATCATGAGTAAAAAATATTCAAGACAGGTGTGGGCAAGTTAAGGGTGGTGCTGTCTGAGAGGGGCTCCCATAAGTTCATTAGCCTAGGGTCCTCAAAAGGTCATAATCTGACCCTGGTCATAGGCAAAGACTCCAAATCAGAAATCTTGTCTAGCATGGTGCAGACATCAATTTGGAATGACAAAAGCATTGTTATTAAATCTAATGTGAAACTTATATGTTGACTTATATCAGTATTTCTGTAGCAAGTTTGGGTTATTTTATGTTGTGGGATTATCAGTTATATGTAGCAATGTTACTATTGTTGATGAAATGTTTTATGGGAGAGATAGTCTAGCTATAGTATTGCAATTTCATGGTGTGTTTCCTTGAACAGGAGATAAGAATTAATTTTCAAACAATATTGTGCATCTAACAACAACATTTTATTACCTTAGCAAAACCAAACAGGAAGAATATAAAAAGAGATAAAAGGAAATTGTTGTACCCTAGGAAAGGTTACTGAATGAGGGATAACCAAAACAGAGGTTTGAAATGAAATGGTAAACTTTATAACATCAACAAAATACAATACTCGCCAGCAACGTGAAGTAGGTAAACCACTGCTGGTGGTGGACTACTTATACAGCATATCACCCCCAATTACAATAGTGTCCAAAGTATTTATGAGGATTGGGACATACCCATTAGTGTTCATAGGTACAGTATATAACACAAATATATAAAGTATATACCGAGATGTCATTATTTGTACTGTTGCGGATACTAGTTCTAACATGACTAAAATCAGAGGCAACCAAAATTTTCACATGGTAATGATGCATTGTCATCATTTGTAAAAGAGAAAGAAATGAATGTGAAATAAGTGGAAGGAATGAATCTTAATATGGACATATTTTTTGTACAAGGGTCAATCAGAAAGTAAAGGCAATTTTGAAATTATGCAGTAAAAACAAATAGGGAGGTGTTGATGTGCAACTGCATGCATGCAGATGGGAAGACAAGTAGCTAGCCACATGCAGCATTCCATTCTTCAGTTGAATGGCAGGAAGCAATGAGGTTAAATGTATGGACATTCCAATGAGCATTTGCACCACTGAGAAACATGCCATAGTGAGCTTTATCCGGATAGTAGGAGTCAAATCTGCAGTAATCCATTGCAGTTAGCATTGTATGAAGCATGTACCATGAATCAATGAAAGATACATGTATGGGGAGAACCAATGTCATAACTTAGAAAAAGTTACTGAATAAGAATAACCAAAATGAAAATTGGAAATGGAACAGTAATCTTTTTAACATTAACAACATACAAGATTTGCCAGCGGTATGTAGTAAGTAATCAACTGCTAGTAGTGAATCTCCCACCCCCAGACAGTATATTCCATTGTATTTATGAGGATTGGGACATCCCCATTATAGTACATAGGTATGGTATCACACATTTCTTAAAATAAATATGAAATTTATTTTACTTTTAAATGTATAGAAATGGCCAGTCTTTGTCATTAATTGATTCCAAAAGCCACAACATAACATAGTTTTTTTTTTATATATATGAACCATATATAAAGCCTTAAAATGAAGACAAACACTTAAAATTAACTTGTGAAAGAATATAACTATTACTAAAGCTTAATTTAATCATTTTTTAAAAGTATAATGAACAAAAAATTGTTATCTACCTTATGCTTTGCCCTTAAAAATTCCTCAAGTATGACAACCAATATCTTATAATTAGTATAAATAACAAGAGAATATAACTTATTAAGGCATCCAAAAATTTAAAGAATAGCTTCTTTTGTTTTTTGATTATTTTATATTATATATATATATATATATATATATATATATATATATATATATATATATATATATATATGTATATATATGGCAATTCCAATTGAGTAATCGAAGAACAGAGTTCAAATTCCATTTGAATCTATTACATTTACTTACATGCTAATACCCTTGGGAAAGGTATTAATCCTCTTCTCCCTCCACCTATGGGTAAATAGCAGGACAGACTGGGTTCTATAGCCTTGGATGGCAACTGCTCTAGGAGAAGGACAACTCTGAATTCAAAACCTGCGGAGGGTCATTTAGGGACCTTGTGGCATGTAGTGCACCAGGTCTTTGTATTCGGCCCTTCAAAAAGTGTCGATGGTTCTGCAGAAAGCCTTCACCACTGTAATCAAATCATTTTTTATAATATTTTTTTTTTAGTCTGTATGAGTTGCCGAATCAAATTGGTGACAAAATTATCAAAAGTTCTTCTTTCAACCATCCATTAGTCATTATCAAGAACATTAAGGTTTGCATTTTTAGAATAAGTCTGATAACATTTTGTTTTAACCTAGAAAAGGTTACTGAATAAGAATAACCAAAATGAAAATTGGAAATGGAACAGTAATCTTTTTAACATTAACAACATGCAAGATTTGCGAGCAGTATATAGTAAGTAATTGACTGCTGGTGGTGAATCTCCCACCCCCAGACAGTATATTCCATTGTATTTATGAGGAATGGGACATCCCCATTATAGTACATAGGTATGGTATAATAATATTTTAAAGTGGGAAGAACACATCCAGAGGGTGGATGTTTTGATCATGGAAGACCGATGAATCATGTTAGCACAAGTGGCAACAACCATGTGCATCAGTTGCAGATCTGCACAAGTTATAATACATAATGGTTTGGTGGTAGCATAAAGTTTTGTGCATGTTGGTTAATCAAACAAGCAAACAGTGCAGACATTGCTTCCTAAGCAATCAAAAAGCTTCTTTTCAGAATGCATGTAGAAGTTCAATACCAAGAACAATACCAAGAGTGTACCGCTGTGAAAGGGGGCATCGGGGTGACTATGTCAAAAACTTCATCCCCTCCCACATCATTTCATGTTCATGAAATAATTTTTATTGTTTTAAGAAAAAAGAAAAAAACAAAAAGAGACATTTTGAACTTTGCAAATTTTTATGCCATGGGGTATTTTGTAGGTTCCCTGTGAATGTGTGCTATTTCGGTACATGTAGGATTGAATTATGATGGATGAATTCTTGTGGTGAATGAGTAAATTGTAATGAATGAATAGCTTGTGATTCTGATTAGCTAAGTGTAAGCATTCTGAAAACAAAGGAAATGTTAGTCGCAGATTAAATCCACACTACAGAGAACAAATCACCATAAGTTCAGACTTGAATATCGGGGACAGAATGAAATCGAGTTGCAGGTACTATCCCACAAATCACCATTCACATAACCAGTCAGAAAAATAACTCACTCTTCGACGAATGCAGTCACTAAAATACCCCCATTTCCTCCCCTATTCGAGAACAACTGCTTTTATCAGCCAGGCATTTTTTCCATTTGTCGACAGCTGGGAGAGGACACCAAGTAATTTACATATCAAAGTTCTTTTTATAGAGACTCCTGTGACATACTTGTTTTTTATTTTTCACCTAAATATTCTGTCTTCAGTATGTCATACGGAATACGTGTCTCTCCTTTTGGTAAGTAATTCTCTTCTCCATCATAGGAAACATGCGACGCTGTCACTGTTTTCTTTGCTATACTAAGTCAAGGATAGTTACGGTTGACCAGCTTTACCCCACTTCCCCTACGACCTTGTGCCACAATTATGTACAAATATACAGAATCAATAATCATTCCTAGAGGATAAAATCAAGAATTCCTATTGAAAATGTTGAGAGACTTACACTGGAGAAGAGTTTTCTTCTTGGTCTGATAGAGTTATCAGTTTAGGGCATTTTTATGCTGTGTTAAGTACAATATAACACTTGGTTGGTTTACTGTAGACTAATACATCCCCTGCAGGGAAAACAAGACATGTCTTGTCCATATGGCATCTTGTGGATGAAGAGGAAAAAGAGAATTTTTACCATTTTCTTTTATACTGCTTTTTGAAAATTTAGTGGTCAAGAAGCACAGATAGTATAATGGTTATCAGTGTGGAAAGTGAATTCAGCATGCTGAGTTCAATTCCTGCTTGATTCCATCTCATTCACTTTGTGCTAATGCCCTTGTAAAAAGGTATAAAGCCATCTTCTGCCAGCTATGGATTAAATAACTGGCATTGAATTCAGATAATTATTGTTCTCACTTAAAAGCCACAATCAATGAAAAGCATCGAGAATTGGCCAATCAAAAGGGTGCCATTTTCTATCAGGACAATGCCAGATTTCATGCCTCTTTGCAGACAGCTTGACTGGGATGTCCGACAACATTCAGATGACAAAAGGTAGTGAATAAATCTATATACAAATATCTAAATATTATCTTTGAAATTCACTTAAAATGTTTCTTTTAACCCAATAGTCAGTCATCTTCAATGAAATTCAGTGTTCTTACCGATTATGATATATATATATATATATATATATATTTTTTTTTTTTAAGACATTTTTATGTTTATACATAGTCTTAAATCATTTTTTATGTTTTCTGCTCTGAGTAGCAATTTTATAACCAATCAAATGTTTTTATTGCACTATATTTCTTTAAGGCTTATTATATAAATCAATTTTTTTATGTTTTCTGCTATGACTGGCAATTTTATAACCATTCAAATGTTTTATTGCACTATATTTCTTTAAAGCTTATTATACACAAGTCTTAAATATTACAATAAATTAATTTAAGAGTATTTTTAAGGCACAGAATTCCATGGCTTAAAAAAACAGACATGATAAAATAAACTGTCAAAAGAAACAGGTGTTATGATTTTTCTTAAGCAGTAAGATTTTTTTTCATCAGATGCATTGGTAAATTTTTAAAATATTAAACCATAAAACAGAATTACCAATTATACAGTTATCTCTTACATCTTAAGTGATACCAAAGTAAGCTTTATACTTGGTGTCACATCAGAATGTCAAAAGAGCTAAGTGCATCAGATAGCTGACCTGGAAGGTGACCTCATATCCATCAAGTGAAGAACTGGTCCTCAAAGGATGTAGATTGATTTAGATTTGTTTTTTATGGCTTATCAACCCTTTTTAGGTTATTTAAAGCTGAAACATATTTTTTGGATTGTAAGAATATTGATTTTTTCAGGATAGAGCTCTTACTATTTAATTCCTAGGTGGAGAGTGGGGAAAAGAGGTGGACTCATACCTTTCCCAAGGTTATTTGTGACAAAGTAAATATAATAAACTCGACTGATATCCTCAAACGATCTCAGTAAGTTCGTCAACATAAACAAGAAGTCAGCTGAACTTAGGATATAGCCAGACAAGTGAATAACAGAAAAGTAAATGAGAGGAAGTTGTATAAACATGCAACTCATGACGATGAAGCCAGAGTCACCCACATCCTTGCAAAAAGATCAAACTTTCAAAGAAAGTCTCCAAAAACCACATACCCTTGACTTTGTCGATATTAATTTGAAGAAGTGAGTCAAGTTATTTTATGTATCAAAAATTTAGTCTCATATTCTTATCAGATATTATTAACATAGCATTATATCATATGCTCTGTCAAAGTAATTTACATACTCCTCTCAAGCTAGTCTAGCAGATCTTTACTACTCTAAATGAATCCAAACCTCATAAGGCCGCCAACATTTGTGGGTTTCTAATAATACTAATGTTAGTATGTACCTAAGACACATTGCTGTTGAATAATAGTTAGCAAGCTAGACTAGCAGAGCATTACTATTGTGCTGAGTTTGATACTCACTGAGTGATTCACATTTGTGGCCTCGTGTCAGCTTAAGCTAATCTAGGTTTAGTATGCAATTCATGCCAGAAAGTCTAAATTGAATTTAATATCCGTCAGAAACCTTGATCTAAGAAGAGTTGATCTGTGGTGACCCCAATATGTAATGGGCTCATCCTAAGAGATATCAAAGTCTTGTACTTGATATAACCTCTGAGTGTCAAAAGAGCTAAGTTGACCTAGGAGGTAGCCTCAGAGCCACTAAGTGTTGAATTGGACCTCAAAGGATGTCAGTGGGTGCACTAACAATAAGTTTGGCCCAGATGAACTTAGAATATATACACACACACATACACACACACTAGACAACTGTAATACAGGAAGTTATATAAACACTTCACTTATGAAGGGATCCCTTGAAAGAAGATTGAATGTTTGAAGAAAGACCTGAAACCACATACCCCTCAATTCAGTTGACATTAATTTGATGACAACAAGAAGTGAATAAACAACTATTTTATTTATGAAAAATTTAGTCTCATATCTTATCAGTTGTTACAAAACAACAAAGACAAGGAAATTAATTCAAACAAAGAAAAATATAATGATCAAAACACCCAAAAACTTTAGCCAAAAATTTGAATAAAAGTGCTTATAAAGTTACATATTGAATTAACATGAGTAGATAGGTTAATCTACTGCCTGGTTCACACCCCTCCCCAGTCTTTTGAACAAGGTTTATCTCTTTTTTCCTGTTTAAGATTGGGTTTCTGGTTCCTTCTAAAGTCTACTTCAACTCTATACCTCTGATGTCTGCAACTGAACTCTGAAATTTTAATTACTAGATCTTTTTTTCCCCAATAGGAGTAGATAGGTTAGTCTGCTGCATGGTTCACATTCCTCCCCAGTCTTTTGAACAGGAGTACAGGTTTATCCCTTGTTTCCTGTTTAGGATTGGGTTTCCAGTTCTTTCTAAAAATCTTTTCAGTCTCTTTAAATCCCAGTAGGCCCTTATGTCATCATGGCATTATTGCCTTGCTTGGGGTGAACAGATTAAAAATAAATAAATACTTTGAATAAAATTGTTTTGAATAAAGATCCATAGACCTTGAATAAATTTCATATGCATATAAAGATACTTATTCTCTGAATACAACACTTCCCAAACTCTAACTAAATGACCAAACATCAGGAGATTTTTTGGAAGCACTTCTTTGTTGGGCTGCAGACTTTTCAAAATAAACACAGTGTTTACCTTGCACAATGGAAATGCCCACGGTTGTATTATAAATCCAGATAATAGAATTCTGCACTTTTCCTAACCTTGGTAAGAACAATTGTCAACCAAGAAAATGTCTGGGTCAAACATTTCATAAACTTGTGTAGACATTGGCATAAAAATTAGATATTTTTGTTTATTTATATATTTATTCAATTATCTTCAACTGAAATAAAGAGAATCTGAAAAACAAATTTAGATAATGAAAGTAAAGCATTTTAGGAAAACACTTTAGGTGAAGCCACTAATCATTTTACATTCACTCATATCACAAACAATTTTCAGGAATGTTTAACTTTTGTACCTTCAAAAAAACATCTGTCAAAAAGACATATTTTCCCTTTATACAGACATTACTGTACTAGTGTATCCATGCCATCAAAAATGAATGGCAATTTTAAAGTTTTAATTATGAAATGCAATGAAACAAAAATCTTAAAACAATGTATTGAGATACAGTCAAAAATTAGATAAATATTTTCTACAAAAAACCAAATGCACATTAACTACAAACAAAATAAATCTTCACTTAGAAATGTTATAAAGAAATACACAAACCAAATTGACTCGAATAAAAAAATCAAATTAATTATCTACTATAAAAAATTTAAGACAGCTAATGTTATCCTCAAAAATAACAACACACCAGCTAAGTCAAAATTACAAAGAACGAACATTATATATGAGTTGCCCCTTAAGGAACTGTGTTTCTGATCAAACCGAACTCATAAATATTTACATCAGTCACACAACTACATGAAAATCCAGACGCCTTACATTACACCTATCTGACCAGAGCTCTATTAAAACCCATTTAAACACACACACAAACTTGCCAGACTCCATCCGAAACATACTAGTAGAAAATACAAGCATAATAACCTCATCCACATGTAAGAAAAGATAACGGAAGCCCTAATAATAGAAAAGAAAAAAGCCAACTCTTAACAATATTAACTATGAACTAGGCCACAATATATATATATATATATATATATATATATATATATATATATATATATATGTGTGTGTGTGTGTGTGTGTGTATATGTTTCAATAAAAATGACAGTCATGGTACTATGGTTAAGTTTTTATTTAATTTTTTCTTGTGTTCAAACAAGAGCTTTCAATTTTGGACACAGAGTGGGTAGAAACTCTCAAAAGGTTCTACATGACCTTGTATGCATACAAAAACACTAACATCAATTATAGAAACAATAGTACTAACCAGAAGAAAAACAGGGAAAAGAAAAATCATTTGGTATACCCCTCTGTTCAACCAAATGGTTAGTATTAAGCTAGGACAAAAATTCCTAGCTTTAATTACAAAACACTTTACTACTAATAGCTGACTAAGCAAGATCTTTAATAAAAATACCTTAAAATTAAGCTACAGTGCACTGAACAATCTAGAATCATAAAAAACACAATAATAAAATCCTGGAAAAAAACACATGCCAAATAGTATTAATAAAAACCCTAAACTAAAATTAGACAAAAATAATGAAAAATTATGTGATTGTAGAAACCCTGAAGACTGCTCGTTGGAAAATAAATGCCACGTAAAATCTGTGGTATACCAATGCACTATCTCATCCTAACACTGAAATGATATATATAGTTTTCACAAAAAATTAATTTAAAATTAGATGGAGACAACACAAAAGCTCCTTCAATAATATTAGAAATAGAAATCAGACATCCCTATCCAAATATTTTTGGCATTTAAAAGAAACGAATAAAACACCAAAAGTAAAATGGAAAATAATAAATAGAACAAGAACTTGTAAAACCTGGGATGACCCATGCCCTTTATGCCTACATTAAAAACTACACATTATTATGTTTCTAAAAAATGAAAATTTATTAAACTATAGACAAGAGTTAATGGATTTTTACCGACATCAACAAATTTTTGCATTAAATAATTACCTTAAAATTTTTTAAATTTAATATTTTATTAAAAGGTTTAAAAGCTTAACCCAATAATAATCGGGTCTTCCATTGCAGAACACTTAACAAATAGCCATAATTGTGCTGCTAGTTTTAGTGTGGACTCATTTACCATCCTTAGCAGGTCCCACTCTAATTACCATCTAAAAGTGTTGGAGGCCATCTATATTCTATCGTTGAAAACTTCTCTGTATAAACAGAAGTACTTTGTATTAGGCCTCCAAGTAATTACCATCTAATTTTTTTCCCAATACACTTTGTCCATTTTTCTTTTTAAATAATTTATTTTATTACTCTTGATTTAGCTCTGTTGAGTGAGGTTCAAAACCGGTTAGCTAGTCCGTTTTTCATTTTTACTTTTTATTATCATCATGTGTGGTAATAATAAAATTAGTTTTTGTCTGTTTATGGCAGTTATAAAGTTTTGTACCGCTAAACATATCTTTAAATATATATATATATATATATATATATATATATATATAGTTTAATAAGGTATGTTATATTTATGGTATAAAGTGCTCCATATCAGAAAGAGGGTGTATGTAAATATATAAGTGAACATTGAAGCCAACATGCAAAGGTGACAGACTGTTTCCTGCTCAACTCAATTGTCAGGCTACATGTGCTATGTTTTTTTTCCTCTACTATTTATGTATATGGGTCAGTGATGCATTGTGGGTAGCCTACTGCATTGTGGGTAGTCTTTTCTAACGGTTATTTTGGCAGGAATAGTTTGTTAATTTGTTTATTATTTACTTTATTATTTATTTATCTGGATTAATTTATTTTGCTTTTGCTTATTTATTTTTATTTTCTTTATTTTTCTTTTCAGTTTTCTATTTTTAAGTAACATAGTAAAAATTTGTTTTTCTCTCCGTTAGAACCATTTTTGTGCCCATCTTGGAACCATTAGAATAGACTATCCACATTATTAGAGTGTTTGATTACGCTATTTATTTATTATGTTATTTACTGGAATGGATGGCAAAACATTGGCTAATTGCCAATTGTTTCAGACTTTATAAAGTGGTCAATATTAAAGATTTCCTTACAGTCAGTCCACATATTTTAATAATTTAGTAAATGTTAAATATAAGTGTATTTTTTGTTACCATCTCTAAAACTTTGTTGTGGCTGACATGATTGGTCCATGGTATTCTCAGCATCCTTCTGTAGAACCACATTGTAATAGAAATTGATATGATAGAAGAATTTTTTATCATGAATTTTAGCAACTCAATAACACAATCTCTTATTTCCTTATTAAATTGATCATTAACCTTTTTATTTAGACGAAATGTAGTAAGTCCTGGGGAAAAAATAAAAAATATGAAAATAAAATATATAAACCAAAATAAAAAGAATGGAAATTCAATTAAGATATGTGCTTTCCTTTTCATTTTCTAACTAAAAGAAAAGAATAGACTGCCAGAGAAACTGAAACAAAGAAGTGAGACTGCCAGAGAAATGGAAGCAAAGAAGATATTCTGGCATAGAAGCTAAAACAATGGAAAATGGATCAGCAGAGTAACTGGAAAAAAGGAGAAGAACCACCACAGAAATTGGAACAAAGTACAAAGACTGCTATAGAACATGGAACAAAAGAAAATGGACCATCTGACAGAGGAAGGTGAACAAAGTAGAATGAACCACCAAAGAAACAAGAACAAAGGAGAATGAACCACCACTGGACTGGAACAAAGTACAGGGACCATCAAAGAAACAGTAACAAAGAGTAGGAACTGCCAGAGAAACTGAAGCAAAGGAGATGGATCACCAGAGAAACGGGAACAATGGAGATGGACCACCAGAGAAAATGTAAAAAAAGGAGAATGGACCACCATAGAAACTGAAACAAAGGTGATGGACCACCAGAGAAACTGGAACAATGGAGATGGACCACCAGAGAAACTGTAAAAAAGGAGAATGGACCACCATAGAAACTGGAACAAAGGTGATGGACCACCAGAGAAACTGGAACAATGGAGATGGACCACCAGAGAAACTGTAAAAAAGGAGAATGGACCACCATAGAAACTGGAACAAAGGTGATGGACCACCAGAGAAACTGGAACAATGGAGATGGACCACCAGAGAAACTGTAAAAAGGAGAATGGACCACCATAGAAACTGGAACAAAGGTGATGGACCACCAGAGAAACTGGAACAATGGAGATGGACCACCAGAGAAACTGTAAAAAAAAGGAGAATGGACCACCATAGAAACTGGAACAAAGGAGAATGGTCCACCAGAGAAACTGAAATAAAGTAGAGGGAGTGAGGCAGAGAGGGGAAGGGACCATCAAAGAAACCAGCTGGGTGAAGGAGATAATTGTTCATCTGGTTAGATCCAAAAAAGGACAGTTGATTGCCAGAGTATTTATTTCTAAGATGAAAACTACTACCAAGGACTGACTTCTAAACTGTCACCTACCAAACTGAAACAGACTTTCTCCTGGCTGCTACCAAGTTTGGTTTTATAAACAAACTTTTGCTACACCAAATATCAAAGGATTCACTACAATCTAAATCAAATAAATATATATTATTTGTTTATACCCTTGAGTCAGTTCATTTTATTCCAAAGTTTCTCACAAAATAATACCTAGAATATCCTGGCACAACTCCCCAAAGAAGTTCTTTAAAAATTCTCTTTGGGAAATTGCTAACTTCACTACTCTTCTAATTTGGAATCATCATAAAATAAAACATGAATTATTTTTTTCTATTGTTGACCATGAATAACTGAATCAGTAGGAAATGAAAAGGTGGATAAAAAGGGACCATTATAAAAGCAAAACAAATGTAAAAAGATTTGATTAAATTTTAAAATTTTATTTTGTTTAATTTTCTACATTATATTACGGTTCAATGTATATTTTATTTACTTTATGTATAAAATTTGTTCTTTGTTAAGTTCCAAATCAAATTTTTCAAATCCACTCTGCTTTATTTCTTTATATTGAAAAAAATCTAAACCTATATTTCCCAAGATCTTGACATCTGTCAAGTTACTCAAACAAAACGCACTCCAACAGCTGTAGCAGCAGACATCATGGCAGAAAAATAATAAACATGTTTTTCACACATTGGGTTTATTTTAGTGAATTATGCATCAAATGACGTGTGTAAAAATAAGATCAATAATTTTAGAATATCATAGAATATAATTCATTCATATTATTTAATTTCTTTTGGTACATAA
>CAHIKZ030004248.1:235000-472500 GCA_903632075.3 Acanthosepion pharaonis
AGAGATAGTCGGAGACACATGTACGAATGTTCTGGCGATTCGAGAGACAACTCTCTGGGCAGAGGGAGATGGTCCATGACATAGACACCAAGGCCGTGCATGTGGGTTAGAGAGTCTTTCCTGAGGAGAGGAAGGTAGCCGGGAATCGAGAGATCAGGGGTGGGAATAGACGAGACAAGGTTGGTCTCACACAGAGCCAGTATATCCGGGCAGTTTGCAGTGAGGAAAGATTCCATACTGCAGAAATTTGTTCTAATGCCACGGATGTTGGAGAACAAAATGTTGATGGGTTTAGGTGATTTTTGAGGGGCTGGATTAGGTTTTACTTTTTTGGTTCTTTTGAGTCTTTATGTGGTGTAAGTGTTGGAAGATGAGAAGGCCTGAAGTAAGAGAAGCAAATGGTTTTCGACCACGACATGAGCAGAGAGGAGTTGGCACAGCCTGCATCATAATGTGGCCTCAGGGTTGCCCACCGGAGGTGACTGTAGGGACACCTTTCCATGCGAGTCATGGCACTACAAACACCCCGGTATTATACAACTGTTGATCAGAGCGGCCGCTCAAGACGCTACACAAGAGTTAGGGCTCCTAACTACCGGTCGGAAACAGCAACCAGAGAACTGTCAACTGTGTACCCTCAAAATGAAGAGGCAATGCCACAGACTGTACACGTCACGGGAGAAACACATCAACACTAGTACAGAGGCCAGAGAGAGAGAGAGAGAGAGAGAGAGTTCCGGGAACCCCTTCTTAGACAAGAAACAAGGTCTGAGCCCCTACTCATGTACCTACTCCTATTACATATAACACGTACAACAACGACAAAAAAAAACAAACAGAGGGATAAGGGCGGGGAAGTAGTTGACATAGTGCCTAGGCTGACACTAGTTGTATGTTCAGGGGGATAGGATGGAATTTATTAGTATTTTATCCTTACACAACACTAAGTTTCAACTGAGTATAAGTCCCATTGTGCTATTCTAAAGAAAGAAATGAAAAAATATGATTATCCACCTTTTTGCTGATATGGCATAAACGCTACCTCACTTGTGGCAGTGGGTGATATTGGTAGTCCGCAAGCATTCTGATGGTCACCAGTGAGTGTTCCACATTTTATCAAGCAAAAGACAAGGCCACTGGACCATAAGAATACTGAAGACATACTAACGCCTGGTGAAGAAACATGTTTTCCCTTCTTTCGAAGGGGGGGGGGATTTCCAACTACACAAACATATAGTGTTATAAGTTAGGTTAGAATTTTATGAAATAATGTCATTCACTTGAATTAATTATAAAGTTTGAATTTTTATATTTAAATTTTGGCATTAAATAACCCATGTATTGTGATATGCTACTAAGCAAAATTGACCAACCAACCATGAAACATCAACATTTCTTAAAGAAATAGTTTTATGCTGAAACATATAAACACCTACAATAAATCATCTACAAACTATATATCTATAAAATATGTTTACTCAGAAAGTATAAAATTATGTACAAAATATCTGTAGTTGAAGGCATAAAATTGCATACAAAATATTTAAATTTTGGCGTTAAATAACCCACTGAGGTTGATATACTTCTAAAAAAAATCAACAATTATCCTCATCAGAATCTATCTTGTACATTTACAAATCTACCATTCATCTATGCATTGAATATTTCTGCCATATCTGGTCTGATGCTTCTTTTATGTATCTCAAGATTCTTGACAAAATCCAAAGTGTCTGTAATGTAACTGATCCTGACATCTTGACATCAACCATTTTCTCACTGACGTAACACAGCTTCCCTCTGTCTTTTCTACAAATATTTTCATGGCAATTGTTCTTGTAACATTTATTGTAATCAATCAAGAACTGGCCTCCTGACTTCAGTCATTTACCCTATACCATGACATGGCTTTCCTTTGTCTTTTCAATAAATATTTTCATGACAATTGTTCTAATGAATTTTCCTCATTGAGAGTTTATTCTGACAACCATCCATTTTTATTAGGCTGCCCAAAAAGTTAATTCTGTATTTTTCACAGTATATACATTAATCGGACTATTGTCCTCATCTTTGTCGCCATATTTGTCACAACGTTTCGGCCGTTGTACGCTCCGGCCTTCTTCAGGTGGTTGGAATTTCGAACTGAACCCTTTATTTCGATCACTGGGGTAGACTGTTCTAGTTCCACGTGCCATGTTTGATGGATATCAGTTATCTCCTGCTAATTTTCCCTCTGAAAGTTCTCCACTGCCTTAACCAGGAATTGAACTCACCTTCTTTGGGTCGGTCACTGGATATAACCAACGCCTTTATCCACTGTGCCATGTGTCCTATGAAATTCTGATTATAAACCTAATGTTTTCAGCATCATTTTTACCAGTGCTCATATTGCAATTTTTGCTGTTATCATTGCATGTCTTTACCAGAGTTCATATTGCAACTTTGTTATCATTGCTTTTCTCTGGCACTCCTTATTACTGGTTCCCATATTGTATTTATTTCTATGCTTGGTCGGCTCAGGAGATTTTTGTGGCCTAGAATATGTGCTGATTCCTTAAGTTTACGAATTTTCCAATGTTGTTCCCTATCTATGATCTCAACATGATCCCACAGGGGGCGGTGATTTCCCTTCTCTCTCCATATGTGATCAGCCACGCCTGATTTTTCTACTTCCCCTCGCGTTACAGCTTTCTGGTGTTCTTGAAGCCTTACCTTGAGGGGGGCGGCCTGTCTCTCCTTTATATTCCTTTCCGCAGCTGCACGGGATAGCGTATACACAGTCTTTAGTCATGTTCCATTCTGTGGGGGGTCTCACTCGTGAGAGATACCTGTGAAGGGTTGTCACGCTTTTGAAGGTTGTCCTGATGTTATATGGACCGCAGATCCTTTGTATTTTCTCTGATAACCCCTTCACATAAGGCAGGCAGACTGTTTTTCTGAGTTGTTGTCCTCCTCCTCCTCCTCCTCCTCCTCCTCTTGTACCCGCCTATCCCAGTTTTGGGGGCTGCTGCCATGTACCCATGGTAGTTGTTACGTTGTGGTACTACTTATACTGACTAATTCCTTATCTAACGTCTCTGGATCGCCACTTATGACTTTTTGCTCGGTGTTGTAAGCATCGGACGATCCCTTTCTTTACGCTGTATGGATGGTGGGAGTCGAAATTGAGGTACTGTCCGGTGAATGTTGGTTTACGGTATACGGATGTCTTGAACCCATGCTCTGTTCGAGATATTAGTACATCCAGGAATGGGAGTGAGTTGTTACTCTCTTTCTCCATTGTGAACTGTATCGAAGGTCTTATTGAGTTCACATGATCCAGTAGAACCTGGACGTCTTCCTGATGTGGCCAGAGTATGAAGGTGTCATCTACGTATCGTAACCATATAGTTGGCTGAAGAAGGCCGGAGCGTACAACGGCCGAAACGTTGTGACAAATATGGCGACAAAGATGAGGACAATAGTCCGGCTAATGTAAATACTGTACATAATACCCCATCTCAGAAATATAGACAGACTCTGTATTTTTCAGTTAGATGGCATTAAGGTATTTTGTTTTAATGAACTTCATTCAAAAAGATCACATTAGATGGTAGTCATCAGTTCCACGTGCATTTTTATTAGGCTACTCAAAATTTAATTCTGTTTTTTGCTATTAGATGGCATTAGGAGTTTTTAGTTTTAACTAACTTCATTAAAACCTCAGCATATGAAAGTGAATTTATACATTTTCTTTGTTCTTGGGAATTGACAACAAAATAATAAATACTATTTATTGGAAAAACATCAGCTAAATTCCAATTGATTAGAACTTTATAAAATGGTAAATAATAAGGATTTCCTTATAGATGGGTCATATACTTTACTAATTTAGTAAATGTTTAAAAATTGTTCTCATACTTATTTCTTTATAAATTAGTAAATGACAAATATTGCATTGCATTAGTTTTAATTTTATTAGTGTTTAGAATGTTGTAAATATAAAATTGTTCTTGTAAATAATCAATCTAATTAATAATGTTTATTTTTGTTGTAAGTTCTCAACAAAAAAGTGTATAAATTCACTTTCATCATATGTTTATGTTTTATTACAATTCTAATCATTGCCTTTTTAAAATAATAAACATTGTTGAGGACTGGAGATAATTAAAATAATAGTGGTGTCAAGGGAAAAACCTTTCTTTTAACACACAAAATAATGACATCATCAAGATACTGATTTTGCACACAACTTAAAACAAAAGGCTAGGAAGGAAACCCCTGTCAATACTGAAAAGAGCAATAACAGCTATTGAACCTGAGGAACCTATTTATCTGAAATATTGTTACATTATTTAAATTGTTCAGACTGTAAAGATGAGGACAACAGTCTAAACAATGTAAATAATTACAATATCTCATCTCAGAAATATACACAGATCCTGAAGAAGGCTGGAGTGTACAATAGCCGAAAGTTCATGAATATGGCAATAAAGATGAGGACAACAGCCTGAACAGTGTAAATAGTGTAAATAATTACAATACCTCATCTCAGAAATATAGACAGATCCTGAAGATGGACAGAGCTTGCAATGGCTGAAACATCATAGATATGCCAACAAAGATGGGGACAACAGTTTGAACATTGTAAATAATGTAAATAATTACAAAACCTCATCTCAGAAATATAGACAGATTCTGAAGAAGGCTGGAGCATACAACAGCTGAAACATTGTGAATATGGCAATAACGATGAGGATAACAATCTGAACATTGTAAATAATGTAAATAATTACAAAACCTCATCTCAGAAATGTAGGAAATGATGCAATTTCCCGTCAAGGAAAGTTAGAGAAAAATCGGATCAACTTCTTAGATCTTACTTATTATAAAACACAGATTGTGTGTGTGTGTGTGTGTGTGTGTGTGTGTGTGTGTGTGTGTGTGTGTGTGTGTGTGTGTGTATACGTTTATATATTGGATCGAATTTCCTACATTTTCCAACCGATTTCAACAAAACTTCACAGGACTACGTAAAATTACCTTGCGGTGGTTCTAACAGTGCCAAAAATTGGAAAAACACAATTGTTTTTGCATGAAATCAATTTGAAAACACGATTAAGAGGCATCACGGGAATGAAAGGGGGACAACTCATATCGAGTTATACTTATTATAAAACCCAGGTTGTGTGTGTGTGTGTGTGTGTGTGTGTGTGTGTGTGTGTGTGTGTGTGTGTGTGTGTGTGTTCGTTTATATATGGGATCGGATTTCCTACATTTTTCAACCGATTTCAACAAAACTTTACTTTTTTTTTTGGCAAGTAGTGTTTCTTATTAGCTTGCACACTTTTTTCTTTATTTTTACATTCAGAATGCTTTAAAAATTCCATTCGCAAGACAATTGTTTATAATAAAATTCTATTCAATCGGTAGACTCATAACGATTGAAAACAATGTTTTTGTTTGAGTTTGGGTTTGACCAATTCGTAAAAAAAAAAAAAAACTAATTAAGACATGCGTGTCCGTCAACCTTAAACAATAATCTTTGTCAATTTTATTTTTCAGTCTTTATGATGGTCGATACTTGATCTATCTCTTACTGTTACATCCTCGGGCAATGCCGGGCTCTACTGCTAATTCTTAATATATAAAAAACGCCTATGCACATTTTCTAAAAAAATAAAACACTCAACCACATTTTTTCACCAAAAATTATGCAGTTCCTTCATAAGAAATTAGTGGAGGTAACGCACGTGTGTGCATAATCACATCAGAATATTTGTTTAATGAGAATATTTTCAAAATGCTTCAGTTTACTTGTCCGGAAAGATGAACAAAACTGTATCTCACAAGCAGACTACTCTATACAACTGTCTCTCACTGCAAGCCCGCGCCATTGATCGCTGAATGAATTCAAATTACAATTCTCAACTTGGCAATAATGCTTTTAACGCCACGCGACTGCTGATATTTCTCTGTGACTCTCAGGGACTTTAAAGAAAAACAAAACACAAACGATTAATTTTTGTTCTAAGATATTTCCACATTTCTTGTGTTGTAAAAAGAAAATAAAATAAAAACTTCTCTATTTACTATTAATAATCGTTTTCAATTAACGTTAGTTTCACTGCAGAAATATAGACAGATATTGAAAAATTGTTTTAAGAGAAAGATTTTATAAATTTCTACGAAAAATATTACTGCATATCCAGTCAATGAATGTTAAATGCTTCCTTATAAGGAAATATCTAATATTACCATCACCATTGGGAAGTGCCTAAAACCATTTCACAGGTTAGCCTAAACCTTGTGAGTGAAATTAGGAAGACAAAGCTGTTTGAAAGAGGTCAAAGGTTGTGTAATCATAAAAAAAACTTGTTAAAAACTTAACAATGTTTGTCTTTTTATTATCTCCCCACTATCTATTTACACAAGCTTTTTAGGTAGGTTACTCACTCTTTCTCCCTATCATGCTTGTCTTCAATATGTCTTGTGAATGTCAAATTTTCCAAGCCCTCTTTCCTCATCTGCACCAGGGATTTCAGCTGCTTCTATCTGATTCTAAATATAAATCAGTTTGGCTCTGTAGGTGATGAAGAAACACAAATGTATCTAAGCAGGTTTGACGGTGATCGATAAGTTGGTGTTGATGTAGTAGTTGGGAGGGGGGATCCTTTTTACTTTTTTTTTTACTGAAAATGAAATTAATAAAAAACATACAACTATAACAAACAATAATACTCAAGACACATGTTGACATTAATAACAAGAACTTGTATTTTTCTTTTTTGTGATATGAATTACAGATTGGTATGTTGTGCGTTAAAAATGTTCTCAATCTCACTCTTTTCTTTCTTTAAAAGTTTGTGCCTATTTTTTTTTTTTTTTTTTTTTGTTCTGAGAATTTCATTGGTGACGATGTCATTTGAGATCATCCATTTTTGGTTTTCAAGGAGGGATGAGGATATGCAGTTGTAGGGCCTTTTTACTACTGCTACTATCACTTGCTACTCTAGTCTAGTCTACTCTACAGATTTCACTGTCCTGACTGCCATCACTTGTGGTGGAAGGGTAATTTTTATAATCAGATTTTAGAATGATGAAATATCTTTCTCATTTTATCACTGGTGGATTGTTTTGAGGATGTTTGAAATTTTTTATCTTTATTTCAGGGGTGATGAAATTTCATTATTTTCTATCATCACTGATGGCAAGGTTATTTTTAGAATGATGAAATATCATTCTGGATCATGACGCAGGCATCTACAACAGGGATTACCTAGCCATTCTGGTAGATTCTATGATTTCTTAAGACTGATAGATGTATACGTCCCTTGCTATAGTCTATCTTTACAAGAGACTGATCAGATCAAAAATCAGACCATATCTGAGCTGAAGCTGCCCAGCTCCCACTTGTTTGACTTGATAGAATTCAAAAGTATCTATGCAGCCTTAGGGTTAATGAATTATTTTCCACCCTACAATCCCTTTCCCACAAGTGAAAAATTGCAAGCCTCTTGCTGCTCTATTGCTACTTCCATTTAGTCCCACTACACCCTAACCCTTAAAACTGGGACCTACCTTACCACTTGCACAAGGGTGAATCATCCCCATTCATTTCATATTCAATTAATAAGAAGTAAGTTCCATTCAGACATCTTCTTTCCAAGAACTACTGTTTTGTGGAACAGAGTCCAGACAGCATGTTTTTTCAATCACTTCAATCTTGACCTTGTCGGGTTACCTCCACCTAATGTTTTGAAACCACTACTTGGGGACACTCTCCAGACTATAAATACATTACGATAATTTTTTTTAGCCTCTTCTTACCTTATCCGCTTACTCATAAACATGTAAATCTCTCACAGTGAATGATTTGCCTACTTTGCTTTGGGAAACACATAAACTAACCATACCTACACAACATACGTACATAGACACACTCACTCATTTCACATACTTGGAACCAAAACGGTTTTCACATTTTTTTGTGATGTAATGAATATACATACACCTGGTTCCCCCTCACAGTAATATGATTGGCTGGTGTCAGCCATAAATACAGACTGATGTGGACGCCTACGGAGGACACCTACTGGCTACACCTATAGTCTTCGCCTATTGCCTACCACTACGATAAGGACCAGTCCATTACAGTTACCTGCTAGATTGTTCTACCCAGTTACAGTAGTCAACAACCACTTGGGTACTTCAAACAAATATATCCCTTTCCGGGACATATCATTTTGTTGTTACACACATTGTTGTTTTGTCACTTGTATACTTGCATACAACACCACACGGTAACCCTCTAGCTTGAGTGGCTCTTGCGCCATATATTTAGAGAATATATATATAAAAATATTTGTTAATTTTTTTTGTATTTTTGTTTTAGTTTTATTAATTTGAATTTCTTTCTTTTTCTTTGGAAATGTGCGAAATTATTATATTTAAAAAAAAATTAATTTGGGGATTTAATTTTTAAGTAAACATTATTAAAATTGTTCATATAAAAACAGAAAGCAATAATTTAAAAAATAAAATAAAAAGGAGATAAGGAGACTAAATATTTAGACAACACGTGAGAGTGATTTCCCTTGGATTGAGAATCTGTTTCAGATTTTCAAAATGGCGCTCGTGCACTTATCATCGTCGTTACGTGCAGTGCACAGTTTTACAAGCAAAGCAAGTCTTTGCTTTCTCAGGCAAGTCTTTGAAACACTGGCCATGATGAAACAATCAGTGCATTATTTTAAACTTTTTTTTCACCTTTGCTTCTGTATTGTTATTACTTTTTACAACTTTTGTTGTTCACTAGAATAATACACGTGCCCTCAATTACGATTTGTATATTTTCTTTTCTCCCCTATCAGTAAGAATTCACTTAAATGTTTTCATCTCTGTAAAGCCCGAAGTATTCTGGATTCATTATTTGTTAACTAATTTTGTGGGAAATATTACTATTGATGTAATAATCAGTTAATGGTTAACGATCGTCCTTTTTTTCTCTTCTACAAGAACAATAACCGTTTTTTTGGAATTTAACAAAAGTTTTGAAAGTTTTGAATAACTTAGTTCCAATTTTCTCTTAAATGCAAAACAAATTATAATGTTTTATGAAATAAAAGTTGATTTTTTTTTAAGTAATAAAAACTAATATTGTATTTTGGTTAAAAGAAATGCATTATTTACACCTAATGAAAGAAAAAATGAAACTTTGTTTTGAATTGATTCTGCTGTTTTGTATGGCAGTTACTTTTACTTTTATTTCCCTCATCCTATTTTGTACTTTCGCTAGTCTTTGTTTTAAATAGTGTCAAATTTAAAAACAAAATAACCCTTACAGCTTCTTTGCTTTTCTTACCATTTTTTTTTTTTTTTTTTTTGTTATTGATTTGTCGCACCGAATTTATTGTCGAAGATTTTATTTACAATTTTAAGAAGTCAACAAATCGAACAATGAAAAATGTTTTTTTGTTTGGCTTTGGAGCCGAAATTTTCATTTATCACTTGTTACTTTTCTCAGCGAGAATTCGCGGAACAGAAAAATTTTCTGTTCTCAAAATTTAAATTAATTTACTACAAAATAACTGAAGAATGAAGAAAGATTTATTTTTTTAAAAAAAAATGCCATCATCTTTTGGTACAGAATAAAAAAAAAATAATATTAATTTATTTATTTATTATCTGAGTTGATTTTTTTTTTAAAGGACAATGGCAATAATGCAAAATATAGTTAAGAATAAGATTGAAAAAAGCTAACGATAGGGTCAACCGTTATCTTCCCCATTATATCCCGATATTGGGCCCCTTATTCTGTAACTATCTGCCTTGAGTGGCTCTTCGGCCTTGTACAGGGTTAACACCGTCATTGTAAGAAAATAGTTTTAAACTTGAAATTGTCCAAAACTTTTTAAGCATTCTTATTCATTTTTGATATTTTTTTTTTTTGCGTTTTCATTTTTTTTTCAAACGCCACTCGTTATTACAATCGATGGCCGTTAAATAGATTATTAAGTAACTGATTTCTCGTTCAAATTGTATAAGGCAAGAAAAGGTATTTTTTTTAAAAAAAATTTCAGCTCCATTGATCTAATTTAAAAAGACCTACAAAGATTTGTTAAAAAGATGAGGGTACATGAATGATGAATGCCCCAAACCAAAATGTTAAACAGTTTTATCATCAAAATCTTCGTTTAAGATCAAAGAATTTTTTTTTATTATTAAATTACATTTTTCTTTATCCTTTTCAGTTTTTGAATGAAAAGAGATGTGAGATAACACCCAAAAATAGCTGTGCAAAATTCTTCGTCCACCTGAAATTTTTTTTTTCTACACCACTGCTAAAATGCAAATATTGTTTTTAAGCAGGACCAATTTCTTTTCTACATAGAGCATAAACTTTGACATTGAATTCCTGCATTTTTTTCATTACTTGAAATCATGGAGAAAATTTCCAAAGAAACCAAGATGAAGATAGTGAAGACTAATTAAAAAAATCTTAAGCAATTTTAAATTATTGAAAATTTCTAATTATTGCCATCTTATAAGTGGATGTTTTTTATTGTATTGTCTGTAAATGAATCTTTGACCATATTTGAATAATCTTCATGCTTAATATTTTTAGCAAGGCTTCTGGATAAGGAAAGATGCAAGATGACACCAAAAATACCATGCAAAATGTTTTATAAGCTAAACTGTGACATTAAATTCCTGCATTCTTTCATTACTTGAAATAATGGTGAAAATTTCCAAAGAAACCAATATGAAGATAGTGAAGATGGCCAATAATCTGAATCTGTGAGCAATTGGTAAGGAGCTTGAAATATCAAGAAGCAGCATTTCAGATAAACAAGTGATGGATAAGTGTGACTGGTTCAATTTAGTGTCCATAGATAAAACTAAGTGCATTCTTCAAGAAAATATACTGAAGAGGTTTATTTCAATGAAGAAACCAGCTTTAAACAAAAATCTTTTGAAGACAACATTAAGTTGGTCAAAATGGTAGAAACTGTGGAAAGCAGACACTTGGGATAAAATCACATTTAGTGATGAAATGAAAACAGAGTTAATCTCTAATAAATGCATCTTTGTCAGATGACTGATAGTAAAATGAAATGAGCCATGTTACACAACAAGGATGGGGAAAGATCTGTGGGGTAAGAATCTGATGCTTTAGGTGTGCATAAAAAGGGGGATGTTTCTAGAAAAAGGGATTGTTCTAGAAAATTGGTTCAAATTGACAATAGCTTGAATAGCATCAAATACATCCTGTTGTGAAAGGAACATTTGATACCAGACAGGGATAAAGGGGAGATTTTTTTTTTTTGCATTACAGAGCTCAATATCACAGATTGCATGCAACATGACAGAGACTGATTGATGAATGTGTCACCATATTGAAAGATCAACCAGATTGGAGTCCTGACTTAAATCTTGGATCAAATGTTGACAGAACAAACAAGTAGCATTTATCGGAAGAATACACATGATCTTGAATTGTGAGAGCCAAACATGGAATGGTATATGATGATGGTAAAGGATTTATACACATCCTATCCCAGGTGTATTGACGCAATTATTCAAACTACAGAAATGTAAACAATTTGCATTAAATTCTTGAAATCAACCATATATAATAAATTTTCATTAGACATTTTGTGTTTTTAAAACACAGCATCTGGGTTGGTTTTAATTTTATACACAGCTATTTTTGTGTGCCATCTTGCATCTTCTCTCCTTATTCAGAAACCTTGCATAAAAAAAAGAAATATATAATAATTAGTTGTGGAAATGACTCCAATATGGCTAAAGTTTTATCTGTAGACAGCACAATAAAAAAAAAAAACATCCACTTATTAATTAGAAATTTACAATAGTTTAAAATTGCTTAAGACTTTTGTGTGTGTGTGTATATATATATATATATATATATATATATATGTAACCATTATTTTAGGGGATACCCGTATTTGAGTAGACAATCCATTTTTTTTTAACAGTGTTTATTTTGTCTACTGGCCAATTTAAAAAACAGTGCATATACTGAAATACAGGTATCCACTAAAAATGACATTCGAAGTAATAAAAATATCCATTTAAAAAAAAACAAAATAAACTTCTTTTTTTATATATATATATATATATATATATATATATATATATATATATATGACAAAGTGGAAAAAAAATTTACTTGTGATGCATTACGTCCTGGAGGACTTCATCGTTGAAGTCCTGAATGACGAAATCCATCATAAAATTTCTCCAATACTCTTCTTGATATATAAAAATATATATTTGTGTATTTAGGCAGCAAATTCTATTTTAGGAATGTTTGATTTAATGAATTACAAGCATTGTCTGCTTATTTTTATCATAATCCTTTCATATTCATGAATATTTTTCTATATATTATAATTAAATAAGGCAAGAAATGCACTGTAACAGTGAGAATCACTTTTATTTTATTTCCCATTATTTTCCATCTGCTCTCAGATAGAAACTGAAACCAACTACACTCTTCCCTTCCTAGATATCATGTTACACAGAAATAATAATGGACTCAATTTTGACATTTACAGAAAGGCTACAAACAAAAATGACCTGATCAGTTTCTACTCAAACCACACTTCTAAAATTAAATCTGGAATTATTATAGGTTTCTATCTGAGAGCATTAAGAATCTGCAGCCCCTAATATTTACCTAAAGAAGAAACCTACATAGAAAACATTCAAAAACCTACAATACCCATATCATTTCATCCATAATGCAAGAAGAAAGGCATACAACTGAAACAAAAATAATAACATATGTAATAATATATATATATATAATTTTACACATATAGTACTGGTGTTAATCAAACAGTGCTCAGTGTAATATAACAGAGCTACTAAGTATATATCAATAAATATACATCATATTCTCCCTCATGGCTAGCACAAATTGGAGTTTCATCCATGACGCAATCTTCAGGTGCTGTATATGTAAAAGAGAAATGAAAATTTTAAAAAATGTAAATAAATAAAAAAATATTCATTTTTTTAAAAAACAAATCATTTTTTAAATTTCTTTTTTTTATATATGAAGAAAAATATACTGAAAAAACAATCAAAACTGTCAGATCTATATCTGTTTTATTTCAATGTCGGACATACATACATATATATATATATATATATATATATATATAATTCATAGACCAACATGAAAATTGAAATTGACAAATATAATTTTGAAATTAAAAAACTTTTAATCCCTAGCATATTATATAACTACACCAACATTGTGATAACTAGATATATGATACAATTCATTTTTGTCATAATGGTCAATTCATACCATATATTGCATGCTAGCATATATATATATATATATATATATATATATATATATATATATATATATATATATATATATATATATATTATTAATGAAAAAATAAAGTCGTCCCGGACAATTTCGGGTTTATTTAAGACCATTTTATGGACATTTTATTTTCTTTTTTATAAGATACAACAATTTAAGTAAATGCTCTGTTTATAATAAACAATAATTCAAAAATAACATTTAGCCTGTTTAAATATGATAGTCGTTCGTGGGCGATGTTGTTAAAATATTGAAGATGATTTCCAAAATTAAAAATCAAAAAACGATTGAAAAATTTTATAAAAGTTAAAGAAATCTCTTCATTTACGTGAGAATATGATCATATTTAAACAGAATGCTGATCTGTATAAAATATATATATATATATTAAGAAATGGACAAAGTCCGACAATTTATTTATTAAAGACATTTTATGTTTAACGTTCTTTTTTATAGATACAAGTATTTAAGTAAATGCTCTGTTTATAATAAACAGTATTAAATAACATTTACCGGCCTGAATGTCGAGAAATTTTCATAGAAAATATTCGTCTTGACAGGATTCGAACCTGCATCCTATCTGGAACCCGTCATTTTACGCTGACGTGCCTTACCGTCCGACCACAAAGGAGCGTTCGATAGGCAAGAGCATTTATTGCTTATAAACTTCAATCTACGAGATTCATGGAAGATTGAAGTTTATAAGCAGTTAAACATAAAAATGTCTTTAATATATGTACATATATATATATATATATATATATATATATATAATATATATGAATGTATGTGAGAGATTCATGGATGATTGGAAGTTTAAAAGCATTAAATTCGACCTTGCTAACCGAACGATCCTCTGTGGCAGAATCGGTTAAAAGGCACATCTGGCTATATGACGGTTCCGTATAGGATACAGGTTCAAATCCTGTCGGAGGACGAATATTTTCTATAAAAATTTCTCAGACATTCAGGCCGGTAAATGTTGTTTAATACCGTTTATTATAAACAGAGCATTTACTTAAATATTTGTATCTATAAAAAGAATGTATGTATGTATGTATGTATATATATATATATATAATTATTTATTTAAAAATATGATTCCATTGCTACATAAGCGTTCTCATGTTTCAAAAAAATTTTTTTTTGGAGTCAAAATTTTTGATTCCAAAAAAAATTTTGCATGAAGATGGAACAGAGCTTGGTACTTTAACTTAATTTAATTGAAATAATTATATTGAAGGTTTCAGCTCTTGTTTTGAAACATGAGAACTCTTATGTAGCGATGGAATCATATTTTTAAATAAATAATTATATTTAGGCTCTACTTTTGTATTGAGCACTGTTTTTTAAAAATAATAACTAAAATACTAAAGAACTTTGGATTATTTACCTAATGAGTTCTTTCCTATTTTCTATATATTTTCACACACACACACGTGTGTGTGTATATATATATATATATATATATATGAGAGAGAGAAAGAAACATGAGAAGAATGTTAAACATTGGAATTTTCAAACACACCTGTGTCCTTTCTCAACAAAAAAATCAAATTAACTCTAGTTTTTTTCCTTTTTTTTTTTTTTTTTTTTTTTTTTATTAGGGAAAAGGGTTGTTATGCACATGTACAGATTTATTTACTTAACCTTTTGCTGATTATTCTGTGCATCAACACTCACCTGTGGGCTAGTCCATTCCATTTATGGATTAGGGAAGCCTGAACTTTGAATTCTCCCATTCTGACAGGGGTGGAGTGCCTGTGGATGAATTTGATTGGAGGAAAACTGATTTGCTGTTTTTTAGGGTTTCAAAATCTCTTTTAAATCCATTTGCATTCTGCAATTGATATTTTCATACAGTTTGTTGCACAGACAGATGTTGGTATTTGATCAGCACCAGCAGTCTGATGTTGGATAAGCCCCAAAAAGCTCCTAAGGATCCCAGGGCAAGATCACTGATGATGTGTCCACAGTCATCTTACAGATGCATTTCTAAACTTATTTATTCATTTTATTTTTAGTGGATGGTTGATATTGGGATAGAGGGTATATCAGGGTTGGGCAACCTTTTTGAAAGTGTGTTGCCAAAACCGGCCAAACTCTGACACTAAATTTTTCCACATGCGAACAAAAATTTTTGAAACCTTAAAGCTAGCAGCCACTAAATTGGAACTGGTCCTTCCTGAAATAAAGTTCATAAAAGTATCAGCCTGTTTTTTTGTCTTGCTCAGTTCACAAGAAATTCATTCACTTTTTTTCATCTTCAGTTTTATTGCTTAAGTTCTTACGAACACCTTTAAAATGTCTCTTATCAGAAGAAGTCCTACAAACGATTGTTTCAGAAAAGAAAATGTATAAGACTTTATTTTCTTTATTAATCATACCACATTCTTTAAATTCTCTAATATCTTCTTCATTTGAATGACATCATTTCTTATCTAATGATCGTGACATTCTTCACAATGTGTAAAGGGAAGAACATAAAAATATGTGAGATAATGATAGTTATGAAAGAGTAGAAAGAAAAAAAGGGAATCTAATGAATAAGTTTAGTTTTGTGTGCCAGAAACAAATCATTGATCTGCTATGTTTGACATGCATGACTAGGGTTGCTAACTCCTGGGGTACACAATCATTTCAGTTAGTCTATATTATTTTAATCTCAATGCGGCATATAAGGTCGTTTTTGATGTTTCCCCAACTTGCCTTCATATAATAAGACACACAGAATTCATCTAAACATGTTTGATTGTATTTAACTGATAATGTCTTTCTAATTATTTATCGTTTGACAGAAAAGCATCAGAATTTCTGAAGAAACTGCCTAAAGTTGTTTTTTTTTTTTTTTGGTTTGAACACATTTCACATATTAGTCATGATCAAGAATGTTAAGGTTATCAATAATAATAAATAATTGATGCCGCTATCACTTAACTCTAGACAAAATAATAGTCATGATTCTTATTGATAGCTTGTACTACATATGGCTTTGAATTCAGAGTTGGTCTTCTCCTAGACTGATTGCTAACCATAGCTTGAGAGACTAGTCTGCTTGATATTTAACCCATAATGGGGAGAAGAGATAGATTCATACTTTTCCCCAGAGTGTTTGTGCAAAAGTGAATGTCACACACTCAGCTGGAATTTGAACACAGCTTGCTGATTTCTTGTTCTGAGCCACTGACCATTATGCCACCTGCACACCCATTATCAGTCACAATAAAGAAAAAAGTTTTCATTTATTTCTACCTAGAATTTTTTTTAGAAACATAATTGTAATTTAAGTGTACCTGTTGTTAAATGTTTGCATATAAGGATTGTACGCGGCTTAAATTTAAAAACATCAAAAATCAAGAGACGTAAATTAACGGTGCTTAATTAATTTATAAGAATTACAAAATGCCTGTCTTTATTTCCGAGATGAGGTTTTGTAACTATTTACACTATTTATATTGTTCAGACTGTTGTCCCCGATAAATAAAGGCTCCAGTTCAAAATTCCAACAAATATCACCTGAAGAAGGCTAGAGCATACACTGGCCAAAACGTTGTGAACATGGCAATAAAGACAAGGACAACAGTCGAAACAATGTAAATAATGTAAATTTTAAAATGCCTTCATGGTGAAAGATATTGTGTTTAAACATGAGTTCTTTTGTAGAAGAATAGTTTCAAATTTTTGAGTCCTTCTTTACAATGATTGCTATAAAGTATTTTTTATTAAATACTAATATTATATTAATAGTCATGTTTTGATTTCTTGTGATATTCTGATTAATGAGTACAAATTGCATTAAGTTTCAGTAAGTGTCAAGAAGTTAATGCTGTTTTTTTTCAACTCTAGGAGATGCAGTTTCAATAACCCGTAAAGGGTTGATAAACTGTAAAAAAATAAATCCAACCAATCTTCCAAAGTGTACAAGAATTCATAAATAACATTTTTTTTTATAAGGCTGATTTTTGATGTCCAATATTGCGAGTAATACTGAAGTTAGATATTGAAAGTTTTTTTAAAATGAATAATGAACTTACAACCATTGAGTCATCCGCAATAATTTTAAAAACTTTTTCATTTTGTTTATAGTTAAGATATCTATCTATCAATATATATATATATATATATATATATATATAGGAGACTACACTCGTCTCGGAAAACCTTCAGTTTCTTGATTTGCTAATGGTCAAATCAATTTTGAAGGAAAAAAAGGTTTTAAAAAAAGAAAGAGCTAGGAACATGAATGTCTGTCAAAAATAATCGTACAGCATACAGGTCCAAAGCCCAAAGAAAAAAACCCTGATGCAAGTAATGAACTAACTAAAAAAACTGCTCAATACAAAAATAGAGCAGACCTAGTCAAACCTAGAGAGCCAGACAAACCTACCAAGGTTTCACCTAAGCGGATCGTCAGGGGAAGCTGGCTAAAGAGGTAAAGAAAACTGTATACTTATAGGCGATAAACAAAAGACCAAGACCATGTGACCAAACATTGAAAAAAAACAAAAAAAACATATATATATATATATATATATATATATATATATATATATATATATATATAACTATAAACAAAATGCAAAAGCTTTTAAAATTATAATAATTAACATACACTTAACACACATATCCCATTCCCAGAAACCAATAAAACTGTCAAAATGACCAAAGAGAGAATTCTTAGTCAGGAATCTGCCATCCTCTATCATAAAAACAACTTCAAAGAGGCCATTTGACCAACACAAGGATTGACCAAAATTAATGATAAAAAAACAAAACAAATGAAAACTAGAGACAAAGTTGACTTTCTTCAGAAACAGTCATTCACTCCTTTAATTCACTGCTACTAACAAGTAGGGATTTTTTTTCTCCTGATGATGGCCATGCTGGCCGAAACTAGTCAAGGAAACTAATTGAAATAAAACAAAAAAAATATGAATATACAACCCAGTGTGTCTGAAAATTTTAATTTTTAAAAAAATTTTTATTGTTCAAAACACACACACACATTCTAATAATTCTTACATACTATCACCTGATGAGATGTGATGATATGCATTGAAACATTTATGTAGCAGTTTTTGCATATATTCTAATGTAATATCCTGTAAAAAAAGTGTGTATATATATATATATATATATATATATATATATATATATATATATATATATATATATATATATATATATATATATATATAATAATGTGTGTGTGTTATGAGATAATGTTCATATCAATATATTGTTTATGTAACTATTTTTTAAAATTCTTTTAAACTATCAACAGCCTAATTCTTTGAGTACTTTTGTTTTAAGTTGCTCAACAATTTCATAAAGATAAAATCAGTTTAGCTGAAAACTAAATAAAAGAAAATAAAGAAGAAATCACTTTGAATAAAATCTGGAGAAAGAAAGAAATATGAAGTTATCAAAGCATTTTCAAGTGTGAAAAACTGGAGTGAGCCATATTACAAAGAAATTCAAAGAGAACAATATATTATAGAACAAGACTGACAGATGTTGGAAGTGAAAGATTTCAAAGACTAGAATGATTCCTCATGCTATCCTCTACCTTTATAAGAACCAGATCAGGCCAAAAAAATGGAGTACAGTTGGCATATTTTAGGTGGGGGCTGCCCAGACCTCACTTTCCAGTCTTGATTTCAAAAGCATCTCTGAGTCTTTGTTGGAGAAGTATTATTTTCCATGCTTCAACCTCTCTCTCTCACAGGCAAGATGTGGTGAGTCTCTCACTGCTCTATCACTACTACCATGAAAAGTGCTCGGACAAACTGCATCTCCTGGTTCCACCGGGTCTGACCTTGCCGCCATGCCACTCACATTGTAGCAAACCACCCTTGTTCCCTTCGTATTACATTGGCAAGAAGTAAGTTCCACTCAAACAGCTTCTTCCCATGAACCACTGCTCTATGGAACAGACTCCCAAGGGGATGTTTCCATGATCACTACAATCTTAACCTGTTCAAGACGAGAGTCAACTGTTATCTTTCCTTCCTATTTATATCAACTACCCCTTGACGTAATCCTCTATCTAGGGTGGATGTCCTTGGTAAGACTATAAACTACATTCAACAGCAAAGCCTCTTATCAGAAGGTTTTGAGGAGTGTGGAAGCACCTCTTAATTGCTGATGTTCCCAGGTTCACCCTGACCCAGGGTGATAACACCTGTTAGGGTCCCAGCTATAGGCAAACTGGGGTCAAAACTCTATGAAAGTGTAAAAATAGATTTTAGTACCAGAAATACTTTGTAAAAAATATTACCAGAAATACATTTTTGAGGAAAAATATCAGAAATACATCTTTTGAAGAAAAAATATTACCAGAAGTACATTTTTGAAAAAAAAAAAAAAATTACCAGCAATAAAAATTTTGTCAGCATTAAATTACTCATTGAGGTTGATATGCTGTAAAACTAAATAAGCCAAACCAAACTGATTTCTTACAAAGAATACATATTCTGTTCATACAAACCTGTCCTAAAAATCTTGTCGGCATTAAATAACCCATTGAGGTGTTGATATGCTATAAACCAAACAACCTTGAATGGCCTTCAAGCCTTGTGCAGGAAAAAAAAAAGTGTGAAGACATTAGTGAATGTCTTAGTTAAGTTTGGAATTGAAGTCTCAAAGAAGGTAGTTGTTAGAAAAATGAACTTTGAGGTCACAGACCAAGTAAAAAACACCACCAAAGCCAAACTGAAGTCGACTAGGAACAACCTTGAGAAAGATTTTGCATACTGAAAAAATTTATTTGGTCAGATGAGATGAAACTGCAGTTCATGGTCACAAACATATTGTCTATGTTTAGAGAAAGAAAGTTGAATAACCCAAAGAATGCTGTCTCCATAGTCTAATAAGGAGTATGTGTGGAGGCTTCAGTGTTTCCAGAATTGAGAATCTTGTATAGTTGGAAGGAATCCTGAAGAAAAGATTGAGATTTTCAAAGAAAGCCTAAAACAGCCAGTAATAGTGAAATTTGTTGGGTTGTCATTTTGCCTTTCAACATGACAACCACACTAAGTATGCATTGCTTCTGGTGATGAACTAACCTCAGAAGGCCAAAATAATGCTACTGACTGGAAAGACCAAAGCTGTGATTTAAATCCAGAAATACTACAAAAATAAAAATAAAAAAACCTGCAAACAATTAAAAAAGACTTGATGAAAAGGATTATTGATGACCCCCCAAGAAAAAGCATTATTGATGATCCTGTAGAAGAGGATATACAAAGTTATCAAAGCATTTCCAAATGTCAAAAACTGGAATAAGAAGTAAAGGGTGTTCCAATAATTTGGACTGATTTTAATGTGAATTAAGTTTAAGCGTCTAATGATTTTTTTCTTTTTCTTTCAGATTTTCTGACATTTAGGTGATATTATTTTTCACACATAATTGCCATGACTTAAATAACATGATCCAATAGAGAAATAAATAAATTTTCACCAATAACACTGATTTATTTTTATTGCTGACTTTGATCCGTCTTAATGAAACACCATTATATATAATCCCTCTTAATGAAACACCCTTTATTATCAAGAAGTTCAAAGAGAACAATGTATTACAGAACAAGACTGTCAGAGGTTTAGAAGTGAAAGATTTCAAAGATTCTTAGAATGATAACTAGCAAGAAACACATTTAGAGACACTAGAACGACAACTGCCAAGACATTAGTGAATGACTTCACTAAGTTTGGAATTGAAATCTCAAAGAAGACAGCTTTTCTTTCTGTTTTAATCATTTTGTCCCAAGCAAGGCAATATGCCACTAAGATGCAAGGAGTTACTGGAAGTGGAAGAAAATGAGAAAACATTAGTGAAGAGAAAGGACAGTAAAAGAATAGGTTTCAGGAAGACAGAAGATTGTGATTGATGTTGCATTTAAATTTGCGAAGATTGTAGGCGGCAGGGAATCAAGAAACCAAGAGATTTCCACAAGTGAGAAGTGTAAGAGACTATTTGAATAGAACTTAGAATTGCATCTAGCTATTTCAACAGTAAAATAGTGAGACCTAATTGTCAATCTAGTACTGCATTTGAATTCATGTGGTCAAGGTACCAAAAAAGAAAGATCATTAGAAAGATTTTCATGAAAATGTTTATAGAGAAGCCATATCACGCCAACAGGAAAGCAACTGAAGCCAAGATGCCAGGTCAGGACCAATAACGTTGCAAATTCTTCTTTGGATTTTGTCAAAAATCTCAAAATATATAACAGGAGCACCAAACCAGATGTGGCAGCAATATTCAATGCATGGATGAATGGTAGATTTATAAATATGCAAGATGGACTTTGGCAAGGATAATTGTCTGGCATGACATGGTGAACCAACTTATCTAGCAGTGGGCCTAGTAATTAATTCAAGATAATCACTTCACTTCATGTTGGTGGAAAATGTGAGACTGAGGAGGCTCAATTAGTTGCTCTCCCAGAGGTTACTATCAGCTATGCTGAAGAGGGAAAAATGGTTCTTTTTAGATGACTAAAATATAGCAGTATCATTGGGGAGGCATTAAAATCTCAAAGCCATTCCTTGCCCCAGTTAACAACTGATTGAATGTCATTTTTGAGATCAGCCGCCAGTTTTACTTTATCGGATCGGTTACTAGTGTAAACATGAAACTGGGACCTCAATCAACTTTTCTCCAATTGGAAACATACAAGATCCTCATTGCATCTTGATTCTCATTCATGTTGGTGTGCAGCAAAATCTGCAAAGAGTCTGTTGCAAGTTCATAAGGGAACGAAAGGTGAAAATAAATGCCATGGCAAGAAATGAAGACTTAAATACTGTTTCCAATATATTTAGATGTTTATTTCAATGATTCCTTTGCATGATTTGGGTGGGTAACTTGGGACAACTTCTGTCAATTCTGATATCTCTTGTTGCCTGAAATCTGATTTTCTCCATCCAAATCTGAATCCATCTCAACATGATGACATGCAGCTGGCAACTCTAATGGGTGGCATGTTATTTGGTTAGACGAGATGGAACTAGAGTTCGTTTTTTTGATTTGTGAATAAGTTTGACTATCGTATTTTTGAGTTTTGTGAATTTTCTTGCAAGCATAGATTTTGTTGTAGCATACCTACGGACAATAATAGGTATGTTCTCATTCACATAAATACAGTAGTAAATACTGTATGTTGGTCTGCAGTTAGAGATTTGTCTCCAGCTGTACTGGTCAAGCTCTCTGACTTTGGGCAGAGAGGATCGATGAATCTATGTCGAAGGGCAGAGTCTCGTCTTGGGAAACAGCTATCTGACCCCATTTTATATGGAGTCTATGGGGAATTTTTGGTTGAACCTACTGGCTCGGATACCCCACATTAAATTTGTTAATAATAATAGGGCGGTTGGTAGATATCCTGCAGTTGGAGATTCATTGTGGAATTCACTTCACTCACTTCTAGCAGTTGACTACTTCTATGCGCCGCTGGAGAATCTTATATGTGTTGTTCTTGTTCTAAGTATTATTGTTCTTTACCAACCTTTGTGTGATTATTCTATTCCGTAACCTTCCCTAAATTACAACAGATTTTAGATTTTTTTTTTTTTTTTTTTTTTTTTTTTTTTTTTTTTGAGCTTATTGCAGTTATATGATATACTATATTGATTTTTCTCATTTTGCTTTTTATTGCAGACCTTTGACTAATTTAAATCGGAATCTACAAAAAACTGATCTTCCTAAACCACCAAAAAGGCCAGTCAGTTCCTTTTTCGAGTTCATGTTGAACAATCGACAAGATATTATAACAAATAATCCAGGTAAGTTTTATGTGCAAAAACAGACAAAAAAAAATTAACTGCAGTTACTACCATGGCCTCTTGATTTGCATTTAAATACTACTATTTATCTGGTAAACTCAATATGGTGGCAACACAATAACTAGAAGTTCTATTCTAATTTAAGGTTCTTTTATCACAAATTTCAGATGGGGAAAATCATTATAAAAAAAAAAAAATCTTTCAACAAAATCTAGAATTTTTGATATTTTATAGGCTTACAGCCATATCACATTGAAACACAGGTGGTTGTACGATCACTGAAATTAAGCAATGTCAAGCCTGATCAATTCCTAGATGAGTGACCACTTGGGGATACCAGGTGCTGTATACTTGAATGTGCAGTTGGTGTAATAGATAACTGCTCGAAATTGGAAAACTGGGAACCAAGTTCCAATTCCAGTCAGGTTCATTATATTCACTTACGCACATTAATGCAATTGGGAAAGGTCTTAATCCACCTCTTCTCACCCCTGCTATGTGTTAATTCGTAGGATTTGTATCATCAAAAAATTCTTACAATCTAAAAAAATATTTTCTGGCTTTAAATAACCTGCAAAGAGTTGATAAGCCATAAAAAAACAAATCAGTCTTACTAAATTGGTGCTGAAACAATGTGAGATTCAAAAGAACTTAAAACAAATGAATATATACTGTATATTTTCACATATAAGGCAACCTTTAGATAAGAGGTCAAAATGAAATATGAATTTGTCCTATACCTGTAATATAAGATGACTGCTTATTGATTATATAAAGATGATGTTATTGGAAATGTCGTTACTTGCTGTATCCTTAGAAATTCAAAATAAATGAAATAACAAAACTAATTCTATATCATGTTTTCCCTACACATGTCCCCTAAAAGGGAAATCATTGTTTTGTTTACGTTTGATCACATGATCTCTTGTGAATACTGATTCTTCTTTCTCTTCTTTTTCTATATCTAAACAGTTACAAACAGCCTGGTGTACTAATGGCCATTTACTTATACTTCGACAATCACAAAATACCACTAATAACAATACATGTCGAGCCATGGCTAGTAAGTTAATCTCACAGACCATTGCTAAAATACTCACTGGAAACAGGGCAAGCAATAACTGAGTAATTATTAAAAAAAAGAGGAACAAGGCAGGATATCTTTAGACATGGGCAGTTGTATTGGAACAATCTACCCTCTTAGATTAAACGAAAGATCTCAATTTGAAGTTCCTTGAAGTTTATCCACTTTGACAGATACCTAAGGAATGCAAGACGGGACAATGGTACAAAAATTGTATTAATAACAACAAAAATGAAATTATTAGTAGAAACAGGAATTAGTACAAAGTAACTTTTAAAAATGAATAGTAAAAACCATTAATCTAACATAAAATAACTACCACATATTTCTACATATAAGGTGACCTTTAGATAAGATGAGATCAAAAAATATAGCAAATTTTCATGAATTTATCCTATACCTGTAGTATAAGATGACTGCTTATTGATTATATAAAGATGATGTTATTGGAAATGTTGTTACTTATTGTATCCTTAGAAATTCAAAATAAATAAAATAACAAAACTGATTCTATCAATATATCCTGTTTTTCGTACACACGTCTCCTAAAAGGGAAGCCATTGTTTTGTTTACATTTCATTACATGATCTCTTGTGAATACTGATTCTTCTTCTCATACCTCTTCCAAATTGTGTTTATTATTTAACACCAAAATGATAATGAATTTTTAATGAGAAATAAATATTATTTTATCGTAAACTAGCAGTAGAGCCCGGCGTTGCCCGGGGATATAACAGTAAGAGATAGATCAAGTATTGATCATCATAAAGACTGAAAAATAAAATTAGTAATATTTGTATCACCAAAACCATTATTATCTCAAAAAAAAAAGAATTAATACAAAGTATTTAGATTTTGGCATCAAATAACCCATAGAGGCCAATATTGTTAAGTTGTTAAATAGATCACATGTATATTTTTTACCCAACACAATCATTGAACTGATAGCCTTCAGCTGATGTAAGTTTGTGCTTTAATAAGTTTACCTGTTCCACCTACAGTTGAAATGGTTTCTGCCCATGGAGTTTGATATAAACTTAATGGTTTTTCCACCGGGGAAATAAAATCTATTTGCCTGGTGAAGTTATATCAGATTAGCATTTCTCAACTTTTTGAAGTAACAGCACACCTAGGAGCACATGAAAATATCAAAATTTTTAAAAGGTATTTAAAAAAAATTGATTATTAAAACAAAGTATTTGAAATAATCAAAGAATAGTGAAAAGAATTATTTGAAAAAAAAAGCTTAATACTTGTTCATTTATTCAAATACTAACTATTGTAGAATATCTACGGACAATAATGGGTATGCCCCCATTCCCATAAATACAGTAGTGAATACTGTATGTGTTGGTCCTCTGTCTGCAGTTAGAGATTCATTGTAGAATTCACTTGACTTCTAGCAGTTGACTACTACTTCTACACGCAGCTGGCGAATCTTATATGTGTTGTTCTTGTTCTAAGTATTATCATTCATTACAAACCTTCGTGTGATTATTCTATTTAATAACCTTCCCTAGGTTACAACACTAACACTGTACCATTACTATTTACTCATACATGTATGTTGTGACTATTTCACAGCACACTTAAGAGGATTGCATGACACACTAGTGTGTCATGGCACAGCATTTGAGAATCGCTGAATTAGGTCAACATTGGTAGCAGAAGTGTGGTTTAGGAGCAACAAAAAATGACCTCAGTAAATTATAAAAATCCACCGACTTTTGATGATGAGAAATCCTAGAATGATTGAAAAACAGAGAAATCAAAATGTGGCAATTAGCGACTGACGTAGACAAAAACGAAAAGGGCATTGGTATTAGTGCTCTCACTTTATGGAAAACCTTGAGATGTGGCCATGAAAATGGACCCTGAAAATTTGAATAATGGTGTTGATTATTTATTGGAAGAACTGTACAACGTACTGGAAAAGAACGAAATAGATCACTCTGATGCTGTATATATGGATTTTGGGGCACCTCGAGGTGGTGTAATGGTTAGCTTGTCTGGCTAAAACAATTATGACTGAGTACTGAGTTCGATCCTCACTGAGTGTCCCCTACTTTCGGGCTTGTGCCACATCTAAGCTACACTAGAAAATCATTTTGGGGCACCTCAAGATGGTGTAATGATTAGAAAGCTTGTCCCACTAGAGCTATTATGACTGAGTAGTGAGTTCAATCCTCACTGGGCGCCCCCTATTTCGGCCTTGTGCCACATCTAAGCTACACTTGGAAAATCACTATATAGATTTTGATAAGTTCCACAGAGACCGAAACATGAATATGGCTATGTGATTTTTATTTGAGCAAAAATACAAGAAGTGTAAAAAGTACGAGATGGTACTTCCTGAGGCTGTATTAGCCTTCAAGTTCCCCTGATAATGTTGGAATTACCCAAAGTGATCATCAGTTGACTTTAACTGTGTGCCATGACTTAAAATTCAAGACTATGTAGCAGCTTTAAATCAAATTTTTGGGACCAAAGAATCTACTGTAAAAGATGACATGTCATTCAGTATTAAAGACAAATCTGCCTTTATGACTAACAGTTGTGCTTATTACCACCAGTACCAAAGAAGATATTTTCCTCAAGTTTGTATTGATAAATTCAACAGTTGTACTGTTAACAGATCTTTAGGAAAACTGTGTCCATCTTTTAATGGATTTATATCAGGGTGCAGATTTAATGGATGTATATCAGGGTGTGAATTTAATGGATGTATATCAGGGTGCGAATTTAATGGATGTATATCAGGGTTTGAATTTAATGGATGTATATCAAGGTACAGATTTAATGATTCCAAATACCATTGGATTAAAGATTGTCCAAACAAACTTCAAATGGGTCACATGACAGAAGACCAGTCTGATTATCTCAAAAACAGAAACAATTCAAGTCTTGTCTCCTCAGTCTGTGTTTGTGATAGAGCCACATAATGCAGCTGTCATCAAGACTGTATGTTCTAAGACTGTGTGTAATTCAAAATGGGTTTTAAACTTTATTCACTCATTGTCTCTAGAAAAGAACAGAAAGTACACTGCTGTAAAAGTTACATACAATTCAAATTTGGGAATGGTGTCATTTTATATTCTAACCAAAATGTTAGATTCCCAGAAAGAATCAACTCTGTTTTATTAAGACAGAAGTCATCGGCTGTGAAATTGTCCTTGAAACGAGCAAAAACTATTTTGAATTTAAACAATGATAATGTCATTATGTTTCAACAAAAAAATTGATATTCATTTCACATCAACTGGACAAAACAACATAAATATTAAAGACTAGCAGTGGAACCCGGCGTTGCCCGGGGATGTAACAATAAGAGATAGATCAAGTATCCACCATCATATAGACTGAAAAATAAAATTGACAAAGATTATTGTTTAAGGTTGACGGACACGCATGTCTTAATTAGTTTTTTTTTTTGTTTTTTTTACAATTAGTCAAACTCAAACAAAAACATTGTTTTGAATCGTTATGAGTCTATTGATTGAATAGAATTTTATTATAAACAATTGTCTTGTAAATGGAATTTTTAAAGCATTCTGAATGTAAAAATAAAGAAAAAAGTGTGCAAGACAATAAGAAACACTACCTGCCAAAAAAAAAAAAAATAGTGAAGTTTTGTTGAAATCGGTTGAAAAATGTAGGAAATCCGATCCCATATATAAATGAACACACACAAACAACCTGGGTTTTATAATAAGTATAACTCAATATGAGTTGTCCCCCTTTCATTCTGGCGACAGAATTGTGTTTTATCGTGTTTTCAAATTGATTTCATACAAAAACAATTGTGTTTTTCCAATTTTGGGCACTGTCAGAACCACCGCAAGGTAATTTTACACAGTCCTGTGAAGTTTTGTTGAAATCAGTTGAAAAATGTAGGAAATCCAATCCAATATATAAACGTACAGACACACACACACACACAATCTGCGTTTTATAATAAGTAAGATTAGTACTAAAGATGATTTTTTTTTATTGGAAGCATAGTGAAGAGATCCTGATTATTGATAGCAAATTGTCTTTTGGTCAGAAAAAGGATAGTTTTAAAACTGCATAAACAGTTTAGAAATGCATTCCAGATACTGAGTCACTTGGAAGAAAGGTTTGCACAGATTGTGTTGTGTGTCATAAATTTAGAAAGCTAAAAGCTAAGCCCATCATTGGCTTTTCTCTTGCAAGTGATTTTAACAAAGTTGTGGCAATGGATTTGCATGAATTGTCATGTAATCTTTATTATTTGCACATCATAGATGTGTTCAGCAGACTGAGTGCAGATGTTATCCTACAAAAAAAAAGGACCCTCAAAACCATTTTAGACAGATTTATGCAAATATGGGTTGGAGGATATGGAGTTGGTGTTTAATCTGACTAAGCAACAACAACAACAACAATCTGAAAGTTTTACCCCCATATCAATTATAAAAATATTGACTTTCATTATAGAATCTGGCATAATGTATAACGTGTTAAAATTGTATCTTCATTTTTTACTGAGTTCATAACATGATTGTTCTTTGTCTTTTTAGGTATTTCGACTAAAGATGTTGTACGCAGATCTGCAGAAATGTATAAGAACCTCTCGGACGGTGATAGAAAGGTGAGAATGTTTTTGTCTGAAAGAAATTCTTCTGCTGGGTCTTTCCAGAATTATAAAAATGTTTAAAAGTTCAGCCATAACTGATGAAAATGCTATTCACACTAGTCCATTTATTTGCATACATAAGAAAAAATTTATTTTCTTTGATTTGTAAATTTATTTTCAAAAAGTGAAAAAATATATTCTAAAAATAACCAAAAAATAAAAAAAAAATATTCCTTTTTTGTTTTATTTTTAAAAAAAAAAATGGTACATTTGATTTTTCAACATCTTCGTGATTTTTAAGTCATCCTGAATCATGTGAATAAATTTTGACAAGTCTTATATGTTTTGATGACTGGATACTGACGATGTTGTCTATAGGAGTAACAGCTTGCAACTGCTACTGTCCAGTATGGCAGGTTGATTTTTCTTTTTTTTTTTTTTTAAATCAACATTGCACTCTGTATGAAAGCTGGGATTTGATGTGATAAATACTGATGCCAAAAATTCGAGCCTTAGCTTTCACCAATTTTTGAGCATTTAGCTTTAAAGACTGTCTGACAAAATGTAGAGAAATACCTAATTTCCACAGATATTTGCTTACAAACTGACTTCAAAATTTTACTATTTCAAGAATAAATCAAAATAGAGTTTCATATTTTTTGTATTATATACAGTTAATGAAAATATATTCAAACCAGAATTTTAATCATGAATCACCACAAGAAAAATATAGTTTGTTTTTCTTACTCTATTCAATAACTAAAAACTGTAAAAAAATTTATAAAAGATTACAAATAAGGCTACTCAATGGAAAAAATTTGTTAGATCATTCGTTAGATCCTAATTAATAAAAGCAAAAAATAGATAAAAATGTATATAACACCATAATACTGCTGGGCACAAATTATAAGACAAAATGTTTTAAATTTGCATTGTTTATTGAAAATCACACTAAAACCACTGCACTGTATAACATATTACATCATAATATAGCTAAATTGTTCAGTATAATTTTCTTTTGAAGTAAATGAAAGTCTTATTTGATGGCACAATGATTTAGTAATAATCTTTTTGTGCCATGCATCTTGTTCATATACAATTTGTAAAGCTTCAGTAAATTATAACTTTTATAAGGCTTTCACTGATCACCAGATTGAAATTCCAATGCTATGATTTTGAACCTAAATTAAATCTTTAAACTTGTTTCCTCAAAAAATAACTATTTAAAAAAATATTTTTTGTCATTATTATGTGAAACCCCAACTTTCAAATTGAGTGGAATACCACAGTTCCAAAATTGACCTGCCTTAATGTCCAAGCATTCTTTTCTCTGTCCACCATTGTGGCCTACCAGTTATGAAGCATTTTGTCATGATGTTTAGCAACCGAATAGAGTTTACAGAGAATAATCTCAATACATCATCTATGAACTTCTGACAATATTAGGAAGGTCATAGTGAACTTGCTGAAAGTTTGGGATTAAAAAAAAAATCAACTAAGATGAGGATCATAGTCTGAATAATTTGTGGAATTATCCAAGCATTTTCTATTTGGTACATTGTTACTTTTTCTAATTGATTGTGATTTGAATTCAAAGTTCCTTATATTGTAAGTTTATATTTTTAGTTACCTAATTTAGTGATAATTGTTTTTTTTATAGAAATTATAGTTGACTTGTGACAGTCATGTTGATATACTTAGTGAAATATAATGTCTCTTGCTAAAGTCCTTGAAAATATATTTATAGCAATGAAAGCATTCATTTAGCTCATCAAACTGAGAGATATGTTGATACATGGGAGCCACATAGTGGGTTGTGTCTATTACGAAACTGATCTATTTGTTGCATGTCTCAACTTTGCCATTTTACTGGAGATCAATCTATGGATTGTCATTCAGGGAACTTTAGAACAGTGGCCTTAACTGCTGCTCTAAATATGGGAGTTTCAATCTTTTTCGGAAAATTGTTGGTACCTCTGATGCCAGGAGGAATATCATTATTCCACCTCCTTGTCAATAAACGATTAGTCTTGATCTTGGTATTATTAGCCCAACTCACCTGCCAACAAATAATTACCATTGATCTTGATATCATTAACCCAACTCCTTGCCAACAGATAATTAGCATCGACTAGATATCATTAACTCACCTTGCCATTAAACACTTAACATTGATCCAAACATGAACAACCATTGGCATTAAATTCTTGTTTTTGCTTTTCAGGTTCTTCAAGATCGAGCCGGGGAAAGAATGCAACAATATAAGCAACAGTATAAAGCCTTCAAGAATGCCCTAACACCAGAACAGTTGACTGCAATGAAGGAAAATCGCATTAAAAAAAGAGAAATCAGGACAAAAAGAAAGAAAAAAGAGGTGAATTTTTTCTTTTATCCTTTTTTGGTAATTTAAATTAGAAAATACAGTTTGACCATCACTTATTTGGTATCATTGGGATTGGTAGGGGTTGCTGGATGAATAATTTTGTCAGATTACTAATGGCTGCATTAAAATACACCAAACCCAACAGCTACTTTTCAAGATACCCTGTAAATCATTTTATGTTGTTTAATAAAAGAAAAAGATAAATGAAAATCAGTTTCTACCTGTTATGAATCCTGTATAGTGTTTGCACTTTGTACCATGGGAAATGCTTCCTGTATTCATTTCGGATAAACATCAGCAGGTTAAAAAGAAAATGCAAAAAAGACAAGTAGAAATGATTTACCATCGTTTGAAAGTGCCACAAAACAGCTGACACTGCAGTTAGTACAACTAAAACATAGTGACAGGTCTATGCAATGACACAAGAAATGTGAAATTGCTCTCAGGGAAATTTGTTCCGGATTTCTTATTTAATCAAATTGGTGATCGGTAATCTGACTTATCATAATTGCTTTTATAATCATAAGTTATTGGGTACAATTTAAGTCTAATAGGAAGAATTGAAAAAAAAAATCCTGACAAGTCATTACCCCAATTCATTTGTAAGCAGCTGTATTGAAATTTGACACAAGTCTACGACTGACATCCGTATGGCTTAGACAAGGGTTCAAATTATTCCTATGTAACAATATGATTTAAAAAAAAAAAAAAGATGTGACCTTATGCTCCACAAGGAGTCTTTAAGGCAAGGATCGGCAACCTGTGGGCCGGATCAGGTCCTTGAAGGCATTTTGACCGGCCCGCGAGCCTGATTACCAATGACTCTATTTTTAACAGGAGAGACGAGGCTTTCGAATTAGACTATCTGCCAGTTATCGTTCATGAGACTTATTTCACCAAGTTGTATTGCCTACGTTTAATGTCAAATAATGGATACATATTTGTTATGACCCTTGGCTACATTAAAAGATAACAGAAGCGAAAGGAATGATAAAGTGAAAGAGGCCAGGGAGGGACTGACATGCGAGGTAGCAGAAATCTAAAGACAGTTAAACATACGCGCATTATACATACATGACTCATGAATGTGTGGATGATACCGCATGTGTACATACATAAGTGTATATGTTTGCAACTATTTGTACTCGTATGTATGGGTAATATGTGCTTCGTTTTTGTGTGTGTGTGTGTGGTTTGTTTGTGGAACAATTTTCAATAACAGTTTCAAACTTACATGTCATAATTTCATCCATTTCACTTCAGTTGATTTTTTTCACTTTGAAGTATTTTGACGTTTCTTGAGGAATTTTTGTTAGGTGTTTTTTAATTTTAGATTTTCTTTTGTTTTTCTGATTTCTCAATGTTTATTTTCATTATGGTTTTAAATATTTAGGTTGACAGGGATCTGCAAATGTATTTTTCCTTAATTTTTCATTAATGGCATTCGTCCAGCACGCGACCCGTCATTATAACACGATCCGGCTCGTGGGGTCGAATGAGTTGCCGACCCCTACTTTAATGAATAATCTATATCTGAGTTTTGGTCATCTGAAGAGGGTTCTGTTAGAACTGCCCCCTAAGTTTCAAGTGATTGTCCTGTCTTGCACATTTCGCAGTCAAACATATAGTTTCCCTATATAGTACATTTGAGCTTACAGCCACATCCTGTTGAAACACCAGTTCTTATCTGATCACTGAAGTTAAGCAACATTGAACTTGGTCAGTAGCTAGATGGGGGACTGCTTTTGAATACCATGTGCTGTAGGCTTGGATAAACATGTGGTGTAATGGATAAAGGCTCAGAATGAGAAATAGAAGAGCCAAGATCAAATTCCAGTTGGGTTTCTTATATTCACTTTGTGCAAATACCCTTGGGAAAGGTATGAATCTACCTCTTCTCTTCCCAACTATGGGTTAAATAGTAAGATTTGTATCAGAAACTCTTTATATTTTCAAAAAATTCTTACAGCCCCAAAATGTTTCAGCTTTAAATTAGCTCAGAAAGCTGTAAAAAAACAAATCAATCAATCTTATATAATACATTTGGCAGTGAAAAAATAAGTTACAAAGTGTATAGGAAATCAAATAAATACTGTACCATTGCAAATTTTTTAGGTGGTTTGATGGCATTACAGTCCTGTCTTTAGAGACATCAATGACAAATGTTTACTTTTTGCTTGTTTTTATTTTAATTTTTTTTAAGCTTGATAAGCATTTATGTTGATTTGGGTTTTTTTTGGTTTTTTTGTATGAAAATTTTCAACTTGTATTGTTCACTTTAGGTTGAACGTAAATATGGCCGTCCTAAGCGTCCAATGAATGCCTATGCCATCTTCACTCGGGCATATAAGGTGGAACGAGGGAATATGCCTTTTGTGGTGAGTCACAAGCAATTCCACTTTGAAATTTATTTTTCTTTATAGGTATAATGCTGTACGTAATTTTGGCTTGAGATTCTTGACATAATTTTTTCAAATTATTCTATTCATTTTTATTTTTGTGTTGCTTTTGTTGTTAGCATATCAGTTGATCCATTCTGCTGTCCATAAAGATAGATAAAAAATCTTTTTGATGAATAATGAATTTTTACAAGATTTTTATTTTCTTTTACATTTTAATTAGAATAACTTGAGTTTCAAATATTTTTTTAATCTTTTAAAATCTTAATTTTTCCCTTTTAGATGATATTATTAAGTGAAAACTAAATTTACTAATCATACATTGAAAAGCTTAGTACAAATCATTGCACACCAATATTTTTAAAAGAATTTTGATTTTTTTTTATATATGTATAAATGTGCCGATTTTCTATGTACAGTTGATCATACACAATATTATCAGAAAATAAGAGCAATAATTATAGTAAATTTACAGTAAAAAAAATATTTAAAATTTAATAAAATATTAGATTACAGAGATTATTTTCTGAAATTTTTAAGATTACTGAGTATATAAAAATTATATATAAAAGGTGCTCATTTTAATTCAATTACATTTTTTTAATGCCTATGATGTAATGGAATAACCTGTCACCCCCATGAGTGACTACACTATAGGTAGTAACTACCTATAAGTATCTGTAAGTCAATGGACTACAGAGGCTAGCTGGGATCTGTTGAGTACGACTTACATGAGAACTACCGACCTTCCAATAGTAGCATTCCCTACTGATTGATTTGCGACGACCCTGTGCATAACTGTTACCTTTATTCTTATTGTACTGGTTTTTTACAATATACCTTTACTTATTTTATTCATTTTGCTTTTCAAGTATATATTCCTATTAGCACAGAATATAACAACCTAAAGGCTCCCATAGAACAACATTAGATTGACTTAGTTTCATTAAAATCTGACAATTATTTGATTTTTGCAAGATTTTAAAAATTGTGATTTTTACTGTAAAAAGGCAATAAAATTTCTTATACTAATCTTTGCTGTCCCCACTGATGCAAGAAAAACAAGATTTTTAACCAAAATTTTGAACATCCTGGAAAGGATTAAAATTTTAGTAAAATAATCAAAAAATATTTTGATCTTTCTTAATAAAAACACAAATATTTTGATGTTGAACTTTGTTTTTTATCAAGTTTGGGGCCTATTTTATTAGGCCATGCTCTTTTTTCAGTGAATTATTGAAAATAAATATGTATTCAAAGCAAATAGTTTTGCAAGCTGACAAGAATAGTGTAATAGTTTTAAGTTGTTCTGATTGGCTTATTCCCAGCACATACTTACAGAAAGAAGAAAGGCAACTAATATATCCAACCAATGCCAAACTGCAGACATGATAAAACTTATTTTGACTGAATGTACAGCTCTTGCTCCCTCAATGAAAAAATATTTCAATATAAATCACAGAAAAGAAGCTCTTTGAAAGATCATGGTTGGATGCCATCCTGGGTAAGATGATAAACTACATCTGACAGCAAGGCCTCTGATCTGATTTTGAGGAGCGTGGAACCACCTCTTAATTGCTGGTGTTCCCAGATCCACCCTGTCCTGGTATGGTAGCACTTGTTAGGGTCCCAACTATGGGCAAGTAGTTAACCCCTAAACTGGGGTCAAAACATCATGAAAGTGTAAAAATAGGTTTTAATACCAGAAATACTTGTAAAAAAATTATTACCAGAAATACATTATTTCCAGCAATACATTTAAAAAAAAAAAAATAATTACCAGCAATACATTTTTGAAAAAAAAAAAATATTACTGGCTATACATTTTTTGAAGAAAATATTACCAGCAATAGATTTTTGAAGAAAAAAATATTACCAGGAATAAAAAATTTTGTCAGCATTAAGGTTGATATGCTGTAAACCAAACCTAATGAAACCAAGGATGGATGATATGATATCTTTTCTCTAAACAGTGGGTTTATACCAAAAAATATAAACTTAACAATTAGAAATACTAGTATGTAAACCAGTCATGGAGGTAAACTGCGGCCTGTGGGCCATGTGCCTTCCTGAATGGCATGCTTTGTTTCATGAGGAGAATAACATTTATTAAAATTTTGTTAGTTTCCTTTCATTTTTACTTGTTCACGCACACATTCTCTCATACCTAAACACGTACATAAACAATAATTAAGTAAAATGTTTCTTGAATTTTGTAAACTTTTGTTGATGATAACTTTTTCTTCATTTTAAACTTCTGGTGATTTTCACTAAGGAAGATCATACGTTTAAACTTCATTTTCTGCAGAAACAGGAAACGTTCATAATATTTTTTCCCTGAGAAGAAAAAAGTTTTGTATACTCAAATGAATAAATTGGAAACATGGAATCACATGCAGTGATGCATGTTCTTCACACTTGTCATCAGGGATAATATTATACTAAGATTTCAGTTTTTATTATATAAAGGAAAAAAAATCAAATTTTCTCCATTTCTAAGGTAGATGCTTACGTGCAGGATTTTCTTTAGTGATATTGACTGCAGTAGAGACAATAAAAAAACCAGCTTGAATTTTTAGTAGTGCAACCCAGGTTAAGATTAACTATATTTTATGAGGCCCACTGGTCAGAAACGGCCACCCATGCCTAATCTAAACCAACCAAAGTAGATGATGCCATATGATTGGGGGTGAAAATTTGGATTCAATTTAAATTTTATTCAATTTAAGATTGTCTCGGCTTTAAATGATCTGTGATGGGTTGATAAGCTGTAAAATGAAACATCCAACCAATCATTCCCAGCAATATGAGCCACACTCACAATATGACTCTGCACACTCAGTTATTGAATATAATTTTAAATCTTGTTGGATGGTTTCATAATTTTTTGAGTGATGAAATATTCACAGCCCAACCAAAACACCTTTTAAAACAATGTTTGATCATTTGGCCCAGTTAACAAAAAAAGAAAATCTTTAATTTGCAAATGTTGACATAGTTTCATCTGGTTAACAAAATATATTTTTTGAAAATGTCCTTTACTTTTTTATTTTTTATTTTTTTAATGAATTGATTTCACATTCTATTTCCAGGAATTTTCTAAAAAACTTTCCAGTATGTGGAAAAATATGCCCGAAGATGAAAAAGCGGTAAGTAATATTTTTTTTCTTATCTCTACAAGGTCTAGCCAGACATAATCTATCCATTTAATATTAACAAAAAAAATAGTACCTTACCTAGGGCAACAGATCCTTAGTCCTCTTCAAAGTATCTCACTTGGCACTTTATATGCTTATCCCAGTCTAGCTTCCACTTTACAAATCAGTTTGCAAAGTCCTCTTTCTGTCTGAATTTCTAGGATGAGGAGTTATCATGATTGACATTTAGACTAATATCCTCATCTTTGCAATTACTATCACAACAATCTAGCTGTTTTGCTTGTCAGCCTTTTTTCATTGTCCAGGGAATTTCAAACTGAAATCTTTATTATAAAGAGATCAGTTCTAAATTCTCTGAATGTTACTGAACCAACAACTTAAGATTTTTAATTCAACCTCAATTGACATCATAGTTAACAACTCCATGCCACATTTAATTGTGAACTTTATAATCTTTCTAATGGTTGTATAGCAGGCATCTTGTCAGGTTTATATACCGGTTTTAAATTCAGAGTTCTTCTTCTCCAAGACTGGTTGCCAAGCAAGAGTAAAAGGCCCGTTTGCCCTGCTATATAACCCAGAGCCAGAACGACAAACAGATAGATTTCTACCTTTCCCAAGGGCAATAGTGAATGTAACAGCTGCACAATTTCTTTTTCTGAGCTACCTACACATGTCCATATAATCTGATAGGAATGCAGATGTGACGTTAATGTAATGATTAACAGCTCGAAGCAAAAAATCAGTGAGCTGAGTTCAAATTCTAGTCAAGTTCATAACATTCACTTTCATGCAAATACTTTTTGGAAAGGTATTAATACATCTCCCCCCTGCAGCTATGGGTTAAATAGTAGAGCAAATTGAACTCTTCAGCCTTGGTTGGAAACTGATCTATGAGAAGGGCAATTGGCTGAATTCAAAATTGGTTGATGATGGGGCTAGCAGCTTCATTCCATAAAAACCTAATTGCTATGAAAACTACAGCAGTGCCACTTAACATTGTGCAACTTTGGTCTTCTACTCTTTGGTGGAGTCTTTGAGATTTGTCTCTGAGTGAGTATCAGCCAATATGAATTCCCAAACTAGGCTTGAAGATTGTCAAATATTCTACAAAAAACATTTTAACACATATCTCTCTTTTAAATTGTAGATTTATATTGAAGAAGCTCGACTGGAAAGGGAAAGGTATGCTGAAGAAATTATTGACTGGGAAGAACTGATGCTTGAACGAGGTAAACCAGAAGTCATCCGAGGTTATCGAAGACTCCATAAACCTGGAAAGATAAAGGCAAAACCAAAGCCCAAGACCAAAGCCAGAGCCAGGACCAGAGCGAAGAGTGTAAAAAGGAAACGAATTACAAAGAAAAATAAAGCCACTCAAACATGAACACATTTTCTATAAGCAGGAAGATTGCCGCTATTGGCTTGAAAGTGAAGTTATAGCTGGAATAAATTAGATTTAATAATATATATTGCTTTCGCTTTTACTTTATTTTTTCTAATCTCAAATGGTTAAACATTTAAAGTTAAAATCATTAATCCGTCTTAATCTCATTTTTAAGCTCTTTATTTGTTTTCATTAGCTGTTAATGTAACTTGTGACATAAGTAAACTTCATTGAACAATTTCAGTCTAAATTTCTGAAATGGAGTTATCATCATTATTTACATAAGATATATATATATAAAACCACTAGGATGCAAGAGGTTATTGAGTGTTAAAGAATATGAGAAAAGCTACTATTAAGGAGAGAGGACAATAATAAAATAATTAAAATGTCAGGGAATGATTGATTCAGACTAATGTCCTTATTTTTATTGCTACTCTCACATTGTTTCAGCCATTGTGCTCTCCGGCCTTCTTCAGGAGTCTGTCAATCCAGGTAACCTTCAGTTTTTACCTGTCTATATTTCAGAGATGATATACACTATTTACATTATTTGGACTATTGTCCTCATCTTTGTTGCCATTTTTATTACAATGTTTTGGTCATTGTACGCTTCGGCCTTCTTCAGGTGGTTGGAATGTCGAACTGAACCCTTTGTTTCACTCACTGGGGTAAACTGTTCTAGTCTTTGAGGACACATAGCACAGTGGATAAAGGCATTGGTTAGATCCGGTGACAGAACCCAAAGAGTGTGAGTTCAATACCCGGTTAAGGCAGTGGAGAACTTGAAGAGGGGGAATTAACAGGAGATAACTGACAACTGACTTCCATTAAACATGGCACGTGGAGCTAGAACAGTCTACTCCAGTGAGCGTAATAAAAATGGCGACAAAGATGAGGACAATAGTCCAAATAATGTAAATAGTGTTCAGTTTTAAATTTTTTTTCCCAGTATAATAAAAGACATCTTCCAAAAAGCTGGGTTTACGGACAGGTGATTCTTTCTAAGGAACGTACTGTTTAATAATATTCTTACACACTGCTGCATTTATTAGAGTTCATTCTACCAATTAATTTCTTCAAACATTGCATTCAAACCACAATAACATTTTAATCCCTTGTCGCCATTTTGATTCATATCAAAGAAATCTTAGATAATATAAAATGCATATAGACATTATTCACCCTACCTCCTAAACCATCAATTCTATGTGAACTTGTATCACAAATACTTTTTTCTTAACAATATGGCACACTTAGGCTGATGGTATAACTAATTTTGAGCAACTTTTCCAAACCTATATATGTCCAATATATTGATAACATGTTCATCTTAGTAAGAATCTACATGTTATTAGATATCCCAGCACTCAGCTTACAGCCGATGAAATTCTTAACTAAACACTAAGAAAGGCATATATTCAACTCGCCGTGTTATTTCATTCATTATCTTCATAAAAACATAAGGCATGCCAAATAAAAGCTTATTTCATGAACTCTGTCTCTATCTTATTTATTTTTATATGTACTACAGTGTGCAAGGAACATTACAGTTTGAAAATAGACATTTTGGTGATTTCGCAAAATTTTGGCTGTTTTTTTCACTGGCGGCAGTTTAAACTTCCTCAAATTTTATAACACTCCGCAGGGTTTATTACAATTTTGGTAACACATTAGTTTGGAAGTTAACATTCTAAGCTTCATTTTCATATATTTTTTAATTTTAATAAGAAGTTTATAAACAATTCAAATGAAAAGTTTGATCATAAAATTCAAATTCTTCTAAAAATAAAAACACATAAAATATATCATTAAAACGCTCATTTAATAATCTATGAAACTAAATCAAAATCAAATATGAAACAATAGCTCCATTTTGCGCGTGTGCGATTATGTGTGACCATGTGCGACTCGGTTTTCATTTCAACTCCACGCAACAGTCAATACACCAGCATGTTTTCTATGGATGAAATTTTTAAGGAAATTGGTAAGAATTTGTTTTAAATATTAATTTTCTGATATGTAAAATGTAAATGGGATTTAAAAACCATTTTCATCATAAAAAATATGAAACAAAAATCGATTTGTTTACTTTATGCTAGGTTCAAATCATGAAAAAAAAGTAGGACTTATTGATCGAAAAATGTTCATATTCCAAGAATGAGATAAAAAAAAAAACATTCTACAAAAAATTCTAGAATGTCTTTTATGTTATTGCAGTATTCTCACAATAATTATCAGCATTTCAGTTACCAAGTAACATTTTGTTTTGTTTAAAGTTTTCCCTTCAAACCATTTTCTTACTTTTTAAATTATCTAATGAATGGATTTTAGTTACGATTTATTGCTATCTAGATACAAATTTATGATTTAATATTCATTTTCCTAATTTATTATTATTTCTTAGTAATGTTTATTTCATACGGATTATGATTGTTTATTTTGTTCTAAAATATTTTAATGTGTCAGTTTTAAGGACCACTGTGGAAATAGGTTTGTTGAGAAAATATTTTAGTGCTTCCTTATTTGTTACTCAGGTTTATGGATAACTCTAAATTTATATTTATCTCTGATTGTATTTAGTGCAATTTTTTTATGAACTGCAAATAAACTCAAATTCAGTAAGAAAACATAGATGACTACTACAACAACATGGGATAGGATTATAAACTAAAAATTATAAATAGGATTATTATAAATAGGATAAATTAAAAATTATAAATAGGATTATGAATTATAAAAATTATAAAAGATAGTACTTTGACAACATGGGATAGGATTATAAATTCATTTTTTTCTTTTTGAAGATGATGATGTACAGAATCAGTTACAACATTGTTTTATGACAAAAGGACGTGGAAGGAAGATGTCCTTGTCTAAAGTGGGATGTTCCAAGAAGATGCTGCTTCAAATATATTTATTGATTACTTGGCTACATAAATTGTTCCCAATCTTTCCTAAGAACAGATGGGCACACCTTATTGAGAAAGTTGTAGCAGAAGTTCAGAGTTGTCCAAAAGTGGATCGTCCTGCATTGTAGCATGAGGTAACAAATTTGGGATTCATAAGTGAAAGATGTGAGAGTGTTGGATTGACTGTCAGTGTTTTGTCGGATCCAATACTGGGTCGTGAGTTTTTATGTGTGGAAGTAACAAATGGTCTCATACTTGAACTATATAAACTGGATACGCCAGCAAAGATATACTAGTCAGACTAGAAGAACTTGGGTAGTGCCTGAATTAGATTATTTGGAGAGATTGTATGAAGAGTATGCCAAGACTTACTTTTGACTACTCAGTGAAGAGGTATCCCAACACCCAGCCCACAATTACTGAAAATTTCCAAATAAACTTTATTTTATTAATTTTATGTCTGTGTTGTTTATTTTTATGTGCATAATGTGAGAGGAACATTACAGTTTAAAAATTGAGACAATTTGGTGATTTCATACTGCTTACGTAGTGATTGGAACTAACACGTGTCAGAACTTCAACCTTTCGATCAAATTGTGACAGATAAAATATTTTTATTTTAATGATTTCAGTTACAAATTTAGTGGTTGAATATCACTTCATGATATGGTGAGTTTTCTGTTGTCTTGTTATGTTCATTAGTGGGTATTGCTTGGCATGTATTAAGCTTCTCTCTCTCTCTACAGTCCAGAAATTGTACATGTTGAGTCGGGACTGTACTTGTTCAGCATCTGCTCCATATACATTCTAATCTGTTAATTTTAGGTCATTTTAACCATGATAAATGGAAAGAGTACCCCCAGAAATGGCTAGATATGAAATTTGGTGTTTCTAGTGTAAGAAGTATTCATTTTATGACACAATTCAAGCAAGTCTAAAATCGGCCTTTCAAATACCTTGTGACAAAAGGTTAAAAAGCAATTTTTTTTTTTCAATTTTGAAGTGGAATAATCCAGAATATATCCATTCTATCACTCCCCACCAAAATTAGGCATGTTTCTGGTATAATCATAATATTTGAAATTTGGGATGAATGTGGGTCTTATTTCCAGTTTTATGAAATGTCAAACCTCAGGTTATGAGTTGTTTGCACGTTGTTGCAGAAGTTTTGATTTATAAAATTTGCATATTCAGACTGAATTTATTTAAGAAATATTCAGTGATACTATCTGTAATTTTATTATTAATTTCTTTGTTATGTACCTTACAAGCTAGTATAATTTTAACTGTTGTTCTTAATTGCTTTTTAAAATATAGGAGTCCAAATATGGTATTTTGTCCTAATTCATAATAGACAAAAAATGGCTAAGTCGAGCACATGTGTAAAAATAAAAATAAATCTTCCAAAATCAGATAACATCTAGTACCTGTTTGAAATTTTCATCTGTGATGTCTAATGTTATGATAATATGGATGCCTGGAGATTGATGTGGAAAAGAGGCTTTGTAAAGCTGTACTCTAATATTTGAAGTTCTTCCACCAACATCAACATCCCAGTGTATGCATTTGTTGTCTAACAGCCCATGAAACTTGGAAGAAAACCAGTAAAATCTCCAAGCAAGTAGACATTTTGACTATAGTATTCATTTTAATTATATGTAGTAGACATTATGCCATCACCTGGCATTATCATGTTACGATTAAGAAAGTCTTTAAGCAGATTCATATAAACTGCAAAACATAATCACTGTAAGGCATTGGAATATGTACAGTCATGTCATATACTCTGAATGCCCAAAGAAAGAGCACCTCTGAAGTTGAAGCCAGAAAAGAAGCACAGAGGCAGATCTGTCAAAAGATGGTGGAAGATCATACAAGATCTCATTGAGATGAGCCTAACCTGGGTTCAAGATTGTGACTGAGCAAGAGACCAAACTGGAGGTGGTGGGGGGACCATCAATGGTCAATGTTTTCAATACAGTAGTGGAATAACTAAGACATAAAAACCTTGAAACTTTTCAGGAAAACTTATGTTTTACACTTTACTTATAAACTTAATAATAGAACCTATTTCTTCAATGTTTTGTAGGTTTGAAAAATCATCATTTTACTCCTTTACAATATATTAAAATAACGGACAAAAATTCTTGTCTGCTTAATTACCAAATTGAATGTCTTCACAGATATAAAATTAGCTGTTGTAAAGAACATGATCAACTGAGCTAAACTAATTTCTTTTCCACACACCGTCCTGGGTATGAAGATAAACTACATCTGCGTCCTGGGTATGACGATAAACTACATCTGCGTCCTGGGTAAGATGATAAACTATGTCCAATAGCAAGGCCACTGATCAGGAGGTTTTGAGGAGCATGGAACCATCTCTTAATTGCTGGTGTTCTCAGGTCCACCCTGACCTGGGGTGGTAGCACCTGTTAGGGTCCCAACTATGGGCAAATAGTTAACCCTAAAAGTGAAGTAAAAACACTATGAAAGTGTAAAAATAGGTTTTAACACCAGAAATACTTTGTAAAAAAATTATTATCAGCAATAAATTTTCGAAGAAAAAATATTACCAGCAATACATTTTTGAAGGAAAAATTATTACCAGAAATAGATTTTTGATAAAACAGAATATTACGAGCAATAAAAATTTTGTCAGCACTAAATAACCCATTGAGGTTGATATGCTGTAAAACAAACCAAACCAAACTTTTTCACATATTTTATAATGAATTGAGCAACATAAAACACTTTAAGTTTCCTAAACAAGCAAATAAAACTATCTTTAAAGAATTAGTCAAATAATACAAACAACCATCTTGGTAAATAGTTATCTCCATTACACTAGCAATGCCAAATGGTATTGTTTGGTTTGTTTTGTTTTATGGCATGTCAATCTTAATGGGTTATTTAATACACTATTTATATTATTCGGACTATTGTCCTCATCTTTGTCGCCATATTTATTATGTTTTGGCCGTTGTACACTCTGGACTTCTTCAGGTGGTTGGCATGTTGAACTGAACCCTTTATTTCACTCACTGGGATAGACTGTTCTAGTTCCACATGCCATGTTTAATGGATGTCAGTTATCAATTATCTCCTGTTAATTCCCCTCTCCAAGTTCTCCACTGCCTTAACCAGGTATTAAACTCACACTCTTTGGGTCCTGTCACTGCATCTAATTAATGCCTTTATCTACTGTACCATGTGTCTTTCAATTTTTTATTTTTCCAAAAAAGTATTGCTAGTAATATTTTTCTCCCCATCAAAAATCTATTTCTGGTAATATTTTTTTCAAAAAATTGTATAGCTGGTAATATTTTTATTTATTTATTTTTTTTTTTTTTTAAAGTATTGCTGGTAATAATTTTTTCCTTCCCCCAAATTTTTTTTACAAAGTATTTCTGGTATTAAAACCTATTTTTACACTTTCATAGTATTTTGACCCAAATTTGGGGGTTAACTATTTGCCCATAGCTGGGACCCTAACAGGTGCTACCACCCCAGGTTAGGGTGGACCTGGAAACAACAGCAATTAAGAGGTGTTTTCATGCTCCTCAAAACCACCTGATCAGAGGTCTTGCTGTTGGATGTAGTTTATCATCTTACCCAGGACACCAGATGACATTGACTTTGTTATGACAAAGTTCTAAGATGTTTATGAAGCCAGGTGAAAAAAAAAACCATATCCATTAAAGTACTACAATAATAATTGGAAAATTATTACTCTTATAGAGTTATCTCCCTTACACTGGCAACACCAAGTGGCCGTATTTTTGTTATGACCTCAGCAGACGTTCGGTGTTCATAAAGCCAAAAGACGAAAAGCGTGTGGCTGTGAAAGAACAAATTACAATAATGTTCACAAAAAGTTGATCTGACTTGGTTTTCAGGTTGGGATCAGCATTTCTGGTTTGATTTCTTTTTGTTTCCTTATTTCTACTGCTTTTCCCCATCTGTGTTAATCCCCCTCATTTTATTGGCATCTGTAATATTCCACTAGCTTCGTGTCAAAGAGGAGCTTAGGATTACATTATAGTAATCATTAGTCCTCCTAACAAATACCTACCTATACCATCTCCGTCAAACAAAAACGCTGTATCTGAATGAAAGCTGACCAGTTGTAGCAGCGGTTGTAGTCATTCAGACGTGCAAATTTACAATAGGAGTTTGGGTATTTGGATTCACAAACAGTTGCCAACTGCATGTATACACACTTTTAGGGCAGTGTGATCCAATTTGAATTCAATTTCCTTCTCTTAGACTGGTTGCCACTCAAATTTATAGAATACAGTCTATCCTGCTATTTTATCCATAGCTGAGGGAAGAAGAGATGGATTCATACCTTACCTAAGTGTATTAACATGTAAGTGAAATGTCATGAATTCTACTGGAATTCGAACTCAGCTCTCCAATTCCTCAATCCGAGCCACTATCCATTACTTCACCATGTTTCCTCCATTACATATTGTTGTAACCTAGAAAAGGTTACTGAATGAGGAATAACCAAAACGGTGGTTGGAAATAATGGTAATCTTTATAACATCAACAAAATACAATACTCGCCAGCGGCGTGAAATAGGTAAACCACTGCTAATGGTGAATTACTTAGACAACATATTACCCCCATTTACCATCATGTCCAATGTATTTATAGGCACGGTGTATAACACAAGAATCATTATTAAAAAAAATGTGTTAAAATTATTCAACTTTTTAACAAGAAAATCATTCAAATCCATGCATTTGTTTTGCTCATGCTGAGTCAAGAAAAAAACATTATATAAAAATCAAATTCAAATTACTGTTTTTTTGTTTTTTTTTTGTTTTTTTTTTTGCTAACCAGACACCTCCTCTATAGCTTAATGGTATAGCACGTCAGGCTATATGATAGTTCTGTATAGGATAGAGGTTCGATTCCTGTTGGAGGACACATATTTTCTATGAAATTTCTTGGATATTCAGGCCAGTAAATGTAGTTAATACTGTTTATTATAAACAGAACATTTACTTGAATATTTGTACCTATAAAAATAACATATAAATGGAAAATATATCAAAATAATTGTCAGACTTAGTCCATTTCATAATATATTTATATATATATATATATATATATATATATATTCAAGGACATATTTTCTATGAAATTTCTTGAACATTCAGGCTAGTCAATGTAGTTAATACTATTTATTATAAACAGCATTTTCTTAAATATTTGTATCTATAAAAATAACATATAAACAGAAAATAATTTAAAATAATAAATATATGTAATTACAAAAATACTGTATTATTAACAGTAAAAATCAAAAAGAAATTTATTCATAGACAAAATGTATTCAATGTTATTTTTGACATTGCTTTCCATTTATAATATTGTCAATATCTGCTTTTATGGTACTCATCTTTATTCTAAGAATTTTAGTTAAATGAAAATCACTCAACCTATTTCTTTTAGCAGTTTTGATGTTTTTCATGCACAAAAAGAATTGTTCACAGCAATATGTACTGCCCCACATGCATAATGGTTTTCTAGATAAGCTAAATAATTTTTATTCAGTTCTGGCTCTTGCCCCACACACCAGCCGGTGTGTCTCAGCAAAGGCCTTTGCCCTCTTCTCCTTTTAGTGCAATGGGGGAGTGACTCTCTTTGCTGTTTAACTTCTAGAAAGATTAGGTGAAGTGAGGAACATAGTTTTTGTTTATTTTTCTAAATACTAATTGTTTTCCTTGTGTACTATTTCCTTGCAAAGTCTTGTTTTCTAAGCCTACACCAGTTTTCTAAAGAAATGGACAATTTCATCAAATTCATTGAAAGAATACACTTTATAAAATTCAAGAAGGGAATGTTTTCTATGATAAATTTTCAAAGATTCCCTGCTTTGAAGCTCAGTAAGTTCTAATTGGTATTCAGTTAGTGCTTCCATGTATTTAAATGAAAATGGATCACTAAACAATTTTAATCCAGTTTCTATTTTTCTGAGGTCAGAAAATCTGCTTGTAAAATCTTTCAACAAAACTTCACATTTTACTATATTTTTTAAAGTTCACAGAAAATTATTTTTTTTAATAAGCTCTGAATATGCACAATTTCACCGGTTTTCAAATGTTGTAACTTAGGAAAACCTATTAATCGCTCAAACATTGAGCAACATAACTGGTCTTTTCCTTGTAAATGCAAATTAAGTTTAGACAATATTTCAGTGATATCTACAAAGGAAAGATCATTCAGCCATTTTTCATTTTCTAGAAAATCTGCATTTTATTTCTTGCTTTACATGAACTTTTTTTTATTTCAGGTAACAATAATTGAAATCTTTTCAAAGCTGCTTCTTTACTGGGCCGTCTGATTTTTGAGAAATAAATGACGTATGCATGCTCACTACCAAATTCTTCCAAGTATTTTTTGAACTCATGATGGTTCAAACTCTGAGACCTGGTAAAATTCATAACTTCCACAATATCTGTCATCAATTGATTCATATTTAATTTTTGAGCCCATAATTACTGTTCATGAATCAAGCAATGGTAGTTTGATTATATCACCATTAACTCATTCTTTGAATAAATATAATGAAGAAAACAGTGAATTACCTCGTCAAACCAAGCAACAATATGTCGCATGTATCCTATGATGGAAAACATGGCGAAAAAGAAAGTTACTTGCCAAAAAAAGGGCACATATTCTACAAATGTTGAAGATGGAATATTCAAATTCGAATCAAGTCAGTCACAAGGGTTTCCATAAAAGTATTTTGGAAATGCTAATATTGTGCATCATCTCCTAGTTATCAAAGAATGAAAAAAAAAAAGGCTCGATCAATAAAAGCAGTTGGTGTTCTTGAATTAGAGAACAAAGACAAAATTCGTGTATTTGGCTACCATGTTCGTTGATGACTGAGTCATTTTTCTGACTGGTTACGTGCATTGTGATTTTTGACATAGTACTTGCGAATCGAGATTTTGACATTTCTTTCTGCCCCTGATATTAGAGTTTGAACTTGCATTTGTTCTCTTCATTGTGAAAGTAATCTGCAACAAATATTTCCTTTGCAACTCTTACAATAAAGTAATAAATCCATTATTTTTACCAATTAACACAGGAGCACCATCACTTGTAATCAAATAAATTTTATTTTTATCAATATTGAACTTTTCAATAGATAAAATAACATGCTCAAGTATGTCACTGTCAGTTGTCGTAGTCTTCATATGACATAAATTCAACATTTCTTTAGTTATATTAGAATTGTCATCAATTCCTCTGATGAAAATAAATAATTGTTCAGTGTCACTTTGGTCAATGCTTTTGTCCGATGCTAAACTGTAATAAACACATTTAGATAATTGTCTCTGCAATTTACTCATAATACTGTTAACTATGTCATCAGTTCTACCAATTGTCTGATGTGAGAGACTCATTTCATTGAATAAGTTCACTTCCTTGGGACAATATTCTTTAAAAGCAATTACAATACAGTGTAACCCGGATATAAGAGAAACCCGGATATAAGAGAGATTTTCTCTGGTCCCAAATTAGAGCCTGTGTTAATGTATATAAAATAGACCAACCCCGGATATAAGAGAGATTTTCTCTGGTCCCAAATTAGAGCCTGTGTTAATGTATATAAAATAGACCAAACCCGGATATAAGAGACTTCTTCTCCGGTCCCGACAACTCTCTTATATCCGGGTTACACTGTACATTCTTTTAATTCACCAACTATCAGTGGCTTACCATTCCAAGCCACAGCTATTAAATGGCCAACTTTTGTACATGTATCAGTTTTAACAACAGATTTTTGAGAATGTTTTCTTGAGAACTAACCTATTTCTTTCATTTATTTATTTCTTTGTTTAATATATTCCGACTCATGTTTGACAGCATGGTGATGTTTAATATTATATTCCTTGCACACAGCAATTTTATCATGACAAATGAGGCAGATAATATTACTGCATGTTTCAATTAAGAAGAATTTTTCTCTTCATAGAATATTGAATTTTCTCTTTTCTTCTGTTAATTTTCTTAGTGTTAGATGCCATGACCAAATGTTGGGTTATTAAAAATATAAATTTAAAGTTAACTAAATAATTATGAATATAATTGAAAGTATTTAAATTATTACGTTAGCAAGAGAAATACATAGACCTATGTCTGTGTTATATACTGAAATTAGAAAGAAAGAAATTTAAATTAGCCCCTTCCACCTGATATTAGGCTTAGACTCGAGTCACTAAAAATGCTTTACACTCTTTTAAAAAAGAGGTAAAATGAGTCTTTTTCATCTGTCTGATTAAAGGTTTCCATTCTTTGCCACTAAAAGCATAACTTGACACTGATACTATTTTTTTCTGAATCATTCTGCATGGGTTTGAAGTCACTATCTCTTGACATTGTAAAAAATGTTAAGAAATAAAACAGTCATTACTTATATTATATTTCTTTGGCTAGATGCGATAATAAATCCGGGTAACCTTTTTTTTTTCAATTTCCTTTTTAGAATAGACAATGGGACTTATACTAAGTTAAACTTAATGTGATAGGGTATAGCCAAGTGTGATCCAGGACTCCTTACCTGTTATCCCCCCCTCCCCAATCCTTCCCTCTGTTTTTGTCGTCCTTTTTTGTGTTATCTGTAATAAGAATAGGTAGTCTCTTCTACCGCCCGGTCAACACTCCTCCCCCATTTATTGGACATGAGTAGAGGCTTACACCTTGTTTCTTGTCTAGGATGGGGTTCCCGGTACTGTTTCTCTCTCCGGCCTCTGTATTAGTGCAGCTCTGTTTCTCCTGTGATGTGTGCAGTCTGTGGCATCACCTCTTCATTCTGAGGGTACACGGTTGACAGTTCTCTCGTTGCTGTTTCCGACTGGTAATTAGGAGCCCTAACTCTTGTGTAGCGTCTTGAGCGGCCGCTCTGATCAACAGTTGTATAATACCAGGATGTTTGTAGTGCCATGTCGCGCATGGAAAGGTGTCCCTGCAGTCACCTCCGGTGGGCAGCCCTGAGGCCACATAATGATGCAGATTTTGCCAACTCCTCTCTGCCCGCGTCACGGTTGAAACTGTCTGCTTCTTTTACTTCGGGCCTTCTCATCTTACAAACAAAATTCAACATGTTACAAAAACCGAAAGATTAACCCTAAACCAGCCTCTCAAAAACCACCTAAACACCTCAACATTTCGTTCTCCAACATCCGGGGCATTAAGACAAAATTCTGCAGTCTGGAATCTTTCCTCACTGCAAACGGCCTGGATATACTGGCTCTCTGTGAGACAAACCTTGTATCGTCTATCCCCTCTTCTGATCCCTCGATCCCCGGCTATCTTCCTCTCCTCAGAAAAGACTCTCTAACCCACATGCACGGTCTTGGTGTCTACATCAAGGAACATCTCCCTCTGGCCAGAGAGTCCTCTCTCGAATCGCCTGAACAGTCATACATGTATCTCCGACTCTCTCTCCTCAATGCGGTAAGCTATCTCTTCTTCCTTTATCACTCTCCATCCTCTCAAGACTGTGAGATACTCGATAGCATTTCTGACAGCATAGACAAGGCTCTCTCCCTCCACCTGTTTGCTCACATTTTTGTGTTTGGTGACTTTAACGCCCATCACACCTTATGGCTTAAGAATGCTACTACTGACCACGCAGGCATTCAAACGCTTAATTTTTCAATCTCCCATTCCCTCACACAGATAGTTAACTTCCCCACTCGTTTTGCCTTCAACCGGGAAGGTAAAGCCTCTCTACTCGACCTGTGCTTTACCTCCATCCCTGAATCCTGCAGCGCCTCGCAACTATGCCCTTCTGGTAATTCTGATCATGCAGTAGTATTGGTTAACATCTCCTTTAACTCCACCCCCTGCAAAGAACCTCCTACCACTAGAACTTCGTTCTACTATCAACGAGCTGACTGGGACGCATTCCGTGATTTCCTCTGCGATGTCCCCTGGGATGGAGTCTTTAAGCTCCCCGTCCAAAAATGTGCTTCTGAGGTCTCTTCCTGGGTTAAAGCTGGAATCGACGCTTTCATCCCATCGAGGAAATATAGGGTCAAGTCGCGCTCCTCCCCCTGGTTCTTGGCTGCTTGCTCAGCCACCATTGTCCATAGGAACCACTACTTCCACCTATACCGTAGCGACATGTCGGACTGCAATAGACGTCTCTTTGCCTCCGCCCGTAACAGATGTAAGCGTGTCCTCAACGATGCTAAGTCACTATTTGCGGCTCGAATGAAGGAACGTATTGCATCTCGCAAATTTGGCTCCAAAGATTATTGGCGTCTCTGCAAGAGCGTATTGAACAATTGCAAACCCTATATACCTCCTTTATTCAACCAGTTCGAAGTCCTGACCTCCTCTACCGACAAGGCTGAATGCTTTGCTCGGAAATTTTCATTCAACTCGACGCTCGACTCTTCCGGTGTACCCATACCCGACTTCCCTCTTAGAACTGAGGCCATATTGAGTGGGTTAAACATAACCCCATCTTTGGTACTGGGCGTTATCTCTAATTTAGATCCCAACAAAGCTAGTGGTGGAGACGGGATACCAGCCATTGCCTTGAAGAAATGCGCGCCTGAACTGGCGCCCGCGCTTTCGAAACTATACAACTACTGCCTCAAGGAATCTTGTTTTCCTGACTGCTGGAAGTCCTCTTCGATCGTTCCTGTCTTCAAGAACTCCGGCGACCCCTCTGACCCTTCCAACTACCGTCCTATCAGCCTCCTTCCCCTCTTCGGCAAAGTCTTCGAAGCCCTAATCAATACCGGGGTGGTTAACCACCTCACATCCCATAATCTGCTCTCAGACAAGCAATATGGTTTCCGCTTTACCCGATCTACAGCTGATGTGCTTACGGCCATCACTGAAACAGTCAACCGAGCACTCCAAAATAATAGGGAAAGCCCGAGCCGTGGCACTAGACATCTCCAAAGCATTTGATAGGGTTTGGCAGGCCGGTCTTCTTCGCAAGCTCCAGGCTTATGGCATTTCGGGTCGATTATATAACCTAATACAATCATTCCTGTCAAACCGTGAATTGAAGGTCATTCTCAACGGTTCCTCCTCCAGTTCCTATCCCACGAACGCAAGTGTCCCTCAAGGCTCCATCCTAGGCCCCACTCTATTCCTTATCTACATAAATGACCTTCTTGACGCCATAACTTCCCAAGTTGGCATCTACGCAGATGACACCACAATTCTAGTCTCGCTGACAAAACTCACCTGGCCGTGCGTCTCGAAAAGGACCTCCAATCGATTGTGAACTGGGGCATGAACTGGCTGGTCAACTTCAACGCTTCTAAGACAAAACTGCTCTCTATTAATCACCACAGAGAGCCTTCCCTTCCCTCCATTAGAATGTCTGATGCTCAACTTCTCGAGAGCAACTCTCTGCGGCTTCTCGGTCTCACGTTGACTGCTGACCTGAGATGGAATAAATACATTGAGTCAATTGCCTCGTCAACTGCAAGGAAAGTTGGCTCCCTGAGCCGCGCTAGGAAGTTTTTCTCCCCGGAGTCGATCTTCCAGATCTACAAATCCACAATTCGCCCTTGCATGGAGTATTGCTGCCATATATGGTCTGGTGCCCCTTCTGTTTGCCTCGGGGTTCTTGATAGGCTCCAGAGGCGGATATGCAATATGGTTGGCCCTGCCCTGGCGTCTCGTCTACAGTCACTTTCTCACAGACGCGCCGTCGCCTCCCTCTGTCTGTTCTACAAATACTTTCATGGAAATTGCTCCGAGGAGCTACATTCGCTGGTTCCCAGACGTCATGAGTTCCAGCGCCCTACGAGGCTGGCATCCCGCTGTCACCTCTTCACTGTTGAAACTCCTAAATGTAGCCGTCTCTTCTACTCACCTGTGGAACTCCCTTCCCTTCTGTTTCCCTGTGAGCTATAATCTCCAGCTATTCAAGTGTAATGTCAATCGACATCTCCAGTTGCCTTGATCTATCCACTACCCTCATCCTTTCTTCTATCACTCCTATCTGATCTTGCTCTAAATTTTCTGTAAACCCTTGCGTCCTAGTGGCTTCCTGCATTGCTTGGGGTGAAATGCTTAAAAAAAAAAATAAAAAAATAATCGTAATATATACTTGAAAAACAAGGTAGATAAAATAAGTAAAGGTTTATTATAAAAAAAAACAGTACAATAAAAATAAACGTATCAGTTATGCACAAGGTCGTTGCAAGTCAATCCAGTAATTGGAAGGTCGGTAGTTGTCGCATAAGTCATACTCAACAGATCCCAGCTTGTCAATATTTACTAGCACCACCGCCGAGAGTAGATTTGGCACAAGGCCAAGTTTAACATGTGTCATCCAAGCCCAATGGCTTGGTCAAAAATTCCCCATAGAACCTGCATAAACAGGTTTGCGTCTGTCTACCTCCCTGGACGAGACTCTGCCCAAAAGCACAGACTCATCTGAGTTCCTCTCTGCCCAAAGGCAGAGAGTTTGACCAGCACAGCTGGAACAGATCCCAGCTAGTATATTTAGCTACCCCCCCATAAGGCCGGGTTTAACATGGGATCTCCGAGCCCGTAGGCTCGGCCAAAAATGTTCCCTATTCGAACGTGTATAAACGGGTTCAGGGTCAGTCTACCTCCTTGAACGAGACTCTGCCCTTTGGCAGAGCCTCACCTGGGTTCCTCTCTGCCCAAAGATTGGGAGTTTGACTGTTTAGCTGGAACAGATCGCAGTTAGTCTCTATAGTCCATTGACATACAGATACTTATAAGTAGCTACTACCTATAGTGTAGTCACTCATGGGGGTGACAGGTTATTCCATTATATCAATTTATCAAACTATAAATTTTTTGAAATTGAAAGAATCAATGACAGACCATGCCCACAAAATTTTTCATTGGTTAATTCAAAATTGTCACCAATTATCTCATTACGACATCAAAATGTATCATTTTATATATTCGCTGTCCCATTAACAAAAAATTTGACACAAGGTCAGTTTAGCATGAGAGGTTCAAGCAGGAGTCCAAGCCAAAACCCTAAGCTAAATAATTTTTATTCAGCTCTGGCTCTTGCCTCACACACCAGCCGGTGTGTCTCAGCAAAGGCCTTTGCCTGTTTCTCCTTTTAATGCAATGGGGAAGTGAACTTACTAGCACAATTTAAGAATAATTTTCTCAACATACGTTACTAAAGTAAATAAAAATATCCCTAAAGATTCTAGGGTGCAGTGGGTCACATGGAAATATTAAGTGGGCTGCAGTGCAGCCTGCAGGTCACAGATTGGACGTTTCTGTCTTACACTATAGGCCAAAAGTTTAGTCACCCTCTTGGTTTTATTAATAATGAAATACAAAGAAAATGAGGATGATTCAACTTTGTGTATGCGGCATGACGAGTCTGCATCTGTGAAGGTCTGAAGGTTTTCTAGATAAGCTAAATAATTTTCATTCAGCTCTGGCTCTTGCCCAACACACCAGCCGGTGTGTGTGGGCAAAGGCCTTTGATGCTTCTCCTTTTAGTGCAATCAGGAAGTGAAGTTACTAGCACAATTTAAGAATAATTTTCTCAACATACGTTACTAAAGTAAATGAAAATATCCCTACAGATTTTAGGGTGCAGTGGGTCACATGAAAATATTAAGTGGGCTATGGATTAGATGTTCCTGTCTTAGATCATATATCAGTCAAAATATTTCCCTCTTCAGACTTCATTATCTTAGACATGGAAATATTAAGTGGGCTGCAGTGTGGGCTGTGGGTTGGAAGTCCCTGTCTAAGATCATTTCCAGTCAGGGTATTTCCTCTTCAGACTTCATTATCTTAGACATGGAAATATTATGAGCTGAAGTGTGGGCTGTGGGTTTGGAAGTCCCTGTCTTAGATCATTTCAGTCAGGGTATTTCCCTCTTCAGCCTTCATTATCTTAGACATGGAAATATTAAGTGGGCTGCAGTGCGGGCTGTGGGTTGGAAGTCCCTGTTTTAGATCATTTCCAGTCAGGGTATTTCCCTCTTCAGACTTCATTATCTTACACATGGAAATATTAACTGGGCTGCAGTGTGGGATGTGGGTTGAAGTCCCTGTCTAAGATCATTTCCAGTCAGGGTATTTCCTCTTCAGCCTTCATTATCTTAGACATGGAAATATTAAGTGGGCTGCAGTGTGGGCTGTGGGTTGGAAGTCCCTGTCTAAGATCATTTCCAGTCAGGGTATTTCCCTCTTCAGCCTTCATTATCTTAGACATGGAAATATTAAGTGGGCTGCAGTGTGGGCTGTGGGTTGGAAGTCCATGTCTTAGATCATTTCAGCCAGGGTATTTCCCTCTTCAGACTACATTATCTTACACATGGAAATTATTAGTGTGGGCTGTGGGCTGTCTAAGATCATTTCCAGTCAGGTATTTCCTCTTCAGCCTTCATTATCTTACACATGGAAATATTAAGTGGGCTGCAGTGTGGGATGTGGGTTGGAAGTCCCTGTCTAAGATCATTTCCAGTCAGGGTATTTCCCTCTTCAGCCTTCATTATCTTAGACATGGAAATATTAAGTGGGCTGCAGTGTGGGATGTGGGTTGGAAGTCCCTGTCTTAGATCATTTCCAGTCAGGGTATTTCCCTCTTCAGACTTCATTATCTTAGACATGGAAATATTAAGTGGGCTGCAGTGTGGGCTGTGGGTTGGAAGTCCCTGTCTTAGATCATTTCCAGCCAGGGTATTTCCTCTTCAGACTTCATTATCTTAGACATGGAAATATTAAGTGGGCTGCAGTGTGGGATGTGGGGTTGGAAGTCCCTGTCTTAGATCATTTCCAGTCAGGGTATTTCTTCAGCCTTCATTATCTTAGACATGGAAATATTAAGTGGGCTGCAGTGTGGGATGTGGGTTGGAAGTCCCTGTCTTAGATCATTTCCAGTCAGGGTATTTCCCTCTTCAGCCTTCATTATCTTAGACATGGAAATATTAAGTGGGCTGCAGTGTGGGATGTGGGTTGGAAGTCCCTGTCTTAGATCATTTCCAGTCAGGGTATTTCCTCTTCAGACTTCATTATCTTAGACATGGAAATATTTGGGCTGCAGTGTGGGCTGTGGGTTGGAAGTCCCTGTCTTAGATCATTTCCAGTCAGGGTATTTCCTCTTCAGACTTCATTATCTTAGACATGGAAATATTAAGTGGGCTGCAGTGTGGGATGTGGGGTTGGAAGTCCCTGTCTTAGATCATTTCCAGTCAGGTATTTCCTCTTCAGCCTTCATTATCTTAGACATGGAAATATTAAGGGCTGCAGTGTGGGATGTGGGTTGGAAGTCCCTGTCTTAGATCATTTGGGCCAGTCAGGGTATTTCCAGTCCTCTTCAGACTTCATTATCTTAGACATGGAAATATTAAGTGGGCTGCAGTGTGGGATGTGGGTTGGAAGTCCCTGTCTTAGATCATTTCCAGTCAGGGTATTTCCTCTTCAGACTTCATTATCTTAGACATGGAAATATTAAGTGGGCTGCAGTGTGGGCTGTGGGTTGGAAGTCCCTGTCTTAGATCATTTCCAGTCAGGGTATTTCCCTCTTCAGACTTCAGTGTGGGATGTGGGTTTATCTTAGACATGGAAATATTAAGTGGGCTGCAGTGTGGGATGTGGGGTTGAAGTCCCTGTCTAAGATCATTTCCAGTCAGGGTATTTCCCTCTTCAGCCTTCATTATCTTAGACATGGAAATATTAAGTGGGCTGCAGTGTGGGATGTGGGTTGAAGTCCCTGTCTTAGATCATTTCTTCAGTCATGGGGTATTTAGGATGGGTTGGAAGTCCCTCTTCAGACTTCATTATCTTAGACATGGAAATATTAAGTGGGCTGCAGTGTGGGATGTGGGTTGGAAGTCCCTGTCTTAGATCATTTCCAGTCAGGGTATTTCCTCTTCAGACTTCATTATCTTAGACATGGAAAATTAAGTGAAATATTAAGTGGGCTGCAGTGTGGGCTGTGGGTTGGAAGTCCCTGTCTTAGATCATTTCCAGTCAGGGTATTTCCTCTTCAGACTTCATTATCTTAGACATGGAAATATTAAGTGGGCTGCAGTGTGGGCTGTGGGTTGGAAGTCCCTGTCTTAGATCATTTCCAGTCAGGGTATTTCTTCAGCCTTCATTATCTTAGACATGGAAATATTAAGTGGGCTGCAGTGTGGGATGTGGGTTGGAAGTCCCTGTCTTAGATCATTTCCAGTCAGGGTATTTCCCTCTTCAGACTTCATTATCTTAGACATGGAAATATTAAGTGGGCTGCAGTGTGGGATGTGGGTTGGAAGTCCCTGTCTTAGATCATTTCCAGTCAGGGTATTTCCCTCTTCAGACTTCATTATCTTAGACATGGAAATATTAGTGTGTGGGCTGTGGTTGGGCTGCAGTGTGGGCTGTGGGTTGGAAGTCCCTGTCTTAGATCATTTCCAGTCAGGGTATTTCCCTCTTCAGACTTCATTATCTTCATGGAAATATTAACTTGGGATGTGGGTTATCCCTTCTTAGATCACATGGTATTTCCCTCTTCAGCCTTCATTATCTTAGACATGGAAATATTGTGGCTGCACATGGGTTGAAGTCCTGTCTTAGATCAGTCAGGGTCAGACTTCATTATCAGTGGTGGGCTGGTGTGTGGGATGGGAAGTCCCTGTCTTAGATCATTTCCAGTCAGGTATTTCCTCTTCAGCCTTCATTATCTTAGACATGGAAATATTAAGTGGGCTGCAGTGTGGGATGTGGGTTGGAAGTCCCTGTCTTAGATCATTTCCAGTCAGGGTATTTCCCTCTTCAGACTTCATTATCTTAGACATGGAAATATTAAGTGGGCTGCAGTGTGGGCTGTGGGTTGGAAGTCCCTGTCTTAGATCATTTCCAGTCAGGGTATTTCCCTCTTCAGACTTCATTATCTTAGACATGGAAATATTAAGTGGGCTGCAGTGTGGGCTGTGGGTTGGAAGTCCCTGTCTTAGATCATTTTGGGGTATTCCCTCTTCAGCCTTCATTATCTTTAGACAGTGGGTGCAGTGTGGGCTGTGGGTTGGGTCCCTGTCTTTCATTTCCAGTCTCTTCAGACTTCATTATCTTAGACATGGAAATATTAAGTGGGCTGCAGTGTGGGATGTGGGTTGGAAGTCCCTGTCTTAGATCATTTCCAGTCAGGGTATTTCCCTCTTCAGCCTTCATTATCTTAGACATGGAAATATTAAGTGGGCTGCAGTGTGGGTGTGGGGAAGTCCGTCTTAGATCATTTCCAGTCAGGGTATTTCCCTCTTCAGACTTCATTATCTTAGACATGGAAATATTAAGTGGGCTGCAGTGTGGGATGTGGGTTGGAAGTCCCTGTCTTAGATCATTTCCAGTCAGGGTATTTCCCTCTTCAGACTTCATTATCTTAGACATGGAAATATTAAGTGGGCTGCAGTGTGGGCTGTGGGTTGGAAGTCCCTGTCTTAGATCATTTCCAGTCAGGGTATTTCCCTCTTCAGACTTCATTATCTTAGACATGGAAATATTAAGTGGGCTGCAGTGTGGGATGTGGGTTGGAAGTCCCTGTCTTAGATCATTTCCAGTCAGGGTATTTCCTCTTCAGACTTCATTATCTTAGACATGGAAATATTAAGTGGGCTGCATTGGGTTTGAAGTCCCTGTCTTAGATCATTTCAGTCAGGGTATTTCCTCTTCAGACTTCATTATCTTAGACATGGAAATATTAAGTGGGCTGCAGTGTGGGCTGTGGGTTGGAAGTCCCTGTCTTAGATCATTTCCAGTCAGGGTATTTCCTCTTCAGACTTCATTATCTTAGACATGGAAATATTAAATGTGGGGAAGTCCCTGTCTTAGATCATTTCCAGCAGGGTCAACTTCATTATCTTAGGGATGCAGTGGGTTGGGTTGGAAGTCCCTGTCTTAGATCATTTCAGTCAGGGTATTTCCCTCTTCAGCCTTCATTATCTTAGACATGGAAATATTAAGGGCTGCAGTGTGGGATGTGGGTTGGAAGTCCCTGTCTTAGATCATTTCCAGTCAGGTATTTCCCCCTCTTCAGACTTCATTATCTTAGACATGGAAATATTAAGTGGGCTGCAGTGTGGGCTGTGGGTTGGAAGTCCCTGTCTTAGATCATTTCCAGTCAGGGTATTTCCCTCTTCAGACTTCATTATCTTAGACATGGAAATATTAAGTGGGCTGCAGTGTGGGCTGTGGGTTGAAGTCCCTGTCTTAGATCATTTCCAGTCAGGGTATTTCCCTCTTCAGACTTCATTATCTTAGACATGGAAATATTAAGTGGGCTGCAGTGTGGGATGTGGGTTGAAGTCCCTGTCTTAGATCATTTCCAGTCAGGGTATTTCCCTCTTCAGACTTCATTATCTTAGACATGGAAATATTAAGTGGGCTGCAGTGTGGGCTGTGGGTTGGAAGTCCCTGTCTTAGATCATTTCCAGTCAGGGTATTTCCCTCTTCAGACTTCATTATCTTAGACATGGAAATATTAAGTGGGCTGCAGTGTGGGCTGTGGGTTGAAGTCCCTGTCTTAGATCATTTCCAGTCAGGGTATTTCCTCTTCAGACTTCATTATCTTAGACATGGAAATATTAAGTGGGCTGCAGTGTGGGCTGTGGGTTGGAAGTCCCTGTCTTAGATCATTTCCAGTCAGAGTATTCCCTCTTCAGCCTTCATTATCTTAGACATGGAAATATTAAGGGCTGCAGTGGGCTGTGGGTTGGAAGTCCCTGTCTTAGATCATTTCCAGTCAGGGTATTTCCTCTTCAGACCATTATCTTAGACATGGAAATATTAAGTGGGCTGCAGTGTGGGATGTGGGTTGGAAGTCCCTGTCTTAGATCATTTCCAGTCAGGGTATTTCCTCTTCAGCCTTCATTATCTTAGACATGGAAATATTAAGTGGGCTGCAGTGTGGGATGTGGGTTGGAAGTCCCTGTCTTAGATCATTTCCAGTGGGAGGGTATTTCCCTCTTCAGACTTCATTATCTTAGACATGGAAATATTAAGTGGGCTGCAGTGTGGGATGTGGGTTGGAAGGTCTTAGATCATTTCCAGTCAGGGTATTTCCCTTCAGACTTCATTATCTTAGACATCATTAAGTGGGCAGCAGTTTCCAGTCCTGTCTTGGGTCAGGGGTATTTCCCTCTTCAGACTTCATTATCTTAGACATGGAAATATTAAGTGGGCTGCAGTGTGGGATGTGGGTTGGAAGTCCCTGTCTTAGATCATTTCCAGTCAGGGTATTTCCCTCTTCAGACTTCATTATCTTAGACATGGAAATATTAGTGGGCTGCAGTGGATGTGGGTTGAAGTCCCTGTCTTAGATCATTTCCAGCCAGGGTATTTCCCTTCAGACTTCATTATCTTTAGACATGGAAATATTAGTGCAGTGCAGGATGTGGGTTGGAAGTCCCTGTCTTAGATCATTTCCAGTCAGGGTATTTAGCCCTCTTCAGACTTCATTATCTTAGACATGGAAATATTAAGTGGGCTGCAGTGTGGGCTGTGGGTTGGAAGTCCCTGTCTAAGATCATTTCCAGTCAGGGGTATTTCCCTCTTCAGACTTCATTATCTTAGACATGGAAATATTAAGTGGGCTGCAGTGTGGGATGTGGGTTGAAGTCCCTGTCTTAGATCATTTCAGTCAGGGTATTCCCCTTCAGCCTTCATTATCTTAGACATGGAAATATTAAGTGGGCTGCAGTGTGGGATGTGGGTTGAAGTCCCTGTCTAGATCATTTCCATCATTTCTTTCAGTCTTAGGGAAATATTGTGGGCTGGTGTGGGATGTGGGTTGGAAGTCCTTCTTAGATCATTTCATCAGGGTATCTTAGACATGGAAATATTAAGTGGGCTGCAGTGTGGGATGTGGTTGAAGTCCCTGTCTTAGATCATTTCCAGCCAGGTATTTCCTCTTCAGACTTCATTATCTTAGACATGGAAATATTAAGTGGGCTGCAGTGTGATTGGAAGTCCTGTCTTAGATCATTTCCAGTCAGGGTATTTCCTCTTCAGCCTTCATTATCTTAGACATGGAAATATTAAGTGGGCTGCAGTGTGGGATGTGGGTTGGAAGTCCCTGTCTTAGATCATTTCCAGTCAGGGTATTTCCTTCAGACTTCATTATCTTAGACATGGAAATATTAAGTGGGCTGCAGTGTGGGATGTGGGTTGGAAGTCCCTGTCTTAGATCATTTCCAGTCAGGTATTTCCCCTCTTCAGACTTCATTATCTTAGACATGGAAATATTAAGTGGGCTGCAGTGTGGGCTGTGGGTTGGAAGTCCCTGTCTTAGATCATTTCCAGTCAGGGTATTTCCCTCTTCAGACTTCATTATCTTAGACATGGAAATATTAAGTGGGCTGCAGTGTGTGGGCTGTGGGTTGGAAGTCCTGTCTAAGATCATTTCCAGTCAGGGTATTTCCCTCTTCAGCCTTCATTATCTTAGACATGGAAATATTAAGTGGGCTGCAGTGTGGGATGTGGGTTGGAAGTCCTGTCTTAGATCATTTCCAGTCAGGGTATTTCCTCTTCAGACTTCATTATCTTAGACATGGAAATATTAAGTGGGCTGCAGTGTGGGATGTGGGTTGGAAGTCCCTGTCTTAGATCATTTCCAGTCAGGGTATTCCCTCTTCAGACTTCATTATCTTAGACATGGAAATATTAAGTGGGCTGCAGTGTGGATGTGGGTTGGAAGTCCCTGTCTTAGATCATTTCCAGTCAGGGTATTTCCCTCTTCAGACTTCATTATCTTAGACATGGAAATATTAAGTGGGCTGCAGTGTGGGCTGTGGGTTGAAGTCCCTGTCTTAGATCATTTCCAGTCAGGGTATCCCTCTTCAGACTTCATTATCTTAGACATGGAAATATTAAGTGGGCTGCAGTGTGGGATGTGGGTTGGAAGTCCCTGTCTAGATCATTTCCAGTCAGGGTATTTCCTCTTCAGACTTCATTATCTTAGACATGGAAATATTAGTGGGCTGCAGTGTGGGATGTGGGTTGGAAGTCCCTGTCTAGATCATTTCCAGTCAGGGTATTTCCTCTTCAGACTTCATTATCTTAGACATGGAAATATTAAGGGCTGCAGTGTGGGATGGGTTTGAAGTCCCCTGTCTTAGATCATTTCCAGCCAGGGTATTTCTCTTCAGACTTCATTATCTTAGACATGGAAATATTAAGTGGGCTGCAGTGTGGGCTGTGGGGTTGGAAGTCCCTGTCTTAGATCATTTCCAGCCAGGGTATTTCCTCTTCAGACTTCATTATCTTAGACATGGAAATATTAAGTGGGCTGCAGTGTGGGATGTGGGTTGGAAGTCCCTGTCTAAGATCATTTCCAGTCAGGGTATTTCTCTTCAGCCTTCATTATCTTAGACATGGAAATATTAAGGGCTGCAGTGTGGGATGTGGGTTGGAAGTCCCTGTCTTAGATCATTTCCAGTCAGGGTATTTCCCTCTTCAGCCTTCATTATCTTAGACATGGAAATATTAAGTTATGTGGGTTGGAAGTCCCTGTCTTAGATCATTTGTCAGGTTATTCCCCTCTTCAGGACATGGAAATATTAAGGGCTGCAGTGTGGGCTGTGGGTTTGGAAGTCCCTGTCTTAGATCATTTCCAGTCAGGGTATTCCCTCTTCAGCCTTCATTATCTTAGACATGGAAATATTAAGGGCTGCAGATCATTTCAGGGTATTCTCTTCAGACTTCATTATCTTAGACATGGAAATATGAAGTGCAGTGGAAGTCCTGTTGAAGATCTAATTTTCAGTCAGGGGTATTTCCTCTTCAGCCTTCATTATCTTAGACATGGAAATATTATGGGCTGCAATGTGGGCTTTTATTGGGTTGAAGTCCCTGTCTTAGATCATTTCCAGTCAGGGTATTTCCCTCTTCAGACTTCATTATCTTAGACATGGAAATATTAAGTGGGCTGCAGTGTGGGCTGTGGGTTGGAAGTCCCTGTCTAAGATCATTTCCAGTCAGGGTATTTCCCTCTTCAGCCTTCATTATCTTAGACATGGAAATATTAAGTGGGCTGCAGTGTGGGCTGTGGGTTGGAAGTCCCTGTCTTAGATCATTTCCAGTCAGGGTATTTCCCTCTTCAGACTTCATTATCTTAGACATGGAAATATTAAGTGGGCTGCAGTGTGGGCTGTGGGTTGGAAGTCCCTGTCTAAGATCATTTAGTATTTCCTTCAGACTTCATTATCTTAGACATGGAAATATTAAGTGGGCTGCAGTGTGGGCTGTGGGTTTGAAGTCCCTGTCAAGATCATTTCCAGTCAGGGTATTTCCCTCTTCAGGCTTCATTATCTTAGACATGGAAATATTAAGTGGGCTGCAGTGTGGGCTGTGGGTTGGAAGATTCAGGATCATTCCAGGGTATTTTCTTCAGATCATTTCTTAGACATCAGGGGGCTGCAGTGTGGGCTGTGGGTTGAAGTCCCTGTTCAGATCATTTCATTATTTCCTCAGACATCATTATCTTAGACATGGAAATATTGTGGGCTGCAGTGGGCTGTGGGTTGGAAGTCCCTGTCTTAGATCATTTCCAGTCAGGGTATTTCCTCTTCAGCCTTCATTATCTTAGACATGGAAATATTAGTGGGCTGCAGTGTGGGCTGTGGGTTGGAAGTCCCTGTCTTAGATCATTTTGTCAGGGTATTATTTCTTCAGCCTTCATTATTTTAGACATGAATCATTAAGTGGGCTGCAGTGGGCTGTGGGTTGGAAGTCCCTGTCTTAGATCATTTCCAGTCAGGGTATTTCCTCTTCAGCCTTCATTATCTTAGACATGGAAATATTATGGGCTGCAGTGTGGGCTGTGGGTTGGAAGTCCCTGGATCATTTCCAGTCAGGGTATTTCCCTCTTCAGACTTCATTATCTTAGACATGGAAATATTAAGGGCGGCAGTGTGGGCTGTGGTTGAAGTCCCTGTCTTAGATCATTTCAGTCATTTCCTCTTCAGACTTCATTATCTTAGACATTAAGTGGGCAGTGTGGGCTGTGGGTTGGAAGTCCCTGTCTTAGATCATTTCCAGTCAGGGTATTTCCTCTGGACTTCATTATCTTAGACATGGAAATATTCGTGGGCTGCAGTATGGGCTCTGGGTTGAAGTCCCTGTCTTAGATCATTTCAGTCAGGGTATTTCTCTTCAGACTTCATTATCTTACACATGGAAATATTAAGTGGGCTGCAGTGTGGGATGTGGGTTGAAGTCCCTGTCTTAGATCATTTCAGTCAGGGTATTTCCCTTCAGCCTTCATTATCTTAGATATGGAAATATTAAGTGGGCTGCAGTGTGGGCTGTGGGTTGAAAGTCCCTGTCTAAGATCATTTCAGTCAGGGTATTTCCCTCTTCAGCCCTTCATTATCTTAGACATGGAAATATTAAGTGGGCTGCAGTGTGGGCTGTGGGTTGGAAGTCCCTGTCTTAGATCATTCCAGTCAGGGTATTTCCTCTTCAGACTTCATTATCTTAGACATGGAAATATTATGGGCTGCAGTGTGGGCTGTGGGTTGGAAGTCCCTGTCTTAGATCATTTCCAGTCAGGCATTTCATTATCTCAGACATGGAAATATTCATGCTCTTTGAAGTCCTCGTCTTATTTTCTTAGACATGGAAATATTATCTGGGCATGGCAGTGCTGGGCTGTGGGTTGAAGTCCCTGTCTAAGATCATTTCAGTCAGGTATTTCCTCTTTCAGCCTTCATTATCTTAGACATGGAAATATTAAGGGCTGCAGTGGGGTGGTTTGGGTCCTGTCTTAGAATTTCCCAGGTATTTGTCTTCAGATCATTATTTGGGCTGTGGTTGGAAGTCCCTGTCTTAGATCATTTCCAGTCAGGGTATTTCCCTCTTCAGACTTCATTATCTTAGACATGGAAATATTAAGTGGGCTGCAGTGTGGTGGGGTTGGAAGGTTTTAGATCATTTCCAGTCCAGGTATATTCTTCAGACTTCATTATCTTCCCATGGAAATATTATGGGCTGCAGTGTGGGCTGTGGGTTGGAAGTCCCTGTCTTAGATTATTTCAGTCAGGGTATTTCCTTCAGCCTTCATTATCTTAGACATGGAAATATTAAGTGGGCTGCAATGTGGGCTGTGGGTTGGAAGTCCCTTTCTTAGATCATTTCCAGTCAGGGTATTTCCCTCTTCAGACTTCATTATCTTAGACATGGAAATATTAAGTGGGCTGCATTGTGGGCTGTGGGTTGGAAGTCCCTGTTTTGATCATTTCCAATCAGGTATTTCCTGTTCAGACCATTATCTTAGACATCGGAAATATTAAGGGCTGCAGTGTGGGCTGTGGGTTGAAGTCCCTGTCTTAGATCATTTCCAGTCAGGGTATTTCTTCAGACTTCATTATCTTAGACATGGAAATATTAAGTGGGCTGCAATGTGTGGCTGTGGGTTGAAGTCCCTGTCTAAGATCATTTCCAGTCAGGGTATTTCCCTCTTCAGCCTTCATTATCTTAGACATGGAAATATTAAGTGGGCTGCAGGTGGGCTGGGGTTGGAAGTCCCTGTCTTAGATCATTTCCAGTCAGGGTATTTCCTCTTCAGACTTCATTATCTTAGACAGTGGGCTGCAGTGTGGGCTGGGGTTGAAGTCCCTGTTCAAGATCATTTCCAGTCAGGTATTTCCCTCTTCAGCCTTCATTATCTTAGACATGGAAATATTAAGTGGGCTGCAGTGTGGGCTGTGGGTTGGGAAGTCCCTGTGGGCCAAGATCTAAGATTTCCAGTCAGGGTATTTCCCTCTTCAGACTTCATTATCTTAGACATGGAAATATTAATGGGCTGCAGTGTGGGCTGTGGGTTGGAAGTCCCTGTCTTAGATCATTTCCAGTCAGGTATTTCCTTCTTCAGACTTCATTATCTTAGACATGGAAATATTAAGGGCTGCAGTGTGGGCTGTGGGTTGAAGTCCCTGTCTAAGATCATTTCCAGTCAGGGTATTTCCCTCTTCAGACTTCATTATCTTAGACATGGAAATATTAAGTGGGATCATTGGGCTGGGTTGGAAGTCCCTGTCTAAGATCATTTCCAGTCAGGGTATTTCCTTCTTCAGACTTCATTATCTTAGACATGGAAATATTAAGTGGGCTGCAGTGTGGGCTGTGGGTTGGAAGTCCCTGTCTAAGATCATTCCAGTCAGGGTATTTCCCTCTTCAGACTTCATTATCTTAGAGACATGGAAATATTAAGTGGCTGCAGTGTGGGCTGTGGGTTGGAAGTCCCTGTCTTAGATCATTTCCAGTCAGGGTATTTCCTCTTCAGACTTCATTATCTTAGACATGGAAATATTAAGTGGGCTGCAGTGTGGGCTGTGGGTTGGAAGTCCCTGTCTTAGATCATTTCCAGTCAGGGGTATTTCTCTTCAGCCTTCATTATCTTAGACATGGAAAATTAAGTGGGCTGCAGTGTGGGCTGTGGGTTGGAAGTCCCTGTCTTAGATCATTTCCAGTCAGGGTATTCCCTCTTCAGACTTCATTATCTTAGACATGGAAATATTAAGGGCAGTGTGGGCTGTGTGTTGGAAGTCTGTTTTAGATCATTTCCAGTCAGGTATTTCCCCTTCAGCCTTCATTATCTTAGACATGGAAATATTAAATTGGGCTGCAGTGTGGGCTGTGGGTTGGAAGTCCCTATGTAGATCATTTCCAGTCAGGGTATTTCCCTGTTGAACTTCATTATCTTAGACATGGAAATATTAAGGGCTGGGCTGGGAGGGGTTGGAAGTCCTGTTTTAGATCATTTTCAGGGTATTTCCTTCAGACTTCATTATCTTTATGGATCATTGTGGGGTTGAAGTCCCTGTCTTAGATCATTTCCCAGGTATTTCTTCAGACTTCATTATTTTAGACATGGAAATATTAAGTGGGCTGTGGGCTGGAAGTGTGGGTTAGATCAGTTTCCCTTTAGAGATGGAAATATTTGGGCGGCTTGGGCTCATTCCAGTGTCAGACTTCGTCTTTTCAGTCAGAGTATTTCTTTTCAGACTTATTATCTTAGTGTGTGGGGGTTGGAAGGCCCTGTTAGATCATTTCACTCAGGGTATTTCCCTCTTCAACTTTATTATCTTAGACATGGAAATAAGTGGGCTGCAGTGTGGGCTGTGGGTTGGAAGTCCTGTCTTAGATCATTTCCAGTCAGGGTATTTCCCTTCAGACTTCATTATCTTAGACATGGAAATATTAAGGGCTGCAATGTGGGCTGTGGGTTGGAAGTCTCTGTTAAGATCATTTCCAGTCAGGGTATTTCCTCTTCAGACTTCATTATCTTAGACATGGAAATATTAAGGGCTGCAGTGTGGGCTGTGGGTTGGAAGTCCTGTCTAAGATCATTTCCAGTCAGGGTATTTCCCTTTTCAGACTTCATTATCTTAGACATGGAAATATTAAGTGGGCTGCAGTGGGCTGTGGGTTGGAAGTCCCTTTCTTAGATCATTTCAGTCAGGGTATTTCCTTCAGACTTCATTATCTTAGACATGGAAATATAAGTGGGCTGCAGTGTGGGCTGTGGGTTTCCCTGTTCAAGATCATTTCCAGTCAGTATTTCCCTCTTCAGCCTTCATTATCTTAGACATGGAAATATTAAGTGGGCTGCAATGTGGGCTGTGGGTTGGAAGTCCTGTCTAGATCATTTCCAGTCAGGGTATTTCCTCTTCAGACTTCATTATCTTAGACATGGAAATATTAATGGGCTGCAGTGTGGGCTGTGGGTTGGAAGTCCCTGTTTAGATCATTTCCAGTCAGGTATTTCCCTCTTCAGACTTCATTATCTTAGACATGGAAATATTAATGGGCTGCAGTGTGCTGTGGGCTGGAAGTCCCTGTCTTAGATCATTTCCAGTCAGGGGTATTTCCTTCAGACTTCATTATCTTAGACATGGAAATATTAAGGGTTGCAGTGTGGGCTGTGGGTTGGAAGTCCCTGTCTAAGATCATTTCCAGTCAGTCTAAGTATTTCCCTCTTCTTCCTTCATTATCTTAGATATGGAAATATTAAGTGGGCTGCAGTGTGGGCTGTGGTTGGAAGTCCCTGTCTTAAGATCATTTCCAGTCAGGTATTTCCTCTTCAGACTTCATTTATCTTAGACATGGAAATATTATGGGCTGCAGTGTGGGCTGTGGGTTGAAGTCCATGTTTTAGATCATTTCCAGTCAGGTATTTTCTTCAGCCTTCATTATCTTAGACATGGAAATATTACGTGGGCTGCAGTGTGGGCTGTGGGTTTGAAGTCCATGTCTTAGATCATTTTCAGGGTATTTCCCTCTTCAGACTTCATTATCTTAGACATGGAAATATTAAGTGGGCTGCAGTGTGGGCTGTGGACAGTCCCTGTCTTAGATCATTTCAGGGGTATTTCCCTCTTCAGACTTCATTATCTTAGACATGGAAATATTAAGTGGGCTTGCAGTGTGGGCTGTGGTTGAAGTCCCTGTCTAGATCATTCCAGTCAGGTATTTCCTCAGCCTTCATTATCTTATACATGGAAATATTATGGGCTGCAGTGTTGGCTGTGGGTTGGAAGTCCCTGTTTTAGATCATTTTCCAGTCAGGGTATTTCCCTCTTCAGCCTTCATTATCTTAGACATGGAAATATTAAGTGGGCTGCAGGGCTGGCTGTCCCTGGTTGGAAGTCCATGTCAGGGATCATTTCAGGTCATTTCCTTCTTCAGCCTTCATTATCTTAGACATGGAAATATTCGTGGGCTGCAGTGTGGGATGTGGGTTGAAGTCCCTGTTTTAGATCATTTCCAGTCAGGGTATTTCCTCAGACTTCATTATAGACATGGAAATATTATGGGCTGCAGTGTGGGCTGTGGGTTGGAAGTCCCTGTCTAAGATCATTTCAGTCAGTATTCACTCTTCAGCCTTCATTATCTTAGACATGGAAATATTAAGTGGGCTGCAGTGTGGGCTGTGGGTTGGAAGTCCCTGTCTTAGATCATTTCCAGTCAGGGTATTTCCCCTCTTCAGACTTCATTATCTTAGACATGGAAATTAAGTGGGCTGCAGTGTGGGCTGTGTGGAAGTCCTGTCTTAGATCATTTTCAGTGGGTATTTCCCCTTTGTGGTATCTTAGACATGGAAATAAGTGGGCCCTGTGGGCTGTGGGTTTAAACCCTGTCTTATTTCAGTCAAGAGGGTATTTCCCTCTTCAGACTTCATTATCTTAGACATGGAATATTAAGGGGCAGGGCTGTCGCAGACTGTGGGTTCCCTGTCTAGATCATTTTAGTCAGTATTTCCCTCTTCAGACTTCATTATCTTAGAGATGAAATGTGGGCTGGTGGGCTGTGGGTTTGGAAGTCCCTGTCTTAGATCATTTCCAGTCAGGGTATTTCCTTTCAGACTTCATTATCTTAGACATGGAAATATTAAGGGCTGCAGTGGGATGTGGGTTGGAAAGATCATTTTAGTCAGGGTATTTCCCTCTTCAGAACCTTTATTATCTTAGACATGGAAATATTAAGTGGGCTGCAGTGGGCTGTTGGGTTGAAGTCCCTGTCTTAGATCATTTCCAGTCAGGGTATTTCCCTCTTCAGACTTCATTATTTTAGACATGGAAAGCTGTGGGCTGTGGGTTATCAAGATCATTTCAGTCAGGGGAACTTCATTATCTTAGATGAAAATTAAGGGCTGGGTGTGGGGCTGGGTTGGAAGTCCCTGTCTTAGATCATTTCCAGTCAGGTATTTCCCTTTTCAGACTTCATTATCTTAGACATGGAAATATTAAGTGGGCTGCAGTGTGGGCTGTGGGTTAAAGTCCCTTTCTTAGATCATGGAAATATTAAGTTCAGTGTGGGCAGTCAGATCATTTCAGGTATTTCCCTCTTCAGCCTTCATTATCTTAGACATGGAAATATTAAGTGGGCTGCAATGTGGCTGTGGGTTGTCCCTGTCTAAAAATCATTAGTCAGGGTATTTCCTTCAGACTTCATTATCTTTAGACATGGAATATTAAGTGGGCAGTGTGGGCTGGGGGTTGAAGTCCCCTAGATCATTTCCAGAGGTGCTTCCTCTTCTAGTATATCTTAGACATGGAAATATTATGGGCTCAGCTGTGGATTTGGAAAGTCCCTTTTTTAGATCATTTCAGGTATTTCCTTCAGACTTCATTATCTTAGACATGGAAATATTAAGGGCTGCAGTGTGGGCTGATTTGGGTTCCCGTCTAAGATCATTTTCCAGTCAGGGTATTTCCCTCTTCAGCCTTCATTATCTTAGACATGGAAATTTGGGCTGCAATGGGCTGTGGGTTGGAAGTCCTTGTCTTATTTCATTTTCAGGGTATTTTTCCCTCTTCAGATTATCTTAGACATGGAAATATTAAGGGCTGCATTTGTGGGCTGTGGGTTGAAGTCCCTGTTTAAGATCATTTTCCCCTGTCTTCAGACTTCATTATCTTATACATGGAAATATTAGTGGGCTGCAGTGTGGGCTGGGTTTGAGTCCCTGTCTTAAGATCATTTCCAGTCAGGTATTTCCTCTTCAGACTTCATTATCTTAGACATGGAAATATTAATGGGCTGCAGTGTGGGCTGTGGGTTTGGAAGTCCCTGTCTTGATCATTTCCAGTCAGGTGGGCTGCAGTGTGGGCTGTGGGTTGGAAGTCCTGTCTTAGATCATTTCCAGTCAGGTATTTTCCCTCTTTACCTTAGACATGGAAATTTTAGACATGTGGTTTGGTGTCCTGTCTAAAGATCATTTCCAGTCGAGTGTTCCTCTTCAGACTTCATTATCTTAGATATGGAAATATTGGCAGTGAAGGCAATCGGGGCTGTCCTTGATCATTTCAGTCAGGTATTCCCTCTTCAGCCTTCATTATCCAGTTTAGGGTATTTCCCCTTCAGACTTCATTATCTTTATGGTGTGGGCTGTGGGTTTGGAAGTCCCTGTCTTAGATCATTTCTAGTCAGAGTATTTCCCTCTTCAGATTTTCATTATCTTAGATATGGAAATATTAAGTGGGCTGCAGTGTGGGCTGTGGGTTGGAAGTCCTTGGAAGTCTTGAACATGGAAATAAGTGGGCTGTGGGTTGTCTTAGATCATTTCCAGTCAGGGTATTTCCCCTCTTCAGACTTCATTATCTTAGACATGGAAATATTAAGTGGGCTGCAGTGTGGGCTGTGGTTGAAGTTGTCTTAGATATCCAGTCAGGTATTACCCTTCAGATTTCCATTTATCTTGAACATGGAAATATTAAGTGGGCTGCAGTGGGCTGAATGGGTTGAAGTCCCTGTCTAAGATCATTATCTTAGACATGAAGTCAGGTATTTCCTTTCTTAGATCATTTTCATTCATTATCTTCAGACATGGAAATATTAAGTGGGCTGCAGTGTGGGGCTGTGGGTTGAAGTCCTGTCTAAGATCATTTCCACTATTTCCTCAGACTTCATTATCTTAGACATGGAAATATTAAGTGGGCTGCAGTGTGGGCTGTGGGTTGGAAGTCCCTGTTTAGATCATTTCACTCAAATTATTCCTCTTCAGACTTCATTATCTTAGACATGGAAATATTAATGGGCTGCATTGTGGGCTGTGGGTTGAAGTCCCTTTTTTAGATCATTTCACTCAGGGTATTCCCTCTCAGACTTCATTATCTTAGACATGAAATATTATGGGCTGTTGTGGGCTGGGGGTTTGGAAGTCCCTGTTTTAGATCATTTCCAGTCAGGTATTTCCCTCTTCAGACTTCATTATCTTAGACATGGAAATATTAAGTGGGCTGCAGTGTAGGCACCAGGTTTGGAAGTCCTTGTCTAAGATCATTTCCAGCCAGGGTATTTCCCTCTCAGACTTCATTATCTTACATGGAAATATTAGTGGGTGCAGTGTGGCTGTGGTTGGAAGTCCTCGTCTAAGATCATTTGTGCAGGGTATTTCCTCTTCAGACTTCATTATCTTAGACATGGAAATATTAAGTGGGCTGCAGTGTGGGCTGTGGGTTGGAAGTCCCTGTCTAAGATCATTTCCAGTCAGGGTATTTCCCCTTCAGCCTTCATTATTTTAGACATGGAAATATTAAGTGGGCTGGAAGTCCTGTCTTAGATCATTTCAGTCAGGGTATTTCCTTCAGACTTTTCATTATTTTAGAGATGGAAATATTAAGTGGTGTGTGGGTTTTGAAGTCCTGTCTTGATCATTTCCAGTCAGAGTATTTCCTCTTCGTGGTTCTTATTATCTTAGGGAGATGGAAAATATTAGGCTGCAGTGAGGGCTGTGGGTTGAAGTCCCTGTCAAGATCATTTCCAGTCAGGGTATTTCCTTTTCAGACTTCATTATCTTAGACATGGAAATAAAGTGGGCTGCAGTGAGGGCTGTGGGTTTGAAGTCTGTCTAGATCATTTCCCAGTCAGGTATCTTCAGCCTTTATTATCTTGGAAATATTAAGTGGGCTGCAGTGTGGGCTGTGGGTTGGAAGTCCCTGTCTTAGATCATTTCAGTCAGAATTTTCCCTCTTCAGCCTTCATTATCTTAACATGGAAATATTAAGTATGGGCTGCAGTGTGGGCTGTGGGTTGGAAGTCTATCTAAATCATTTCAGTCAAGTATTTCCTCTTCAGACTTCTTATCTTTAGACATGGAAATATTAGTGGGCTGCAGTGTGGGCTGTGGTTGGAAGTCCTTTCTAGATCATTTGTGTGTTCCCTCTTCAGACTTCATTATCTTGAACATGGAAATAATAAGTGGGCTGCAGTGTGGGCTGTGGGTTGGAAAGTCCCTTAGAAGATCATTTTTCAGTCAGGGTATTTCCTCTTCAGACTTCATTATCTTAGACATGGAAATATTAAGTGGGGCTGTGTAATAGGGGTTGGGCTAGATCATTTCCAGTCAGGTCCTTCAGACTTCATTATCTTGATGGAAATTTAAGGGCTGCATTGTGGGTCAGTCCCTTGGATCATTTCCACTCTTCTTCAGACTTCATTATCTTAGACATGGAAATATTAAGTGGCTGCAGTGTGGGCTGTGGGGTTGAAGTCCCTGTCTTAGATCATTTCAGTCAGGTATTTCTGTTCAGACTTCATTATCTTTAGACATGGAAAATTATGGGTGCAGTGTGGGATGTAATAAAGTCCCTGTTTAGACTGCCTTGTTAGGCATTTCCTCTTCAGACTTCATTATCTTTACACATGGAAATATTAAGGGCTGCAGTGTGGCTGTGGGTTGAAGCCCTTGTCTAAGATCATTTCCATTGTGGGTATTTCCTTCAGCTTTATTATTTTAGACATGGAAATATTATGGGCTGCAGGGCCAGGGTTGGAAGTCCCTGTCTAGATCATTTCCAGTCAGGTAATTTCCTCTTCAGCCTTCATTATCTTAGAGATGGAAAATATTAAGTGGGCGGCAGTGTGGCTGGAAAGAAGTCCATGTCTTAGATCCCTGTCTTAGATCATTATCTTAGTATATTGAAACACATGTGGGCTGCAGTGTGGGATGGGGTTGAATTTCCGATTTTCAGACTTCATTATTCCAGACATGGAAATATTAAGTGGGCTGCAGTGTGGGCTGTGGGGTTGGAAGTCCCTGTCTTAGATCATTTCCAGTCAGGGTATTTCCTTCAGCCTTTATTATCTTAGACATGGAAATATTATGGGGGTGCAGTGGGCTGTTGGAAGTCCCTGTCCTAGATCATTTCCAGTCAGGGTATTTCAGCCTTCATTATCTTAGACATGGAAATATTATGGGCGGCAAATGTGGGCTGTGGGTTGAAGTCCCTGTCTAAGATCATTTCCAGTCAGGGTATTTCCCTTCAGCTTTCATTATCTTAGACATGGGAAATATTAATGGGCTGCAGTGTATTCTGGGTTGGAAGTCCTCGTCTAAGATCATTTCCAGTCAGGGTATTTCCTCTTCAGACTTCATTATTTTAGACATGGAACATATGGGCTGCAGTGTGGGCTGGGTTGGAAGTCCTTTCTAGATCATTTCCAGTCAGGTATTCTTCAGACTTCATTATTTAGAGATGGAAATATTAAGGGCGGCAGTGGGCTGTGGGTTGAAGTCCCTGTCTTAGATCATTTCAGTCAGAGTATTTCCTTTTCAGCCTTCATTATCTTAGATATGGAAATATTAAGTGGCTGCAGTGGCTGTGTACAGTCCTGTCTAAGAAGTCCTCCTCTTCAGCCTTTATTATCTTAGACATGGTATTAAGGAAGTCCTTCTTAGATCATTTCATTATTCTTCAGCCTTCATTATCTTGAAATGGAATTAAGGGGGCTGCATGGTTGGGCCCAAGATCATTTCCAAAGTCCCTCTTCAGATCATTATCTAGACATGGAAATACTCAGGGTGGGTTGGAAGTCCCTTCAGACATTTCAGTCAGGTACTATCATTATAGACATGGAAATATTAAGGGCTGCAGGGCTGTGGGTTGGAAGTCCTTTTCTAGATCATTTCCAGTCAGGTATTTCCTCTCAGACTTCATTATCTTAGACCAGTCAGGGTATTTCCAGTCAGGGTATTTCCTCTCAGACTTCATTATTTTAGACATGGAAATATTAAGTGGGCTGCAGTGGGGCTGTGGGTTGAAGTCCCTGGTTCAGATCATTTCCAGCCAGGGTATTCCCTCTTCAGACTTCATTATCTTAGACATGGAAATATTAAGTGGGATGCAGTGTGGGCTGTGGGTTGAAGTCCCTGTTCTAAGATCATTTCAGTCAGGGTATTTCAGACTTTTTTTCATTATCTTAGACATGGAGCCATTAGGGGCTGCAGTGTGGGCTGGGTTGGAAGTCCCCACTAAGATCATTTCCAGTCAGGGTATTTCCTCTTCAGCCTTTCAGGTCTTAGACATGGAATATTAAGGGTGCAGGGCTGTGGGTTGAAGTCCATGTCTTAGATCATTTCCAGTCAGGTATTTCCTTCTTCAGCCTTCTCATTATCTTTAGACATGGAAATATTACGTGGCTGCAGTGTGGATGTGGGGTTGAAGTCCCTGTTTAAGATCATTTCCAGTCAGGGTATTTCTTCAATTTCATTATCTTTAGACATGGACAATGCAGTGTGGGCTGTGTACAAAGTCCCTGTCTAAGATCATTTGTCAGGGTGGGTTCAGCCTTCAATATCTTAAGACACCTGGTCTAAGATCATGGGTTCCATGTTCTAGGGTCAGGTTTTCCTCTTCAGCCTTCATTATCTTAGACATGGAAATACAAGGGGCTGCAGTGTGATGTGGGGTTGAAGTCCTGTTTAGATCACATCCAGTCAGGTGTTTCTTCAGACTTCATTATCTAGACATGGAAATATTAAGGGCTGCAGGGTGTGGGTTGGAAGCCCTGTCTTAGATCATTTCAGTCAGGTATTTCCTTCAGCCTTCATTATCTTAGACATGGAAATATTACGGGCTGCAGTGTGGTTCAGGGGTTGAAGTCCTGTCTTAGATCATTTCCAGTCAGGGCATTCTCTTCAGACTTCATTATCTTAGACATGGAAATATTATGGCTGCAGTGTGGGCTGTGGGGTTGAAGTCCCTTTTTTAGATCATTTCCAGTCAGGTATTTTCTTCAGACTTCATTATCTTTAGACATGGAAATATTAAGGGCTGCAGGGCTGGTTGTGTCCCTGTCTAAGATCATTTCCAGTCAGGTATTTCCTCTTCAGACTTTCATTATCTTAGACATGAAATATTAAGTGTGGGATGTGGGGTTGGAAGTCCTGTTTTAGATCATTTCTGGTCAGGGTATTTCCTCTTCAGACTTCATTATCTTAGACATGGAAATATTAAGGGCTGCAGTGTGGGCTGTGGGTTGGAAGTCCCTGTCTTAGATCATATCCAGTCAGGAGTATTTCTTCAGATTTCATTATTTTAGACATGGAAATATTATGGGTGCAGGTCTGCTGAAGTCCCTGTCTAGATCATTTCCAGTCAGGCATTTCTTTTCAGACTTCATTATCTTAGAGACGGAAATATTATGGGCGGCAGTGGGCTGTGGGTTGAAGTCCCTGTCATTTCATTGTGATCATTATTAGAGACATGGAAATATTAAGGGCTGCAGGGCTGGGTTGGAAGTTCAAGATCATTTTCAGACTTCATTATCTTTTAGACATGGAAACATTATGGGCTGCAGTGTGGGCTGGGGTTGGAAGTCCCTGTCTAAATCATTTCCACTAGGGTATTTCCCTTCAGCCTTTATTATCTTAGGAAATATTATGGGCTGTAGGGCTCGGGTTGAAGTCCTGTTTTAGATCATTTCCAGTCAGGGTATTTCCTCTTCAGCCTCAATATCTAGACATGGAAGCTAAGTGGGCTGCAATGTGGCTGGGGTTGAAGTCCCTTGTTTAAGATCATTTCAGTCAGGGCATTTTCTTCAGACTTCATTATCTTAGACATGGAAATATTAAGTGGGCTGCAGTGTGGGCTGTGGGTTGGAAGTCCCTTGTCAAGATCATTTCCAGTCAGGGTATTTTCTTCAGACTTCATTATTTTAGACATGGAAATATTATGGGTGCAGTGTGGGTCAGGGGTTGGAAGTCCCTTGTCTAAGATCATTTCCAGCCAGGTATTTCCTCTTCAGACTTCCCCATTTTAGACATGGAAATATTAAGGGGCTGCAGTGGCTGTGGGTTGAAGTCCCCATTCAAGATCATTTCCAGTCAGGGTATTTTCCTTCAGCCTTTTAATATCTTAGACATGAAATATTAGTGGGTTGCAGGGCTGTGGGTTGAAGTCCCTGTCTAGATCAATTTCCAGTCAGGAGCTTCCTCTTCAGACTTCTTATTTTAGACATGAAATATAATGGGAAATATTAAGTCCCTGTCTTAGATCATTGTGGGCTTAGAGATGGAAATATTGTGGTTGGGGAAGTCCCTGTCTTAGATCATTTCCAGTCAGGTATTTCCTTTTCAGACTTCATTATCTTAGACATGGAAATATTAAGTGGGCTGCAGGTGGGCTGGGGTTGAAGTCCTGTCTAAGATCTGCCCCAGTCAGGGTATTTCCTCTTCAGCCTTCATTATCTTAGACATGGAAACATAAGGGCAGTGGGCTGTGGTTGGAAGTCCCTGTCTAGATCATTTCAGCCAGGGTATTTCCTCTTCAGACTTTCATTATCTTACACATGGAAATATTATGGGCTGCAGTGGGTGGTTGGAAGTCCCTGTCTAACATCATTTCTAGTCAGGGGTATTTCCTCTTCAGACTTCATTATCTTAGACATGGAACATTAGGGCTGCAGTGTATGTGGGTTGGAAATCCCTGTCTAAGATCATTTCCAGTCAGGTATTTCTTCAGACTTCATTATCTTAGACATGGAAATATTAAGGGCTGTAATGGGCTGTGGGTTGGAAGTCCTTTGTTTAGATCATTTGTCAGGTGTTTCCTTCTCTTCATTATCTTTTAGACATGGAAATAGAGTACAACACATGTGTGGCTGTGGGTTGAAGTCCTTTGTCTTAGATCATTTCCAGTCAGGGTATTTCCCTCTTCAGACTTCATTATCTTAGACATGGAAATATTAAGTGGGCTGCAGTGGGCTGTGGGTTGAATGGAAAATTAAGTGGGCTCTTAGATCATTTCCATTTCAGTCAGGGTATTTCCCTCTTCAGCCTTCATTATCTTAGACATGGAAATATTAAGTGGGCTGCAGTGTGGGATGTGGGTTGGAACTTCCAGTCAGGTATTCCTCTTTCAGACTTCATTATCTAGGACATGGAAATATTAAGTGGGCTGCATTTCCCTGTCTTAGATCATTTCATTATCATTCAGACATGGAAACATTAAGGGCGCAGGTGGGGGGTTGGAAGTCCCGTCTTAGATCATTTCCAGTCAGGGTATTTACCTCTTCAGCCTTCATTATCTTAGACATGGAAATATTATGGGCTGTGTGTGGGCTCTGGGTTGAAGTCCCTGTCTTAGATCATTTCCAGTCAGGGTATTTCTCTTCAGACTTCATTATCTTAGACATGGAAATATTAAGTGGGCTGCAGTGGGTTGTGTTGGAAGTCCCGTCTAAGATCATTTCAGTCAGGGTATTTCCTCTTCAGACTTCAATATCTTAGACATGGAAACATAAGGGCTGCAGTGTGTGGCCAGGGTTAAAGTCCCTGTCTAAGACTGCTTCCAAATGGGTATTTCCTCAGCAGACTCATTATCTTAGAGACATGGAAATACATGGCTGCAGGTGGGTGGGTTGAAGTCCCTGTTTTAAATCATTTCCACTCAGGGTGTTTCTCTTCAGACTTCATTATCTTAGCTGTTGTAAGATATTCCAGTCAGGGGCTGCATTGTGGGTGCAGTGTGGGCTGGGTTGAAGTCCTTTAGATCATTTCCAGCCAGGGTATTTCCCCTTCAGACTTCATTATCTTAGACATGGAAATATTAAGGGCGGCAGTGGCTGTGGGGTTGAAGTCCTTGCTTAAGATCATTTCCAGTCAGGGTATTTCTCTCTTCTGCCTTCATTATCTTAGACATGGAAAACATAAGTGGGCTGCAGGGCTGTGGGTTGAAGTCCCTGTGTTTAGATCATTTCCAGTCAGGTATTTCCTTCAGACTTCATTATTTAGACATGGAATATTATGGGTGTAAATGGGGTTGGAAGTCTGTCTTAGATCATTTCCAGTCAGGTATTTCCTTCTGTGGACTTCATTATTATTCACATGGAAATACATGGGCGGCAGTGTGGGCTGTGGGTTTAAAGTCCTATCTTAGATCATTTTCCAGTCAGAGTATTTCCTTTTCAGACTTCATTATCTTAGACATGGAAATATTAAGGGCTGCAGGTGGGCTGGGGTTGGAAGTCCCTGTCTAAGATCATTTCCAGTCAGGGTATTTCTCTTCAGATTTTATTATTTTAGTATGGAAATATTAATGGCTGCAGTGGGCTGTGGTTGAAGTCCCTGTCTAGATCATTTCCAGTCAGGTATTTCCTTCAGACTTCATTATCTTTTAGATGAAATATTAAGTGGGCTGCAGTGTGGGATGTGGGGTTGTGTCCCTGTCTTAGATCATTTCCAGTCAGGTATTTCCTCTTCAGCTTCATTATCTTAGACATGGAAATATTAAGGGCTGCAGTGTGGGGCTGGGGTTGAAGTCCTGTTTAAGATCATTTCAGTCAGGGTATTTCCTCTTCAGACTTCATTATCTTAGACATGGAAATATTAATGGGCTGCAGTGTGGGATGGGGTTGAAGTCCCTGTCTTAGATCATTTCCAGTCAGGGTATTTCCTCTTCAGCCTTCATTATCTTAGACATGGAAATATTATGGGGTTGGGTCCCTAATGGGCTGTGGGGTTGAAGTCCCTGTTAGATCATTTCAGTCAGAGTATTTCCTCTTCAGACTTCAGACTTCATTATCTTTAGACATGGAAATATTAAGTGTGGGCTGTGCAGTGGGTCTGGGTTGGAAGTCCCTGTCTAAGATCATTTCAGTCAGGGTATTTCTCTTCAGACTTCATTATCTTAGACATGAAATATTAATGGGTGCAGGTGGGCTGTGGGTTGGAAGTCCCTGTCTTAGATCATTTCCAGTCAGGGTATTTTCTTCAGACTTCATTATCTTAGACATGAAAATATTAAGGGCTGCAGTGGGCTGTGGGTTGAAGTCCCTGTTTTAGATCATTTCCAGTCAGGGTATTTCCCCTTCAGACTTCATTATCTTAGACATGGAAATATTAAGTGGGCTGCAGGGGTTAAAGTCCCTGTCTAGATCATTTCCAGTCAGGGTATTTCCTTCAGACTTCATTATCTTAGACAGATGAAATAAGTGGGCTGCATTGGGCTGTGGGTTGAAGTCCTGTTTTTAGATCATTTCCAGTCAGGGTATTTCCTTCAGACTTCATTATCTTAGATGATGGAAATATTAAGGGGTTGCAGTGGGCTGGGGTTGAAGTCCCTGTTCAAGATCATTTCCAGTCAGGGTATTTCTCTTCAGCCTTCATTATCTTAGACATGGAAATATTATGGGCTGCAGTGGGCTGGGTTGAAGTCCCTGTCTTAGATCATTTCCAGTCAGGGTATTTCCTTCAGACTTCATTATCTTAGACATGGAAATATTATGGGCTGCAGTGTGGGCTCAGGGGTTGAAGTCCCTGTCTAAGATCATTTCCAGTCAGGGTATTTCTCTTCAGCCTTCATTATCTTAGACATGGAAATATTAAGTGGGCTGCAGTGTGGGCTGGGTTGAAGTCCCTGTTTAAGATCATGTCCAGTAGGGGTTTCCTCTTCAGACTTCATTATCTTAGACATGGAAATATTATGGGCTGCAGTGTGGGTGTGGGTTGGAAGTCCCATGTCTTAGATCATTTCCAGTCAGGTATTTCCCTCTTCAGCCTTCATTATCTTAGACATGGAAATATTACGTGGGCTGCAGTGTGGGCTGGGGTTGAAGTCCTTGTTTAAGATCAAGGCCCAGTCAGGGTATTTCCTTCTTCAGACCTCATTATCTTAGACATGGAAATATTATGGGCTGCAGTGTGGGCTGTGGGGTTGAAGTCCTTTCTTAGATCATTTCCAGTCAGGTATTTCCCTTCAGACTTCTTCATTATCTTAGACATGGAAATATTATGGGCTGCAGTCAGGGCTGTGGGTTGAAGTCCCTGTTTTAGATCATTTCCGTCAGGGAATTTCCTTCAGACTTCATTATTTAGACATGGAAATATTATGGGCTGCCAGGGTTGAAGTCCCTGTCTTAGATCATTTCCAGTCAGGTATTTCTCTTCAGACTTCATTATCTTAGACATGGAAATATTAAGTGGGCGGCAGTGTGGCTGTGGGTTGGAAGTCCTCGTCTTAGATCATACCTAGTCAGGGTATTTCCTCTTCAGCCTTCATTATCTTTTGACATGGAAACATTAGGGCTGTAGTGTGGGCTGGGTTGGAAGTCCCTGTCTTAGATCATTTCCAGTCAGGGTATTCCCTCTTCAGACTTCATTATTTTAGACATGGAAATATTAATGGGCTGCAGGGCTGTGGGCTGAAGTCCTGTCAAGATCATTTCCAGTCAGGTATTTCCTCTTCAGACTTCATTATCTTGACATGGAAAGTATTAAGGGGGCTGCAATCTGGGCTGTGGGTTGGAAGTCCCTGTCTTTAGATCATTTCCAGTCAGAGTATTTCCCCTTCAGACTTCATTATCTTAGACATGGAAATATTAGTGGGCTGCAGTGTGGTCAAGTTAAAGTCCCTTGTCTAAGATCATTTCAGTCAGGGTATTTCCTTCAGACTTTTATTATCTTAGACATGGAAATATTAAGTGGGCTGTGTGGGCTGGGTTGGAAGTCCTGTCTTAGATCATTTGTCAGAGTATTTCCTTTCAGCCTTCATTATCTTAGACATGGAAAATATGGGCTGCAATGTGGCTGTGGGTTGAAGTCCCTGTCTTAGATCATTTCCAGTCAGGGTATTTCCTTCAGACTTCATTATCTTGATGGAAATATTAAGTGTGGGCTGGGTTAAAGTCCTGTCTTAGATCATTTCCAGTCAGGTATTTCTCTTCAGACTTCATTATCTTAGACAAACACATTAATGGGCTGCAATGTGGGCTGTGGGTTGAAGTCCCTTTCTAGATCATATCCAGTCAGGGTATTCCTCTTCAGATTTCATTATCTAGACATGGAAATATTAAGTGGGCTGCAGTGTGGGCTTCCTATTAAAGTCCTGTCTAAGATCATTTCCAGTCAGGGTATTTCTCTTCAGACTTCATTATCTTAGACATGGAAATATTATGGGCTGCAGTGGGCTGTGTGTTGAAGTCCTTTTCTTAGATCATTTCCAGTCAGGGTATTTCTCTTCAGACTTCATTATCTTAGACATGGAAATATTAAGGGCTGCATTGTGGGCTGTGGGGTTGGAAGTCCCTGTCAAGATCATTTCCAGTCAGGGTATTTCCTTCAGACTTCCTTCATTATTCACACATGGAAATATTAAGGGCTGCAGGGCTGTGGTTGGAAGTCCCTGTCTTAAATCATTTCCAGTCAGGGTATTTCCTCTTCAGACTTCATTATCTTAGACATGGAACATTAAGGGCTGCATTGTGGGCTGTGGGGTTGAAGTCCCTTTAGATCATTTCCTGTTCTGGGTATTTCCCTTCAGACTTCATTATCTTACACATGGAAATATTAAGTGGGCTGCATTGTGGGCTGTGGTTGAAGTCCCTGTTTTAGATCATTTCCACTCAGGGTATTTCCTCTTCAGACTTCATTATCTTAGACATGGAAATATTATGGGCTGCAGTGGCTGTGGGGTTGGAAGTCCCTGTCTAAGATCATTTTAGTCAGGGTATTTCCCTCTTCAGACTTCATTATCTTAGACATGGAAATATTAAGTGGGCTGCAGTGTGGGAAAGGTTTGGCAGTCCCTGTCTAAGATCATTTCCAGTCAGGGTATTTCCCCTTCAGCCTTCATTATCTTAGACATGGAAATATTAAGTGGGCTGCAGTGTGGGCTGTGGGTTGGAAGTCCCTGTCAAGATCATTTCCAGTCAGGGGTATTTCCTCTTCAGACTTCATTATCTTAGACATGGAAATATTAATGGTGGGCTGCAGTGTGGGATGTGGGTTGGAAGTCTATCTTAAGATCATTTGTCAGGGTATTTCCCTCTTCAGACTTCATTATCTTAGACATGGAAATATTAAGTGGGCTTGCAGTGGGCTGTGGGTTGGAAGTCCCTGTCTAGATCATTTCAGTCAGGGTATTTCCTCTTCAGCCTTCATTATCTTAGACATGGAAATATTAAGTGGGCTGCAGTGTGGGCTGTGGGTTGGAAGTCCCTGTCTTAGATCATTTCCAGTCGAGTATTTCCTTCAGACTTTCATTATCTTAGACATGGAAATATTATGGGCTGCAGAGGGCTGTGGGGTTGAAGTCCCTGTCTTAGATCATTTCCAGTCAGGGTATTTCCTTCAGCCTCATTATCTTAGACATGGAGCTATTGGCGGGCTGCAGTGTGGGCTGTGGGTTGAAGTCCCTGTCTTAGATCATTCCAGTCAGGTATTTCCTCTTCAGCCTTCATTATCTTAGACATGGAAATATTATGGGCTGCGGTGTGGGCTTGGGGTTGGAAGTCCTGTCTTAGATCATTTCCAGTCAGGGTATTTCCTCTTTCAGACTTCATTATCTTAGACATGGAAATATTAATGGGCTTTGTGTGGGCTGTGGGGTGGAAGTCCCTGTCTTAGATCATTTCCAGTCAGGTATTTCCTCTTCAGACTTCATTATCTTAGACATGGAAATATTAAGTGGGCTGCAGTGTGGGCAGTGGGTGGTCCCTGAAGATCCATTTCTTAGATCATTTCCAGTCAGGGTATTTCCCTCTTGAATTATCTTAGACATGGAAATATTAAGGGCTGCAGTGTGGGCTGTGGGTTGAGTCCCGTCTAAGATCATTTCCAGTCAGGGTATTTCCTCTCAGACTTCATTATCTTAGACATGGAAATATTATGGGCTGCAGTGTGGGCTGTGGTTGGAAGTCCCTGTCTAAAGATCATTTCCAGTCAGGTATTTCCTTCAGACTTCATTATCTTAGACATGGAAATATTAAGTGGGGCTGCATTGTGGGCTGTGGGTTGGAAGTCCTGTTTTAGATCATTTCCACTCAGGGTATTTCAGACTTCATTATCTTAGACATGGAAATATTAATGGGCTGCAGTGTGGGCTGTGGGTTGGAAGTCCCTGTTTTAGACTATTTCCAGTCAGGGTATTTCCCTCTTCAGACTTCATTATCTTAGACATGGAAATATTAAGGGCTGCAGGGGCTGTGGGTTGGAAGTCCTTGTCTTAGATCATTTCCAGTCAGGGTATTTCCCTCTTCAGACTTCATTATCTTGGACATGGAAATATTAGTGGGCTGCAGTGTGGGCTGTGGGTTGGTGTCCCTGTCTAAGATCATTTCCAGTTAGGGTATTTCCTCTTCAGCCTTCATTATCTTAGACATGGAAATATTAAGGGCTGCAGAATTGTGGGCTGTGGAGGTTTGAAGTCCCTGTCTAAGATCATTTTCAGTCAGGTATTTCCCTCTTCAGCCTTCATTATCTTAGACATGGAAATATTAAGTGGGCTGCAGTGTGGGCTGTGGGTTGGAAGTCCCTGTCTTAGATCATTTCCAGTCAAATTATTCCCTCTCAGCCTTCATTATTTTAGACATGGAAATATTACATGGTGTGGGCTGTGGGTTGGAAGTCCCTGTTTTAGATCATTTCCAGTCAGGGTATTTCCTCTTCAGACTTCATTATCTTAGACATGGAAATATTAAGTGGGCTGCAGGTGGGCTGTGGGTTGGAAGTCCCTGTCTTAGATCATTTCCAGTCAGAGTATTTCCCTCTTCAGCCTTCATTATCTTAGACATGGAAATATTAAGTGGGCTGCAGTGTGGGCTGTGGGTTGGAAGTCCTGTCTTAGATCATTTCCAGTCAGGTATTTCCTCTTCGGATTTCATTATTTTAGACATGGAAATATTAAGGGCTGCGGTGTGGGCTGTGGGTTGGAAGTCCCTGTCTAAGATCATTTCCAGTCAGGGTATTTCCTCTTCAGACTTCATTATCTTAGACATGGAAATATTAAGTGGGCTGCAGTGTGGGCTGTGGGTTGAAGTCCCTGTCTAAGATCATTTCCAGTCAGGGTATTTCCCTCTTCAGACTTCATTATCTTAGACATGGAAATATTAAGTGGGCTGCAGTGTGGGCTCTGGGTTGGAAGTCCTGTCTAAGATCATTTCCAGTCAGGTATTTCCCTCTTCAGACTTCATTATCTTAGACATGGAAATATTAATGGGCTGCAGTGTGGGATGGGTTGGAAGTCCTGTTTTAGATCATTTCCAGTCAGGGTATTTCCCTTTTCAGACTTCATTATCTTAGACATGGAAATATTAAGTGGGCTGCAGGTGTGGGCTGTGGGTTGGAAGTCCTTGTCCAGTCAGGAGTATTTCCTCTTTAAGATCATTTCCAGTCAGGTATTTCCATTTCCAGTCAGACTTTTATTATCTTAGACATGGAAATATTAAGTGGGCTGCAGTGTGGGCTGGGTTGGAAGTCCCTGTCTTAGATCATTTCCAGTCAGGGTATTTCTCTTCAGCCTTCATTATCTTAGACATGGAAATATTAAGTGGGCTGCATTGTGGGCTGTGGGTTGGAAGTCCCTGTCTTAGATCATTTCCAGTCAGGTATTTCCCTCTTTCATTATCTTAGACATGGAAATATTATGGGCTGCAGTGTGGGATGTGGGTTGAAGTCCCTGTCTTAGATCATTCCAGTCAGGGTATTTCCCCTTCAGACTTCATTATCTTAGACATGGAAATATTAAGTGGGCTGCAGTGTGGGCTGGGTTGGAAGTCCCTGTCTTAGATCATTTCCAGTCAGGGTATTTCCTCTTCAGACTTCATTATCTTAGACATGGAAATATTAAGGGCTGCAGTGTGGGGTGTGGGTTGAAGTCCCTGTCTAAGATCATTTCCAGTCAGGGTATTTCCCCTTCAGCCTTCATTATCTTAGACATGGAAATATTAAGTGGGCTGCAGTGTGGCTGTGGGTTTGAAGTCCCTGTCTTAGATCATTTCCAGTCAGGGTATTTCCCTTCAGACTCATTATCTTAGACATGGAAATATTATGGGCTGCAGTGTGGATGTGGGTTGAAGTCCCTGTCTTAGATCATTTCCAGTCAGGGTATTTCCCTCTTCAGACTTCATTATCTTAGACATGAAATATTAAGTGGGCTGCATTGTGGCTGTGGGTTGGAAGTCCTGTTTTAGATCATTTCCACTCAGGTATTTCCCTCTTCAGACTTCATTATCTTAGACATGGAAATATTAAGTGGGCTGCATGGGCTGTGGGTTGAAGTCCCTGTCTTAGATCATTTCCAGTCTGGGGTATTTCCTCTTCAGACTTCATTATCTTACACATGGAAATATTAAGTGGGCTGCAGTGTGGGCTGTGGGTTGAAGTCCCTGTTCAAGATCATTTCAGTCAGGGTATTTCCCTCTTCAGCCTTCATTATCTTAGATATGGAAATATTAATGGGCTGCGTGTGGGCTGTGGGTTGGAAGTCCCTGTCTTAGATCATTTCCAGTCAGGGTGTTCCCTCTTCAGACTTCATTATCTTAGACATGGAAATATTAAGGGCTGCAGTGTGGGCTGTGGGTTGAAGTCCCTGTCTAGATCATTTCAGTCCAGGGTATTTCCACTTCAGACTTCATTATTTTAGACATGGAAATATTAAGTGGGGCTGCAGTTGGATCTTTCCAGTCAATTGTTCCTCTTCAGACTTCATTATTTTAGACAGTCCCTGTCTTAGATCATTTCCAGTCAGGTATTCCTCTTCAGACTTCATTATCTTAGACATGGAAATATTATGGGCGGCAGTGGGCTGTGGGTTTGGAAGTCCCTGTCTAAGATCATTTCCAGTCAGGGTATTCTTTTCAGACTTCATTATCTTAGACATGGAAATATTATGGGCTGCAGTGTGGGCTGTGGGTTGAAGTCCCTGTCTAGATCATTTCCAGTCAGGGTGTTCCCTCTTCAGACTTCATTATCTTAGACATGGAAATATTAAGTGGGCTGCAGTGTGGGCTGCCAGTATTTGGAAGTCCCTGTTTAAGATCATTTCCAGTCAGGGTATTTCCCTCTTCAGACTTCATTATCTTAGACATGGAAATATGCAGTGTGGGATGTAATGTGGGTCCTGATCATTTGAATTTTCCCTCTTCCAGAAGTCCATTATCTTAAGATCATTTGGTCAGGTATTTCCCTCTTCAGACTTCATTATCTTGTAACATGGAAATATTAAGTGGGCTGCAGTGTGGGCTGTGGGTTTGGAAGTCCTGTCTAAGATCATTTCCAGTCAGGGTATTTCCTTCAGACTTCATTATCTTAGACATGGAAATATTAAGTGGGTCTGTGTGGGATGGGTTGAAGTCCCTGTCTAAGACTTCATTATCTAGTGGGTCAGGGTATTTCCCTGTCTTAGATCATTTTCAGACTTTTCATTATCTTAGACATGGAAATATTAAGGGCTGCAGTGTGGGGCTGTGGGTTGAAGTCCCTGTCTTAGATCATTTCCAGTCAGGGTATTTCCCTCTTCAGACTTCATTATCTTAGACATGGAAATATTAAGTGGGCTGCAGTGTGGGCTGTGGGTTGGAAGTCCTTGTTTTAGATCATTTCAGGGTATTTCCTCTTCAGACTTCATTATCTTAGACATGGAAATATTAAGGGCTGCAGTGTGGGCTGTGGGTTTGAAGTCCTGTTAAGATCATTTGTCAGGGTATTTCCTCTGTTCAGACTTCATTATCTTAGACATGGAAATATTAATGGGCTGCAGTGTGGATGTGGGTTGGAAGTCCCTGTCTTAGATCATTTCCAGTCAGGGGGTATTTCCCAGCTTCGAACTTCATTATTTTAGACATGGAAATATTAAGGGCTGCAGTGTGGGCTGTGGGTTGGAAGTCCCTGATCATTTTAGATCACTTCATTATTTTAGACACTGGAAATATTAAGTGGGCATGGGTAGTCCTATTTAGATCTTCAGAGGGTATTTCCCTCTTCAGACTTCATTATCTTAGACATGGAAATATTAGTGGGGCGGTGTGGGCTATTGGGTTGGAAGTCCCTGTCTTAGATCATTTCAGTCAGGTATTTCCCTTTTCAGACTTCATTATCTTAGACATGGAAATATTAAGGGCTGCAGTGTGGGCTGTGGGTTGAAAGTCCCTGTCTTAGATCATTTCCAGTCAGGTATTTCCCTTCAGCCTTTATTATCTTGAACATTATCTTAGACATGGAAATCATTTTAGTCAGGGCCTTCATTATCTTTGAACAGTGTGGGCTGTGGGTTTGAAGTCCCTGTCTAAGATCATTTCCAGTCAGGGTATTTCCCTCTTCAGACTTCATTATCTTAGACATGGAAATATTAAGTGGGCTGCAGTGTGGGATGTGGGTTTGGAAGTCTGTCTAAGATCATTTCAGTCAGGGTATTTCCTCTTCAGACTTCATTTAGACATGGAAATATTAAGTGGGCTGCAGTGTGGGTATTTCCTTTCTTGGATCCCATTTCAGTCAGGGTATTTCCCTCTTCATTATCTTAGACATGGAAATATTAAGTGGGCTGCAGTGTGGGCTGTGGGTTGGAAGTCCCTGTCTAGATCATTTCCAGTCAGGGCATTTCCTCTTCAGCCTTCATTATCTTAGACATGGAAATATTAAGTGGGCTGCAGTGTGGGCTGTGGGTTGGAAGTCCCTGTCTTAGATCATTTCCAGTCAGGGTATTTCCTCTTCAGACTTCATTATCTTACACATGGAAATATTAAGTGGGCTGCAGTGTGGGATGTGGGTTGGAAGTCCCTGTTTTAGATCATTTTTCCAGTCAGGGTATTTCCTCTTCAGACTTCATTATCTTAGACATGGAAATATTAAGGGCTGTATGTGGGCTGTGGGTTGGAAGTCCCTGTCTTAGATCATTTTCAGTCAGGGGTATTTCCCTCTTCAGACTTCATTATCTTAGACATGGAAATATTAAGTGGCTGCAGTGTGGGATGGGTTGGAAGTCCCTGTCTTAGATCATTTCCAGTCAGGGTATTTCCTCTTCAGACTTCATTATCTTAGACATGGAAATATTAATGGGCTGCAGTGTGGGCTGTGGGTTGGAAGTCCTGTCTAGATCATTTCAGTCAGGGTATTTCCTCTTCAGCCTTCATTATCTTAGACATGGAAATATTAAGTGGGCTGCAGTGTGGGCTGTGGGGAAGTCCCTGTCTAAGATCATTTCAGTCAGGGTTTCCTCTTCAGACTTCATTATCTTAGACATGGAAATATTATTTCAGTGGGCTGACAGTGTGGGCTGTGGATGGTTTGGAAGTCCCTGTTTAGATCATTTCAGTCAGGTATTTCCCTCTTCAGACTTCATTATCTTGGATATGGAAATATTAAGTGGGCTGCAGTGTGGGCTGTGGGTTGAAGTCCTGTCTTAGATCATTTCCAGTCAGGTATTTCCTCTTCAGCCTTCATTATCTTAGACATGGAAATATTAAGTGGGCTGCATTGTGGGCTGTGGGTTGAAGTCCTGTCTTAGATCATTTCAGTCAGGGTATTTTCCCTCTTCAGACTTCATTATCTTAGACATGGATTGGGCTGCAATGTGGGCTGTGTTTGAAGTCCCTGTCTAAATCATTTCCAGTCAGGGCCTTCATTATCTTGACATGGAAATATTAAGTGGGCTGCAGTGTGGGCTGTGGGTTGGAAGTCCCTGTCTTAGATCATTTCCAGTCAGGGTATTTCCTCTTCAGACTTCATTATCTTAGACATGGAAATATTAAGTGGGCTGTGCAGTGTGGGTCTTGATCATTGGAAGTCCCTTGTCTTAGATAAGTTTCAGTCAGGGTATTGTTTCCCTCTTCAGACTTCATTATCTTTTTAGATATGGAAATATTAAAGATCATTTGGGCTGCAGTGGGCTGTGTTCTGGGTTTGGAAGTCCCTGTCTTAGATCATTTCCAGTCAGGGTATTTCCCTCTTCAGACTTCATTATCTTAGACATGGAAATATTAAGTGGGCTGCAGTATTGGGCTGGGGTTGGAAGTCCCTGTCTAAGATCATTTCAGTCAGGGTATTTTCCTCTTCAGACTTCATTATCTTAGACATGGAAAATTAAGTGGGCTGCAGTGTGGGCTGTGGGTTGGAAGTCCCTGTCTTAGGATCATTTCCAGTCAGGGTATTTCCCTTCTCTTCAGACTTCATTATCTTAGACATGGAAATATTAAGTGGGCTGCAGTGTGGGCTGTGGGTTGGAAGTCCCTGTCTAAGATCATTTCCAGTCAGAGTATTTCCCTTTTCAGACTTCATTATCTTAGACATGGAAATATTAAGTGGGCTGCAGTGTGGGCTGTGGGTTGGAAGTCCCTGTCTTAGATCATTTTCAGTCAGGGTTTTCCCTCTTCAGACTTCATTATCTTGAACATGGAAATATTAAGTGGGCTGCAGTGTGGGCTGTGGGTTGGCAGTCCCTGTCTTAGATCATTTCAGTCAGGGTGTTCCCCTCTTCAGCCTTCATTATCTTAGACATGGAAATATTAAGTGGGCTGCAATGTGGGCTGTGGGTTGGAAGTCCCTGTCTAAGATCATTTCCAGTCAGGGTATTTCCCTCTTGAACCATTATCTTAGACTTCATTATCTTAGACAGTCAAGGGAAATTATTAAGTGGGCTGCAATGTGGGCTGTGGGTTGGAAGTCCCTGTCTAAGATCATTTCAGTCAGGTGTTTCCCACTCTTCAGCCTTCATTATCTTAGACATGGAAATATTAAGGGGCTGCAGTGTGGGCTGTGGGTTGGAAGTCCCTGTCTAGATCATTTTCAGTCAGGGTATTTCCTCTTCAGACTTCATTATCTTGAACATGGAAATATTAGTGGGCTGCAGTTATTGGGCTGTGGGTTGGAAGTCCCTGTCTATCATTTCCAGTCAGGGTATTTCCTCTTCAGACTTCATTATCTTAGACATGGAAATATTAAAATTGGGCTTGCATTGTGGGCTGGGTTGGGTTTTAGATCATTTCTCTATTTTCTTCAGGCTTCATTATTTTCATGGAAATAAGTGGGCTGCCACTTCAGACTTTATCTTGAACATGGAAATATTAAGTGGGTGCAGTGTGGGCTGTGGTTTGGAAGTCCCTGTCTTAGATCATTTCCAGTCAGGGTATTTCCTCTTCAGACTTCATTAGACATGGAAATATTAAGTGGGCTGCAATGTGGGCTGTGGGTTTGGAAGTCCCTGTCTAAGATCATTTCAGTAGTTCAGCCTTCATTATCTTGAACATGGAAAATATTAGAGTGGGCTGCAGTGTGGGCTGTGGGTTGGAAGTCCCTGTCTAAGATCATTTCCAATCAGGTATTTCCCTCTTCAGACTTCATTATCTTAGACATGGAAATATTAAGTGGGCTGCAATCTGGGCTGTGGGTTGGAAGTCCTGTCTAAGATCATTTTCAGTCAGGTGTTTCCTCTTCAGCCTTCATTATCTTAGACATGGAAATATTACGTGGGCTGCAGTGTGGTCTGTGGGTTGGAAGTCCCTGTCTTAGATCATTTCAGTCAGGGTATTTCCCTCTTCAGACTTCATTATTCTTAGACATGGAAATATTAAGTGGGCTGCAGTGTGGGCTGTCTTGGGTTGGATTTCCCCTTTTCTAAGATCATTTCCAGTCAGGTGGGTTTCCCCTCATTTCAGTCAGACTTCATTATCTTAGACATGGAAATATTAGAGTGGGCTGCAGTGTGGGCTGTGATTTGGAAGTCCCTGTCTTAGATCATTTGGTCAGGGTGTTCCTCTTCAGACTTCATTATCTTCCACATGGAAATATTAGTGGGCTGCAGTGTGTGGGCTGTGTGGAAGTCCCTGTCTTAGATCATTTCCAGTCAGGGTATTTCCCTCTTCAGACTTCATTATCTTGAACATGGAAATATTAAGTGGGCTGCAGTGTGGGCTGTGGGTTGAAGTCCCTGTCTAGATCATTTCCAGTCAGGTATTTCCTCTTCAGACTTCATTATCTTAGACATGGAAATATTAAGTGGGCTGCAGTGTGTGGGTCTAGATCATTTCAGTCAGAATTTCCCTCTTCGAACTTCATTATCTTAGACATGGAAATATTAAGTGGGCTGCAGTGTGGGCTGTGGTTTGAAGTCTTTCTTAGATCATTTCAGTCAGTATTTCCTCTTCAGACTTCATTATCTTAGACATGGAAATATTAAGTGGGCTGCAGTGTGGGCTGTGGGTGGAAGTCCCTGTCTTAGATCATTTCCAGTCAGGTATTTCCCTCTTCGACTTCATTATCTTAGACATGGAAATATTAGTGGGCTGCAGTGTGGGCTGTGTGTTGGAAGTCCCTGTCTTAGATCATTTCCAGTCAGGGTATTTCCCCTTCCAGACTTCATTATCTTAGACATGGAAATATTAAGTGGGCTGCATTGTGGGCTGTGGGTTTGGAAGTCCCCTTTTTAGATCATTTCATTCCCTCTTCAGACTTCATTATCTTAGACATGGAAATATTAAGTGGGCTGCAGTGTGGGCTGTGGGGTTGGAAGTCCCTGTTTTAGATCATTCCAGTCAGGGTATTTCCTCTTCAGACTTCATTATCTTAGACATGGAAAATTAAGTGGGCTGCAAGGGGCTGTGGGTTGGAAGTCCCTGTCTTAGATTGGTCCAGGAGTATTTCCCTCTTCAGACTTCATTATCTAAGACATGGAAATATTAAGTGGGTGCAGTGTGGGATGTGGGTTGGAAGTCCCTGTCTTAGATCATTTCCAGCCATTATTTCCCTCTTCAGACTTCATTAGACATGGAAATATTAAGTGGGCTGCAGTGTGGGCTGTGGGTTGGAAGTCCTGTCTTAGATCATTTCCAGTCAGGGTATTTCCCTCTTCAGCCTTCATTATTTAGACATGGAAATAAATTGGGCTGCAGTTTCCCAGAAGTCCCTGTCTTAATCATTTTCAGTCAGGGGTATTTCCCTCTTCAGACTTCATTATTTTAGACATGGAAATATTAAGTGGGCTGGGCTGTGGGTTGGAAGTCCCTATCTTAGATCATTTTCAGTCAGGTTCCTCTTCAGACTTCATTATCTTAGACATGGAAATATTATGGCTGCAGTGTGGGCTGTCTGAATCATTTCAGGAAGTCCCTTGTCTTATTAGATCATTTCAGTATTGGGCTGTATTTCCCTTTTCCAGACTTCATTATCTTAGACATGGAAATATTAAGTGGGCTGCAATGTGGGCTGTGGGTTGAAGTCCCTGTCTATGATCATTTCCAGTCAGGGTATTTCCCTCTTCAGCCTTCATTATCTTAGACATGGAAATATTAAGTGGGCTGCAGTGTGGGCTGTGGGTTGGAAGTCCCTGTCTTAGATCATTTCAGTCAGGGTATTTCCCTCTTCAGACTTCATTATCTTAGACATGGAAATATAGTGGGCTGCAATGTGGGCTGTGGGTTGGCAGTCCCTTTCTAAGATCTGTTCCAGTCAGGTATTTTTCCCCCTTCAGACTTCATTATCTTAGACATGGAAATATTAAGTGGGCTGCAGTGTGGGCTGTGGGTTTAGAGTCCCTGTCTAAGATCATTTTCAATCAGGGGACTTCATTATCTTGGTTGAATTGAAAGTGGGCTGCAGTGTGGGCTGTGGGTTGGAAGTCCCTTTCTTAGATCATTTCCAGTCAGGGTATTTCCCTCTTCAGACTTCATTATCTTAGACATGGAAATATTAAGTGGGCTGTATTGTGGGCTGTGGGTTGGAAGTCCCTGTTTAAGATCATTTTGTCAGGGTATTTCCCTCTTCAGACTTCATTATCTTAGACATGGAAATATTGGGCTGCAGTGTGTGGGCTGTGGGTTGGAAGTCCCTGTCTTAGATCATTTCCAGTCAGGGTATTTCCCCTCTTCAGACTTCATTATCTTGAAGACATGGAAATATTAAGTGGGTGCATTAACTGGGCTGTGGGTTTTACAGTCCCTGTTTTAGATCATTTCCGTCAGGTATTTCCCTCTTCAGACTTCATTATCTTACACATGGAAATATTAAGTGGGCTGCAATTGTGGGCTGTGGGTTTGGAAGTCCCTGTTTTAGATCATTTCAGTCAGGGAGTATTTCCCTCTTCAGCCTTCATTATCTTAGACATGAAATATTAAGTATGGGCTGCAGTGTGTGTGGGCTGTGGGTTGGAAGTCCCTGTCTAAAGATCATTTCAGTCAGAGGTATTTCCCTCTTCAGACTTCATTATACATGGAAATATTAAGTGGGCTGCAGTGTGGGCTTTAGAGTCCCTGTCTAGATCATTTTCAGTCAGGGTATTTCCTTCTTCAGCCTTCATTATCTTAGACATGGAAATATTAAGTGGGCTGCAATGTGGGATATTGGTTTGGAAGTCCCTGTTTTAGATCATTTCCAGTCAGGGTATTTCCTCTTCAGCCTTCATTATCTTGAACATGGAAATATTAAGTGGGCTGCAGTGTGGGCTGTGGGTTGGAAGTCCCTGTCTTAGATCATTTCCAGTCAGGGTATTTCCCTCTTCAGCCTTCATTATCTTAGACATAGAAATATTAAGTGGGCTGCAGTGGGATGTGGGTTGGAAGTCCCTGTCTAAGATCATTCCAGTCAGGGTATTTCCCTCTTCGAACTTCATTATCTTAGAGATGGAAATATTAAGTGGGCTGCAGTGTGGGCTGTGTGTTGGAAGTCCCTGTCTTAGATCATTTCCAGTCAGTATTTCCCTCTTCAGCCTTCATTATCTTAGACATGGAAATATTACGTTGCAGTGTGGGCTGTGGGTTGAAGTCCCTGTCTTAGATCATTTCAGCATAGTATTTCCCTTCAGACTTCATTATCTCTTGAACATGGAAATATTAAGTGGGCTGCAGTGTGGGCTGTGGGTTGGAAGTCCCTGTTTTAGATCATTTCCAGTCAGAGTATTTCCTCTTCAGCCTTCATTATCTTAGACATGGAAATATTAAGTGGGCTGCAGTGTGGGCTGTGGGTTGGAAGTCCCTGTCTAAGATCATTTCAGTCAGGGTATTTCCTCTTCAGACTTCATTATTTTAGACATGGAAATATTAATGGGCTGTGGGCTTTGGAAGTCCCGTCTTAGATCATTTCAGTCAGGTATTTCCTTCAGACTTCATTATCTTAGATATGGAAATATTAAGTGGGCGGCAGTGTGGATGTGGGTTGAAGTCCCTGTCTTAGATCATTTCCAGTCAGAGTATTTCCTTTTCAGACTTCATTATCTTAGACATGGAAATATTAGGGCTTTGCAGTGTGGGCTGTGGGTTGGAAGTCCTGTCTAAGATCATTTTCCAGTCAGGGTATTCCCTCTTCAGCCTTCATTATCTTAGACATGGAAATATTAATGGGCTGCAGTGTGGGCTGTGGGTTGGAAGTCCCTGTCTTAGATCATTTCCAGTCAGGTATTTCCTCTTCAGACTTACTATCTTAGACATGGCCAATGTTCATTAAAGTCCCTGTCTAGATCACAGTCAGGGGAAATATCTTAGACATGGAATATTGGGCTGCAGTGTGGGCTGTGGGGTTGGAAGTCCCTGTCTAAGATCATATCCAGTCAGGGTGTTCCTGCATTATCATTATCTTTCATGGAAATATTAGGCTGCAATGTGGGCTGTGGGTTGGAAGTCCTTTTTTAGATCATTTCCAGTCAGGGTATTTCCCTCTTCAGACTTCATTATCTTAGACATGGAAATATTAAGTGGGCTGAAGTGTGGGCTGTGGGTTGGAAGTCCCTGTCTAAGATCATTTCCAGTCAGGGTATTTCCCTCTTCAGACTTCATTATCTTAGACATGGAAAATGAGCTGCAGTGGGCTGTGGGTTGAAGCTGTGGGTTTCATTTCCAGTCCCTGTTCCCTCTTCAGATCATTTCCAGCAGTGGGCTGTGGGTTTCCCCTAGATCATTTTCAGACTTCATTATTTTAGACATGGAAATATTAAGTGGGCTGCATTGTGGGCTGTGGGATTTGGAAGTCCCTGTTTTAGATCATTTCCAGTCCAGGGTATTTCCTCTTCAGACTTCATTATCTTAGACATGGAAATATTAAGTGGGCTGCAGTGTGGGCTGTGGGTTTGAAGTCCCTGTCTTAGATCATTTCCAGTCAGGGTTGTTTCCCTCTTCAGACTTCATTATCTTAGACATGGAAATATTAAGTGGGCTGCAGTGTGGGCTGTGGGTTTGAAGTCCCTGTTTTAGATCATTTCCAGTCAGGTATTTCCTCTTCAGACTTCATTATCTTAGACATGGAAATATTAAGTGGGCTGCAGTGTGGGCTGTGGGGTTGGAAGTCCCTGTCTTAGATCATTTCCAGCCAGGGTATTTCCTCTTCAGACTTCATTATCTTAGACATGGAAAATATTAAGTGGGCTGTGGGTTGTGTCCCTGTGGGTTTGAATTTCCCTGTCTTAGATCATTTCCAGTCAGGTATTTCCTCTTCAGACTTCATTATCTTATGGACATGGAAATATTAAGTGGGCTGCAGTGTGGGCTGTGGGTTGGAAGTCCCTGTTCTTAGATCATTTCCAGTCAGGTATTTCCTCTTCAGACTTCATTATCTTAGACATGGAAATATTAAGTGGGCTGCAGTGTGGGCTTAAGGGGTTGGGTCCCTGTCTTAGATCATTTTCCAGTCAGGGGTTTCCTCTTCAGCCTTCATTATCTTAGACATGGAAATATTAAGTGGGCTGCAGTGTGGTCTGTGGGTTGGAAGTCCCTGTCTTAGATCATTTCAGTCAGGTATTTCCTCTTCAGCCTTCATTATCTTAGACATGGAAATATTAAGTGGGCTGCAGTGTGGGCTGTGGGTTGGAAGTCCCTGTCTTAGATCATTTCCAGTCAGGGTATTTCCCCTCTTCAGACTTCATTATCTTAGATATGGAAATATTAAGGGGCTGCAGTGTGGGCTGTGGGTTGGAAGTCCTGTTTAGATCATTTCCAGTCAGGGTATTTCCCTCTTCAGCCTTCATTATCTTAGACATGGAAATATTAAGTGGGCTGCAGTGTGGGGTTTGGAAGTCCCTGTCTTAGATCATTTCCAGAGGTATTTCCTCTTCAGACTTCATTATCTTGAACATGGAAATATTAAGTCAGTGTGGGCTGTGGGTTGAAGTCCCTGTCTTAGATCATATCCAGTCAGGGTATTACCCTCTTCAGATTTCATTATCTTAGACATGGAAATATTAAGTGGGCTGCAGTGTGGGCTCTGGGTTGAAGTCCCTGTCTAAGATCATTTCAGTCAGGGTATTTCCCTCTTTCAGACTTCATTATCTTAGACATGGAAATATTATGGGCTGCAGTGTGGGCTGTGTGTTGGAAGTCCCTTTTCTTAGATCATTTCAGTCAGGGTATTTCCCTCTTCAGACTTCATTATCTTAGACATGGAAATATTAAGTGGGCTGCAGTGTGGGCTGTGGGTTGGAAGTCCCTGTCTAAGATCATTTCAGTCAGGGTATTTCCCTCTTCAGACTTCATTATCTTGAACATGGAAATATTAAGTGGGCTGCAGTGTGGGCTGTGGGTTGAAGTCCCTGTCTTAAATCATTTTCCACTCAGGGTATTTCCCTTCAGACTTCATTATCTTGAACATGGAAATATTAGTGGGCTGCATTGTGGGCTGTGGGTTGGAAGTCCTTTTTTAGATCATTTTCCACTCAGGGTATTTCCCTCTTAGACTTCATTTCTTAGACATGGAAATATTGATGGGCTTCAGGCTGTGGGTTATCCCTGTTTTAGATCATGGAAATTATATTAAGAAATATTAAGTGGGCTGCAGTGTGGGCTAGGTTGGAAGTCCCTGTCTTATTTCAGGAGGTATTTCTTCAGACTTCATTATCTTTAGACATGGAAAATATTATGGGCTGTGGGTTGGAAGTCCCTCTGTCTAAGATCATTTTCATTATCTTAGTTACATGGAAATATGAAAGTGGGCTGCAGTGTGGGGCTGTGGGTTGGAAGTCCTGTCTAAGATCATTTCCAGTCAGAGTATTTCCCTCTTCAGATTTCATTATTTAGACATGGAAATATTAAGTGGCAGTGCATTAGTTGGGTCCTGTCAGATGTGGAAGTCAGGTAGTTTGGACAATCATTTAGGCTGCAGTCTGTAGTTTAGGACATGGAAATTATTTTAAGGGAAATGTGATGGGCTGTGGGTTGGAAGTCCTGTCTCAGATCATTTCCAGTCAGGGTATTTCCCTTCAGACTTCATTATCTTAGACATGGAAATATTAAGTGGGCTGCAGTGGGCTGTGGGTTGAAGTCCCTGTCTTAGATCATTTCCAGTCAGGTATTTCCTTTTTCAGACTTCATTATCTTAGACATGGAAATATTAAGTGGGCTGCAGTGTGGGCTGTGGGTTTGAAGTCCCTGTTTTAGATCATTTCCAGTCAGGTATTTCCTCTTCAGCCTTTATTATCTTAGACATGGAAATATTAAGTGGGCTGCAGTGTGGGCTGTGGGTTGGAAGTCCCTGTCTTAGATCATTTCCAGTCAGGGTATTTCCCTCTTCAGCCTTCATTATCTTAGACATGGAAATATTAAGTGGGCTGCAATGTGGGCTGTGGGTTGGAAGTCCCTGTCTAAGATCATTTCCAGTCAGGGTATTTCCCTCTTCAGACTTCATTATCTTAGACATGGAAATATTAAGTGGGCTGCAGTGTGGGCTGTGGGTTGGAAGTCCCTGTCTTAGATCATTTCCAGTCAGGGTATTTCCCTTCAGACTTCATTATCTTAGACATGGAAATATTATGTGGGCTGCAGGGGTGGAAGGTCTTAGATCATTTCCAGTCAGGGTATTTCCCTCTTCAGACTTCATTATCTTTAGACATGGAAATATTAAGTGGGCTGCAGTGTGGGCTGTGGGTTGAAGTCCCTGTCTAAGATCATTTCCAGTCAGGGTATTTCCTCTTCAGACTTCATTATCTTAGACATGGAAATATTAAGGGCTGCAGTGTGGTGGGCTGTGGGTCAGGGAAGTCCCTGTCTTAGATCATTTCCAGTCAGGTATTTCCCTCTTCAGACTTCATTATCTTAGACATGGAAATATTTATGGGCTGCAGTGTGGGCTGTGGGTTGGAAAGTCCCTGTCTTAGATCATTTCCAGTCAGGGTATTTCCTCTTCAGACTTCATTATCTTAGACATGGAAATATTAAGTGGGCTGCAGTGTGGGCTGTGGGTTGGAAGTCCCTGTCTTAGATCATTTCCAGTCAGGGTATTTCCCTCTTCAGACTTCATTATCTTTAGACATGGAAATATTAAGTGGGCTGCAGTGTGTGGGCTGTGGGTTGAAGTCCCTGTCTTAGATCATTTCCAGTCAGGGTATTTCCTTCAGACTTCATTATCTTAGACATGGAAATATTAATGGGCTGCAGTGTGGGCTGTGGGTTGAAGTCCCCTGTCTTAGATCATTTCCAGTCAGGGTATTTCCCTCTTCAGACTTCATTATCTTAGACATGGAAATATTAAGTGGGCTGCATTGTGGGCTGTGGGTTGGAAGTCCCTGTTTTAGATCATTTCCACTCAGGGTATTTCCCTCTTCAGACTTCATTATCTTAGACATGGAAATATTAAGTGGGCTGCAGTGTGGGCTGTGGGTTGGAAGTCCCTGTCTTAGATCATTTCCAGTCAGGTATTTCCCTCTTCAGACTTCATTATCTTAGACATGGAAATATTAAGTGGGGTGTGTGGGCTGTGGGTTGGAAGTCCTGTCTAAGATCATTTCCAGTCAGGGTTTCCTCTTCAGACTTCATTATCTTAGACATGGAAATATTAGTGGGCTGCAGTGTGGGCTGTGGGTTGGAAGTCCCTGTCTAAGATCATTTCAGTCAGGGTATTTCCCTCTTCAGACTTCATTATCTTAGACCTGGAAATATTAAGTGGGCTGCAGTGTGGGCTGTGGGTTGGAAGTCCCTGTCTAAGATCATTTCCAGTCAGGGTATTTCCCTCTTCAGAATTCATTATCTTAGACATGGAAATATTAAGTGGGCTGCAGTGTGGGCTGTGGGTTGGAAGTCCCTGTTTTAGATCATTTCCAGTCAGGGTATTTCCCTCTTCAGACTTCATTATCTTAGACATGGAAATATTAAGGGCTGCAGTGTGGGCTGTGGGTTGAAGTCCCCTGTCTTAGATCATTTCCAGTCAGGGTATTTCCCTCTTCAGACTTCATTATCTTAGAGATGGAAATATTAAGTGGGCTGCAGTGTGGGCTGTGGGTTGGAAGTCCCTGTCTTAGATCATTTCCAGTCAGGGTATTTCCCTCTTCAGACTTCATTATCTTAGACATGGAGTGGGCTGCAGTGTGGGCATTGTCTTAGATCATTTCCAGTCAGGGTAAACTTCATTATCTTAGACATGGAAATATTAAGTGCAGTGTGGGCTGTGGGTTGGAAGTCCCTGTCTAAGATCATTTCCAGTCAGGGTATTTCCCTGTTCAGACTTCATTATCTTAGACATGGAAATATTAAGTGGGCTGCAGTGTGGGCTGTGGGTTGGAAGTCCCTGTCTTAGATCATTTCCAGTCAGGGTATTTCCTCTTCAGACTTCATTATCTTAGACATGGAAATATTAAGTGCTGCAGTGTGGGCTGTGGGTTTGAAGTCCCTGTCTTAGATCATTTCCAGTCAGGGTATTTCCCCTCTTCAGACTTCATTATCTTAGACATGGAAATATTAAGTGGGCTGCAGTGTGGGCTGTGGGTTGGAAGTCCCTGTCTTAGATCATTTCCAGTCAGGGTATTTCCCTCTTCAGACTTCATTATCTTAGACATGGAAATATTAATGGGCGGCATTGGAAGTCCCTGTCTTAGATCACATGGAAATTATTAAGTGGGCTGCAGTGTGGGCTGTGGGGTTGGAAGTCCCTGTCTTAGATCATTTCAGTCAGGGTATTCCCTCTTCAGACTTCATTATCTTAGACATGGAAATATTAAGTGGGCTGCAGTGTGGGCTGTGGGTTGGAAGTCCCTGTCTTAGATCATTTCCAGTCAGGGTATTTCCCTCTTCAGACTTCATTATCTTAGACATGGAAATATTAAGTGGGCTGCAGTGTGGGCTGTGGGTTGAAGTCCCTGTCTTAGATCATTTCCAGTCAGGGTATTTCCTCTTCAGACTTCATTATCTTAGACATGGAAATATTAAGTGGGCTGCAGTGTGGGCTGTGGGTTGGAAGTCCCTGTCTTAGATCATTTCCAGTCAGGGTATTTCCCTCTTCAGACTTCATTATCTTAGACATGGAAATATTAAGTGGGCTGCAGTGTGGGTGTGGGGTCTTAGATCCCAGTCAGGTATCCTCTTCAGACTTCATTATCTTAGACATGGGTGGGCTGCAGTGGGAAGTCCCTGTCTTGTCAGTTATTTCCCTCTTCAACCTTCATTTAGATCATTTGGGCTGCAGTGGGCAGGGTGGAAGTCCCTGTCTTAGATCATTTCAAGTATTTCCCTCTTCATTATCTTAGACATGGAAATATTAAGTGGGCTGCAGTGTGGGCTGTGGGTTGGAAGTCCCTGTCTTAGATCATTTCCAGTCAGTCTTAGATATTTCCCTCTTCAGACTTCATTATCTTAGACATGGAAATATTAAGTGGGCTGCAGTGTGGGCTGTGGGTTGGAAGTCCCTGTCTTAGATCATTTCCAGTCAGGGTATTTCCCTCTTCAGACTTCATTATCTTAGACATGGAAATATTAAGTGGGCTGCAGTGTGGGCTGTGGGTTGGAAGTCCCTGTCTTAGATCATTTCCAGTCAGAGTATTTCCCTCTTCAGACTTCATTATCTTAGACATGGAAATATTAAGTGGGCTGCAGTGTGGGCTGTGGGTTGGAAGTCCCTGTCTTAGATCATTTCAGTCAGGTATTTCCCTCTTCAGACTTCATTATCTTAGACATGGAAATATTAAGTGGGCTGCAGTGTGGGCTGTGGGTTGGAAGTCCCTGTCTTAGATCATTTCCAGTCAGGGGTTTTTCCCTCATTTCAGACTTCATTATCTTAGACATGGAAATATTAAGTGGGCTGCAGTGTGGGCTGTGGGTTGGAAGTCCCTGTCTTAGATCATTTCCAGTCAGGTATTTCCTCTTCAGACTTCATTATCTTAGACATGGAAATATTAAGTGGGCTGCAGTGTGGGCTGTGGGTTGGAAGTCCCTGTCTTAGATCATCAGTCAGAGTATTTCCCTCTTCAGACTTCATTATCTTAGACATGGAAATATTAAGTGGGCTGCAGTGTGGGCTGTGGGTTGGAAGTCCCTGTCTTAGATCATTTCCAGCCAGGGTATTTCCCTCTTCAGACTTCATTATCTTAGACATGGAAATATTAAGTGGGCTGCAGTGTGGGCTGTGGGTTGGAAGTCCCTGTCTTAGATCCTTTCCAGTCAGGGTATTTCCCTCTTCAGACTTCATTATCTTAGACATGGAAATATTAGGTGGGCTGCAGTGTGGGCTGTGGGTTGGAAGTCCCCTGTCTTAGATCATTTCAGTCAGGGTATTTCCCTCTTCAGACTTCATTATCTTAGACATGGAAATATTAAGTGGGCTGCAGTGTGGGCTGTGGGTTGGAAGTCCCTGTCTTAGATCATTTCCATCATTTCATCTTAGACATGGGTAGTGGGCTTTCTGTGGGTTGAAGTCCCTTCAGACTTCATTATCTTAGACATGGAAATATTAAGTGGGCTGCAGTGTGGGCTGTGGGTTGGAAGTCCCTGTCTTAGATCATTTCCAGTCAGGGTATTTCCCTCTTCAGACTTCATTATCTTAGACATGGAAATATTAAGTGGGCTGCAGTGTGGGCTGTGGGTTGGAAGTCCCTGTCTTAGATCATTTCCAGTCAGGGTATTTCCCTCTTCAGACTTCATTATCTTAGACATGGAAATATTAAGTGGGCTGCAGTGTGGGCTGTGGGTTGAAGTCCCTGTCTTAGATCATTTCCAGTCAGGGTATTTCCCTCTTCAGACTTCATTATCTTAGACATGGAAATATTAGTGGGCTGCAGTGTGGGCTGTGGGTTGGAAGTCCCTGTCTTAGATCATTTCCAGTCAGGTATTTCCCTCTTCAGACTTCATTATCTTAGACATGGAAATATTAAGGGCTGCAGTGTGGGCTGTGGGTTGGAAGTCCCTGTCTTAGATCATTTCCAGTCAGAGTATTTCCTCTTCAGACTTCATTATCTTAGACATGGAAATATTAAGTGGGCTGCAGTGTGGGCTGTGGGTTGGAAGTCCCTGTCTTAGATCATTTCCAGTCAGGGTATTTCCCTCTTCAGACTTCATTATCTTAGACATGGAAATATTAAGTGGGCTGCAGTGTGGGCTGGGTTGGAAGTCCCTGTCTTAGATCATTTCAGTCAGGGTATTTCCCTCTTCAGACTTCATTATCTTAGACATGGAAATATTAAGTGGGCGGCAGTGGTGGCTGTGGGTTGGAAGTCCCTGTCTTAGTATTTCCTCTTCAGACTTCATTATCTTAGACATGGAAATATTTGGGCTGCAGTGTGGGCTGTGGGTTGGAAGTCCCTGTCTTAGATCATTTTCCAGTCAGTATTTCCCTCTTCATTATCTTAGACATGGAAATATTAAGTGGGCTGCAGTGTGGGCTGTGGGTTGAAGTCCCTGTCTTAGATCATTTCCAGTCAGGGTATTTCCCTCTTCAGACTTCATTATCTTAGACATGGAAATATTAATGGGCTGCAGTGTGGGCTGTGGGTTTGGAAGTCCCTGTCTTAGATCATTTCCAGTCAGGGTATTTCCCTCTTCAGACTTCATTATCTTAGACATGGAAATATTAAGTGGGCGGCAGTGTGGGCTGTGGGGTTGGAAGTCCCTGTCTTAGATCATTTCCAGTCAGGGTATTTCCTCTTCAGACTTCATTATCTTAGACATGGAAATATTAAGTGGGCTGCAGTGTGGGCTGTGGGTTGGAAGTCCCTGTCTTAGATCATTTCCAGTCAGAGTATTTCCCTCTTCAGACTTCATTATCTTAGACATGGAAATATTAAGTGGGCTGCAGTGTGGGCTGTGGGTTGGAAGTCCCTGTCTTAGATCATTTCCAGTCAGGGTATTTCCCTCTTCAGACTTCATTATCTTAGACTGTGGTTGGAAATATTCAAGTATTTCCTCTTCAGACTTCATGGGCTGCATGGTGTGGGCTGTGGGTTGGAAGTCCCTGTCTTAGATCATTTCCAGTCAGAGTATTTCCTCTTCAGACTTCATTATCTTAGACATGGAAATATTAAGTGGGCTGCAGTGTGGGCTGTGGGTTGAAGTCCCCTGTCATTTTAGATCATTTCTTAGACATGGGCTGTCTGTGGGTTGGAAGTCCCTGTCTTAGATCATTTTCCCTCTTCAGACTTCATTATTTAGACATGGTGTATGGGCTGTGGGTTGAAGTCCCTGTCTTAGATCATTTCCAGTCAGAGTATTTCCCTCTTCAGACTTCATTATCTTAGACATGGAAATATTAAGTGGGCGGCAGTGTGGGCTGTGGGTTGGAAGTCCCTGTCTTAGATCATTTCCAGTCAGGGTATTTCCCTCTTCAGACTTCATTATCTTAGACATGGAAATATTAAGTGGGCTGCAGTGTGGGCTGTGGGTTTGGAAGTCCCTGTCTTAGATCATTTCAGTCAGGGTTTCCCTCTTCAGACTTCATTATCTTAGACATGGAAATATTAAGTGGGCTGTGGGTTGGGCTGTGGATCATTTTCAGGGAAGTCCCTGTCTTAGATCATTTCCAGTCAGGTATTTCAGTCTCTTCAGACTTCATTATCTTAGACATGGAAATATTAAGTGGGGCTGCAGTGTGGGCTGTGGGTTGGAAGTCCCTGTCTTAGATCATTTCAGTCAGGGTATTTCCCTCTTCAGACTTCATTATCTTAGACATGGAAATATTAAGTGGGCTGCATTGTGGGCTGTGGGTTGGAAGTCCCTGTCTTAGATCATTTCAGTCAGGTATTTCCTCTTCAGACTTCATTATCTTAGACATGGAAATATTAAGTGGGCTGCAGTGTGGGCTGTGGGTTGGAAGTCCCTGTCTTAGATCATTTCCAGTCAGGGTATTTCCCTCTTCAGACTTCATTATCTTAGACATGGAAATATTAAGTGGGCTGCAGTGTGGGCTGTGGGTTGGAAGTCCCTGTCTTAGATCATTTCCAGTCAGGGTATTTCCCTCTTCAGACTTCATTATCTTAGACATGGAAATATTAAGTGGGCTGCAGTGTGGGCTGTGGGTTGGAAGTCCCTGTCTTAGATCATTTCCAGTCAGGGTATTTCCCTCTTCAGACTTCATTATCTTAGACATGGAAATATTAAGTGGGCTGCAGTGTGGGCTGTGGGTTGGAAGTCCCTGTCTTAGATCATTTCCAGTCAGGGTATTTCCCTCTTCAGACTTCATTATTTTAGACATGGAAATATTAAGTGGGCTGTGGGTTGGAAGTCCCTGTCTTAGATCATTTCCAGTCAGGGTATTTCCCTCTTCAGACTTCATTATCTTAGACATGGAAATATTAAGTGGGCGGCAGTGTGGGCTGTGGGTTGGAAGTCCCTGTCTTAGATCATTTCCAGTCAGAGTATTTCCCTCTTCAGACTTCATTATCTTAGACATGGAAATATTAAGTGGGCTGCAGTGTGGGCTGTGGGTTGGAAGTCCCTGTCTAAGATCATTTCCAGTCAGGGTATTTCCCTCTTCAGACTTCATTATCTTAGACATGGAAATATTAAGGGCTGCAGTGTGGGCTGTGGGTTGAAGTCCCTGTCTTAGATCATTTTCAGTCAGGGTATTTCCTCTTCAGACTTCATTATCTTAGACATGGAAATATTAGTGGGCTGCAGTGTGGGCTGTGGGTTGGAAGTCCCTGTCTTAGATCATTTCCAGTCAGGGTATTTCCCTCTTCAGACTTCATTATCTTAGACATGGAAATATTAAGTGGGCTGCAGTGTGGGCTGTGGGTTGGAAGTCCCTGTCTTAGATCATTTCCAGTCAGGGTATTTCCCTCTTCAGACTTCATTATCTTAGACATGGAAATATTAAGTGGGCTGCAGTGTGGGCTGTGGGTTGGAAGTCCCTGTCTTAGATCATTTCCAGTCAGGGTATTTCCCTCTTCAGACTTCATTATCTTAGACATGGAAATATTAAGTGGGCTGCAGTGTGGGCTGTGGGTTGGAAGTCCCTGTCTTAGATCATTTCCAGTCAGGGTATTTCCCTCTTCAGACTTCATTATCTTAGACATGGAAATATTAAGTGGGCTGCAGTGTGGGCTGTGGGTTGGAAGTCCCTGTCTTAGATCATTTCCAGTCAGGGTATTTCCCTCTTCAGACTTCATTATCTTAGACATGGAAATATTAAGTGGGCTGCAGTGTGGGCTGTGGGTTGGAAGTCCCTGTCTTAGATCATTTCCAGTCAGGGTATTTCCCTCTTCAGACTTCATTATCTTAGACATGGAAATATTAAGTGGGCTGCTGTGTGGGCTGTGGGTTGGAAGTCCCTGTCTTAGATCATTTCCAGTCAGGGTATTTCCCTCTTCAGACTTCATTATCTTAGACATGGAAATATTAAGTGGGCTGCAGTGTGGGCTGTGGGTTGGAAGTCCCTGTCTTAGATCATTTCCAGTCAGGGTATTTCCTCTTCAGACTTCATTATCTTAGACATGGAAATATTAAGTGGGCTGCAGTGTGGGCTGTGGGTTGGAAGTCCAGAGTATTTGTCTTAGATCATTTCCAGTCAGGGTATTTCCCTCTTCAGACTTCATTATCTTAGACACATTAAGTGGGCTGAAAGTCCCTGTCTTAGATTATTTCAGTGGGCTTGACTTCATTATCTTAGACATGGAAATATTAAGTGGGGCTGCAGTGTGGGCGCTGTGGGTTGGAAGTCCCTGTCTTAGATCATTTCCAGTCAGGGTATTTCCCTCTTCAGACTTCATTATCTTAGACATGGAAATAAATGGGCTTAGTGTGGGCTGTGGGTTGGAAGTCCCTGTCTTAGATCATTTCCAGGTATTTCCCTCTTCAGACTTCATTATCTTGAACATGGAAATATTAAGTGGGGAAGTCCCTGTCTTAGATCATTTCCAGTCAGGGTATTTCCTCTTCCTTCTTTAGACATGGAAATATTAAGTGGGCTGCAGTGTGGGCTGTGGGTTGAAGTCCATTAAGATCATTTCCAGACAGGGTATTTCCCTCTTCAGCCTTCATTATCTTAGACATGGAAATATTAAGTGGGCTGCAGTGTGGGCTGTGGGTTGGAAGTCCCTGTCTTAGATCATTTCCAGTCAGGGTATTCTTTCCTTCAGACTTCATTATCTTAGACATGGAAATATTAAGTGGGCTGCAGTGTGGGCTGTGGGTTGAAGTCCCTGTCTTAGATCATTTTCAGTCAGGTATTTCCCTCTTCAGACTCCATTATCTTAGACATGGAAATATTAAGTGGGCTGTGGGCAGATGTGGGCTTGTGGGTTGGAAGTCCCTGTCTTAGATCATTTCCAGTCAGGGTATTTCCCTCTTCAGACTTCATTATCTTTAACATGGAAAATTAGTGGGCTGCAGTGTGGGCTGTGGGTTGAAGTCCCTGTCTTAGATCATTTCCAGTCAGGGTATTTCCCTCTTCAGACTTCATTATCTTAGACATGGAAATATTAAGTGGGTGCTGGGCTGTGTGAAGGTCTAGATCATTTCCAGTCAGGGTATTTCCCTCTTCCTTCATTATCTTAGATCATTTGGGCTGCAGTGTGGGCTGTGGGTTGGAAGGGTATTTTCCCTCTTCAGACTTCATTATCTTTAGACATGGAAATATTAAGTGGGCTGCAGTGTGGGCTGTGGGTTGGAAGTCCCTGTCTTAGATCATTTCCAGTCAGGGTTATTTCCCTCTTCAGACTTCATTATCTTAGACATGGAAATATTAAGTGGGCTGCAGTGTGGGCTGTGGGTTTGAAGTCCCTGTCTTAGATCATTTCCAGTCAGGGTATTTCCTCTTCTTAGACTTCATTATCTTAGACATGGAAATTATTAATGGGCTGCAGTGTGGGCTGTGGGTTGAAGTCCCTGTCTTAGATCATTTCAGTCAGAGTATTTCCTCTTCAGCCTTCATTATCTTAGACATGGAAATATTAGTGGGCTGCAGTTGGGCTGTGGGTTGGAAGTCCTTGTCTTAGATCATTTCAGTCAAAGTATTTCCCTCTTCAGACTTCATTATCTTAGACATGGAAATAAGTGGGCTGCAGTGTGGGCTGTGGGTTGGAAGTCCCTGTCTTAGATCATTTCCAGTCAGGTATTTCCCTCTTCAGACTTCATTATCTTAGACATGGAAATATTAAGTGGGCTGCAGTGTGGGCTGTGGTTTGGAAGTCCCTGTCTTAGATCATTTCCAGTCAGGGTATTTCCTCTTCAGACTTCATTATCTTAGACATGGAAATATTAAGTGGGCTGCAGTGTGGGCTGGGTTGGAAGTTGTCTTAGAATTTCCCTGTCTTAGACTTCATTATTTCCAGTGGGCTGCAGTGTGGGCTGTGGGTTTCCCTGTCTTAGATCATTTCATTATCTTAGACATGGAAAAATTAAGTGGGCTGCAGTGTGGGCTGTGGGTTGGAAGTCCCTGTCTTAGATCATTTCAGTCAGGGTATTTCCCTCTTCAGACTTCATTATCTTAGACATGGAAATATTAAGTGGGCTGCAGTGTGGGCTGTGGGTTGAAGTCCCTGTCATTTCCAGATTATTTCTTCAGTCAGACATGGAAATATTTGGGCCTCTTCAGTCTTTCAGATCATCTTAGACTCTTCAGACTTCATTATTTAGACATATTAAGTGGGCTGCAGTGTGGGCTGTGGGTTGGAAGTCCCTGTCTTAGATCATTTCCAGTCAGGGTATTCCCTCTTCAGACTTCATTATCTTGAACATGGAAATATTAAGTGGGCTGCAGTGTGGGCTGTGGGTTGAATTTCCCTCAGTCTCATTAGATCATTTCCAGTCAGTGTGGGCTGTATTTCCCTGTTCAGATTTTCATTATCTTAGACATGGAAATATTAAGTGGGCTGCAGTGTGGGCTGTGGGTTGGAAGTCCCTGTCTTAGATCATTTCCAGTCAGGGTATTTTCCTCTTCAGACTCCATTATCTTAGACATGGAAATATTAAGTGGGGGCAGTGTGGGCTGTGGGTTGGAAGTCCCTGTCTTAGATCATTTTCCAGTCAGGTATTTCCTCTTCAGACTTCATTATCTTAGACATGGAAATATTAAGTGGGTGGCAGTGTGGGCTGTGGGTTGGAAGTCCCTGTCTTAGATCATTTCCAGTCAGGGTATTTCCCTCTTCAGAAATATTTCATTATCTTAGACATGGAAATATTGGGCTGTGGGTTGGAAAGATCATTTCAGTGGGCTGCAGTGAAATATTAAGTGGGCTGCAGTGTGGGTTGGGAAGTCCCTGTCTAAGATTATTTCCAGTCAGGGTATTTCCCTCTTCAGACTTCATTATCTTAGACATGGAAATATTAAGTAGGCTGCAGTGTGGGCTGTGGGTTGGAAGTCCCTGTCTTAGATCATTTCCAGTCATGGTATTTCCTCTTCAGACTTCATTATCTTAGACATGGAAATATTAAGTGTGGGCTGCAGTGTGGTGGGTTGTAAGTCCCTTGTCTTAGATCATTTCCAGTCAAAGTATTTCCCTCTTCAGACTTCATTATCTTAGATATGGAAAATATTAAGTGGGCTGCAGTGTGGGCTGGGGGTTGGAAGTCCCTGTCTTCAGATCATTTCCAGTCAGGGTATTTTCCCTCTTCAGCCTTCATTATCTTAGACATGGAAATATTAAGTGGGCTGCAGTGTGGGCTGTGGGGTTGGAAGTCCCTGTCTTAGATCATTTCCAGTCAGGGTATTTCCTTCTTCAGCCTTCATTATCTTAGACATGGAAATATTAAGTGGGCTGCAGTGTGGGCTGTGGGTTGGAAGTCCCTGTCTTAGATCATTTCAGTCAGGGTATTTCCCTCTTCAGCCTTCATTATCTTTGACATGGAAATATTAAGTGGGCTGCAGTGTGGGCTGTGGGTTGGAAGTCCCTGTCTTAGATCATTTCCAGTCAGGGTATTTCCTTCTTCAGCCTTCATTATCTTAGACATGGAAATATTAAGTGGGCTGCAGTGTGGGCTGTGGGTTGGAAGTCCCTGTCTTAGATCTTTTCCAGTCAGGGTATTTCTTTCTTCAGCTTTCATTAACTTAGACTCTTTCCAGTCAAGGTTTTACTCCACGTACATTAAGCATTCCTGTGCTTAGTCCCCTTTTATTTTATATATTTTTAAAGTATATCCAAGATTACATGGTTTCCTTTCAAACCATTTCCTCATGAGCCTTCTTTGAGCCTGGTGATACTGTTTATAAATCTGCTATTCTGGTTTGTTCTTCAATGCTATCAAAGACAAAACCATTGTTCAACCAAAACTCTTTCTTTTGCTCTTCAAGAACTATGCTGAACCTGTACATGTATTTAGTTTCAGGACTTCATTTATATGACTTTACAAGCTTAACAATAACATACTTCCTTATTGTGAGCAAATTTCTCAAGGTTTGATCACAGAGGTTGTCATAGCTTTTTCATTAATTTCATTCTGGACAGAAAGTGAATCCGTAAAATAAACTATAAAGATAAAGATATAGTTACATTTAACTGTTTTGACAGTGAAAGGGTGGGACTGGCATGTCAGCCTGGTTCCTCAAATTCATGCAGTCTGGGAATCAGCAAAAGTAGCTTGTGGGAAAAGATGCTGTGAAAATACTTGTAGAAAAGACAGAGGGAAGCCATGGCACATCTGTGGGGAAGCGACTGTAGACTAGATGCCAGATCAGGACCTATCACATTGCATATTCATCTCTGGATTTTGTTGAGGACCTCGAGATTTACAGCAGGAGCACCAGTCCATATATGACAGCAATATTCCATGCATGGATGGATGGTTGATCTATGGTATATTTGTTGTGAATTTAAATCTAGAGTGGTATGGGGTTTAGGGGTTAAAATCAACATTTGATTTACCCATGGCAAGAAGATTAATGGAGGATGATAACAACGAAGAAACCCACAGGAAATTTTAACAAAACAAGATAAGGAATTTATGAATTTACATGCTCAAAATAGTGTCAGTAGCTTGTTACAGGAAAATAAATCAGAAATTTTTAAAGTCTGTAGTTTTAATGACTTGTCATGAAGGGGAAATGTTCATACAACAGAGATTAAATGATATGACAGAAAATAATACTCAAAAATGTTTCAAAAAAGGTAAGAGAGTTTGTTGCTCACTGTAAGAGATATATGGTTGCACACTTTCAAAAATAGACAAAAAGAGATTCTTTGAAATACTTAGTTTTCTTGGAGAGAGAAAATTCTTTAAAGTGCTACATACTTGGTTAAAAGCTGATAATTTTAGTAAACAAAAAAATTTACACTGGCAAAAACATCAATGCTGGTCACACTGAGCAGAAACGAAATCTTTCACATGATTTCAGGCATTCTTGTTAATTTAATTTTTCTCCTAATTTTATATCAAAAAAGGCTTGCCAATTTCTTTACTTTTTTCTTTTTGATTCAACAGCTAATTTCTGTGAAGGAAAAGTTTTCATTAGTTGCAAAACAATTTCACATAAGCTTGCAAATTTATTTCTGTCTTTTTCTCAGCTCAGTGGTCAATTTCTGTGATTGCGAGGTTTTCATTGGTCCAAAAGAATTTTTTCCTTAGTCCTCCGCATTTGAAGGGAATGGGTAAAAAATCTTATTAGTTTGCACTCACTCCAAATCAACCCACAAGAAAGAAAAAAGTCGAAAAAGGTGTTTAAAAATAAAATATTTTTATTTTTGAGATTTTACAAGTAAATTTTTCTTATCAGATATGAATATTATTGTTTTTAGTTGCTTGTTAAAACAAACAAAAATGTTTCTTTACATGTATGCATGACAAAGAAGAAGCGGTAATGGAGAAAGTAAGCAGAAAAATGTATTGATTAGATAGCTTGGCAAGGAACGTGTAAATGTGATATATAATGATTTTACTTTATAATATTTAGTTGTTATTAAATCTTTTTTTTTCCTGAAAATAACAATTAAAAATGATGATGGCTAAAAATAACAATTAAAAATGAAGATGGCCAAAAATAACAATTAAAAATGAAGATGGCCAAAAATAACAATTAAAATAATGATGGCCAAAAACATTACCAACAAAGACACTTTGAATATATTGAATATATCCAAATTATTTCATCATATTTTCAATTTTTGGAGAAATACTAACAGAAATGAATATAACCCCCACCTCCAAAAAAAAAAATCATATCAGATTTCTCCAAATGATGTTTTTTTATTTTTATGTTATATCTTCATCTAAAAAAATCTCATTATATTTTTTTGTTGTTTATTTATATAACAAGCACTTTCTGCACAAATCCTCTCTCCTTGTTAGTGTCACTTACAGAAAAATTATGAATTATTTTATGGGTGTATGTATAAATGTGTGCTCCTATATGAATGTAAAACATGAACACTGTTAGCAGAAACATACAGAAGGATCCAAGGGTGGAAAGTTTTGTGGGCCCACCAGGAACCTCTTCTCGCTACTGACAGAGTAAAATGGTGTGGTTTGGACACATCACAAGGCACAAGGATGTTAACGTAAAAATGGGTTGTCCACTGTCAAACAATGGACGGGTATGACTATACCAGAATTGCTGATGGCTGCCATTAATAGACCGTTATCAGAAAATGAAAGTGTTAGCTCTAGCAAATTTAAAATTTGTTAGTAATTTTTTTTATAGTTCTTCAGCAAGTCTTTTCATAAGACTATAAAGTCAAAGTTCCTAAATTTCAGTAAATTCAATAAGTACTATTGAGAGATAGTTACTATCTGAGCCTTTAAGAATATATTTTGAGGGGGTAATTTCTACAGAGATATATTCACCTCGTTTTAAACGTAGGTTAACTATAAGCTGAATAGGAAATCTATCATAGCCAATGGACAAAGCCTTCTTGGAATAAATTGTATTTTTATTTCCATAATTTACAAGCAGGCTAAGTACATTAGTTTTATTTACTTGAGATTCAATAAGCAAAGAGCAAGAAATGAGAAAAAAACCATCTCTATTGACTTTAAGGTGCGAGGCATTATATTGAAGAAATGCTTCCTGGGAATGTTCCTTAAGCAACGTCCATTTTATTAGTGTTGATTTGTCTGAAAATAGAAAAAAATAAAACATAAAATATATTAATGAAAAATACCTCCAAATACAATGTGCTTCTTCTATGTGCCATGTTCCTTCAGGATTTGATGACCATGGCTCTCTACAACTTCCTACACTTTATAGATCTTATCAAAATTTGTCTTTTTATTATACCTCCCATTTACTTTTCTGCAATCCATTTACAGAGACTCGTCTGCTTTCCCTGATCCCTCTTGCATTCGGCGTGTCCCTTGGTTATAGTGGAACACACCTATTCTATAGTTAATAGACTCTCCCATCTATAATAAGTACGAGTAGTAAGTGTAACGAGTCAGTCGCTCAGTGGGTCAGTCAGGCTGACATGCTGATCGGGCAGGGAGGAACCCGAAAGAGGCTATGCCGAAGGGCGGAGTCTCTTTTGGGAAGGTAAACCGACCCTGAATCCGTTTATATGGATTCAATGGGCATATTTTTGGACGAGCCCATGGGCTCGGAGATCCCACATTAAACCAGCCCTGTGCCACATGAAGGCCACGTGGGGGGGGGGGACTAAATACCATCGCTCGGTCAGTCAGTCGATGTCGGACGACAGTTAGTCAAATACTAAACTATCAGCGACCACAACTAGATTTACTCTGTGTTATACCTATTATATGAAGTTCCTAACGTTTTGTACATCGAACCTATTTTAGAACCGACTTAGTACAAATACAAGCATCCGCTGTGAAATCACTCATAACACCCTTTGAGTGTCAAATTTTCGAAGCTTCGTTCCACATTATATATCTCTTTCTGATTGTAAGTATACATGTCCTTTACGTTTTCATTTTCCTTAAAACTTCCTCATTACTTACATGCTCCATCTATGATATTCCTGTTGCCTCAATTCTTCTCTCCATCTGTGAGGAGATTGTCTAGCATTCACGACCATATAGGAGGATTGATATTACATAACAGTTCAGCACCCTTTTCTTTTCTTTTTTTAATAATTATTTTTCTGGTTTCTTAATTCTTTGCTAATCTTTTGTAAGGCATCTTTCACTATTTCAATGTTACTTCAGATTTTTCCATCCTCTGTTAAAATACTTCAGAGATATTCAAATTTTTGCAAATATTTGATTTTTTGATTACCATTATAAAAAGACATGGACAAACCTGCTTATAATAAGATGGAGTGTTAATAGGGCTTTTTTCCCATCACACCACTTTTTTTACACCCTTCATTCTTCTGTTTATTATTTTAAAAAGCAATGATTAGAATTGGAATAAAACCTAAACATATTTTTTTTTTTAAGCATTACGCCCTGAGCAAGGCGTGAAGCCACTAGGATGCAGGGGGTTGCAGAAGATTTGGAGCAAGAGCAGATAGGAATGATAGAAGAAAGGATGAGGAGATGGATAGTGGATAGATCAAGGTAACTGGAGATGTCAATTGACATTACATTTGAATAGTAGGAGATTATAGCTCTCTGGGAAACAGTAATAGGGAAGGGTGTTCAACAGGCGAGAGGTATGAAGCTATTGGAGTAGAAGAGATAGCTACATTTAAAAGTTTCTACAGTGTAAGGGTGAGAGTGGGATGCCAGCCTCGTAAGGCATGAAAGTGAATTTATACATTTTCTTTGTTGTTGAGAATTGACAACAACAATATTAAACATTATTTATCTATTATATTATATGTTGGAATGGTTTGTAAAACATCAGACTAATTGCCAATTGATTCGAATCTTATAAAATGGTAAATAATAAGGATTTCCTTAGAGTAATTTAGTAAATGTTTATAAATTTATAAATAAAAAAATTGTTTTCGTATTTATTTCTTTATAAATTGGTAAATGATAAATATTGCATTCCAGTAGTTTTTAAAATGTTGTAAATATAAAATTATTCTTGTAAATAAACAATCTAATAAATAAATAGTGTTTTTTAATATTTTTGTTATAAATTCTTGGAGTGAGTGCCAATAAAAATAAAATATATAAACAAAAATAAACAAAGAATTAAGACAAGGCATTTGTGCTTTCCATTAAAATCCTTATCTCTTTCTTTCTTTCTTTCTCTCTCTCTCAACTCTCTATATACTTCTCTCTCAATTAACGAGGTGGTGACATTCAAATAAAGAGGAAGAAAAAGAATTCAAATTAAAATAAGGCTTTGCACTTGCCTTTAAAATCCTTATCTCTTTCTTTCTCTTTCACTCTAAACTCTCTCTCAACCTCTCTCTATATACTTCTCTCTTAACTAACGAGGGACTGACCCTCAAATAAAGAGGAAGAAAAAGAAATTATAACAATTCAAATTAAAATAAGGCTTTGCACTTGCCTTTAAATTCCTTATCTCTTCCTCCCTCTCTCTCTCTCTCTTTCTCTCTCTTCCTCTCTCTCTCTCTTATGCTAAATTTCTCTTTCTGTACTTCTCTCTCAACTAATGAGAAGTCAAATAAAAAGAGGGACAAGAAGAAAAGACTAAACCCAACCCCCAAAATCAATGGAAGTTTGCAGCATCAGAGCCTACTTATTTATGACTGAAAAATACCAAAAAATCAAGGAAGCGTCATTCATAACTTCTGCTACATAAAAAATGAAAAAGAAATGAACACTGGAAAATAAAATAATTTTGGCCAATCAAAAAAATTGACACAAATAGACTTTGCTGTTAGCCAAAACCAATGTTTGTGCCAAATTATCAAGCCTAGTCAAAGGACATAAATATGACACCTCCAAGCTAGAAGCAGAAAGGACGAGCAGAAGATGAAATAAAAGAATGCTACCACTTGGAAACCAGCCAGATGTGATGCGTGAATAAGCAGTTAAGACATCATTTGCTTCAGATACTTCCACCCTGCCAAGGACCGAGAAAAACACAGTAGATTGTCATTGACCTAATTTCTGAGATTACTACTATCCCTATCATAGTCTGACTTCAAACCACTGAAACAGACTTTTCTCCAGACAGCTACCAATATCCATCTTATTAACAAACTTTTTGATACATCGAATGACAAAGAACCCACTCATCACTCTAAAGAAAATATACTATATATTTTAAACCCTTTAGTCAATTCATTTTATTCTAAAGCTTCCAATAAAAGAAACTTATTCAAACTGGTAATCTTCTTATAGGAACAGACTTGCCACATTCTCAAGAACAAAATAAATGTATAAATTCACTTTCCTCATATGTTTACGTTTTATTGCAATTATAATTTTCACTTTTTAAAACAATAAACATTGCTGAGGAATGAAGGTAATTAAAAAATCTATATCATAGGAAAAACTGTACTTTTGACTCTGCAGCTTTCTGCATGTTTGGCACCAACTTATATATGTGCTACAAGAAAATAATTGAAGAATCTGAATAGATTGATTGAACTGTTAAATTATCCAGAGTTTCCCATGCCTTGCCAGACATTTTCAAACATCTCTTCAAATAATTTCATCAAGAAATGAAGAATGACAGTTTTTGTTAATTTTATTTTGTCTTTCTTTGGAGAAGCCTTTTTATGCCTTGCTTTTTGGTCATAACTCATATATTTCAAGTTAACCTTCATATTTGCTATTTGGCTCTAACATTTTTTAAAAATAAAAGTTAAACAAAAAAATAAACCAAAACAAATGAAAAACATAGGCAAAAATAAAAGTAAATAAATAAAAAATATATGAAATAAAAAAAACAAAATGAATTAAGGAAAATATAAACAATTAAATAACAATAAGCAAAAAATAAATAATAAATGAAAAAGTCAATAAAAATTAAAAATATAAACAACAATAAATAATAAAATACTAAATTAATAAATATAAAAGAAATTAAATAAATAGATATAATAAATAAATAAAATAAGCCAAAATAAATAAAAATAAATAATTTGTCTATATTTATAATTATTTACACTATTTACATTGTTTGGACTGTTCACATCTTCGTTGTCATATTCATGACATTTCATCTGTTGTATGCTCCAGCTTTCTTCAGGATCTGTCAATATTTCTGAGAAGACGTATTTTAATTATTAACACTATTTACATTGTTTGGAATGTTGCCCTCCTTTTTATTGTCCTATTCACAAAATTTTTGGCCATTGTATGCTCCAGCCTTATCCAGGAACTAAAACAATCTACCTCAGTGGATGAAATAATAATTCAGTTTGAAATTCCGATCACCTGAAGAAGGCAGGAATGTGGTCAATATAACAACTAACATGAGGAAAATAAAATATAATAATAAAAGTCAATAAAATATAATTATTGTAAATAAAAATAAATATATAAAAATGAAAAATAAAAAATAAAAATAAATGAATTATATAATAAAAATAATTTTCAATTTCTATTTGAATTTCTATTGTCAGGAATTAATTCTATACATTGATTCATAGAAACTAGTTTTTTTTTTTATTATTTCTTCCCAAGGAAAGTAATAAAGCCACTAAGATGAACAGAAGGTTACTGATTGTGAAATAAATATATGAAAAAGAGAAACATTACTAAGGAACGAGAACAATAAAAGAAGAGAAATTCAAAAGACAGAAAATAATGATTGACATTGCATTTAAATTTTTGAAGGACACGAAAACAAGAATCCGGAAGTGTTCCACAAGCAAGAAGCATCAATATATAACTTTTTACATGTATGATAAGATCTTGTTTCCAATTGAATGTGAGCTTCATTTCATAGAGTCTAGGTACCATAGAATGTAGAACAAAGTAATATTTTTTGAATTATACAAAAATCCGATAGATGACCAAAAATGTGTAAGTTCTGAAAAAAGTAGGCTTTCAATCAATCGTATCATAAATTCAGCTAGCCATGATTACTGAGAAACATACAACAGTATTCTTTGCACCAAAACTACACATACTTATTTTAATATTCTTACAACGGCCATCATACAAAAATGTGGCACAAGGTTAAAAGGATAATGTGTGAAGGATGGTCTTCAATCTGTCTCATTTGAAACGTAGCTAGCCAAACATACCACAGTATTTCTTACACCAAAGCAACACATTCTTATTTACGATTCTTACTACAGCCAATATACATAAATGTGGCACAAGACTAAAAGGATGATGTGTGAAGTATGGTCTTCAATCTGACTCATTCAAAACTTGGCTAGTCAAACATACCACAGTATTTCTTACACCAAAATAAGACATTCTTATTTACCATTCTTACTACTGCCAATATACATAAATGTGGCACAAGACGAAAAGGATGATGTGTGAAGGATGGTCTTCAATCTGTCTCATTCAAAAATTAGCTTATCAAACATACCACAGTATTTCTTACACAAAAATAAGACATTCTTATTTGCGATTCTGACTACAGCCAAGATACATAAATGTGGCACAAGACTAAAAGGAAGATGTGTGAAGGATGGTCTTCAATCTGACTCATTCAAAACTTAATAGTCAAACATACCACAGTATTTCTTACACCAAAACAAGACATTCTTATTTACGATTCTTACTACTGCCAATATACATAAATGTGGCACAAGACGAAAAGGATGATGTGTGAAGGATGGTCTTCAATCTGACTCATTCAAAACTTAGCTAGTCAAACATACTACAGTATTTCTTACACCAAAACAAGACATTCTTATTTACCATTCTTACTACAGCCAATATACATAAATGTGGCACAAGACGAAAAGGATTATGTGTGAAGGATGGTCTTCAATCTGTCTCATTTAAAACTTAGCTAGTCAAACATATTACAGTAGTTCTCACACCAAAAGAACACATTCATATTTATCATTCTTACTACAGCCAATATACATAAATGTGGCACAATACGAAAAGGACGATGTGGGAAGGATGGTCTTCAATCTGTCTCATTTAAAACTTAGCTAGTCAAATATACCACAGTATTTCTTACACCAAAACAACACATTCTTATTTATCATTCTTACTACAGCCAATATACATAAATGTGGCACAAGACTAAAAGGATGATGTGTGAAGGATGGTCTTCAATCTGACTCATTCAAAACTTAGCTAGTCAAACATACCACAGTATTTCTTACACCAAAACAAGACTTTCTAATTTACGATTCTTACTACAGCCAATATACATAAATGTGGCACAAGACTAAAAGGATTATGTGTGAAGGATGGTCTTCAATCTGTCTCATTTAAAACTTAGCTAGTTAAACATACCACAGTATTTCTTACACCAAAACAACACATTCTTATTTACGATTCTTACTACAGCCAATAAACATAAATGTGGCACAAGACGAAAAAGATGATGTGTGAAGGATGGTCTTCAATCTGTCTCATTTAAAACTTAGCTAGTCAAACATACCACAGTATTTCTTACACCAAAACAAGACATTCTTATTTACGATTCTTACTACAGCCAATATACATAAATGTGGCACAAGACTAAAAGGAGGATGTGTGAAGGATGGTCTTCAATCTGTCTCATCCAAAACTTAGCTAGTCAAACATACCACAGTATTTCTTACACCAAAACAACACATTCTTATTTACCATTCTTAGTACAGCCAATATACATAAATGTGGCACAAGACTAAAAGGATTATGTGTGAAGGATGGTCTTCAATCTGTCTCAATTAAAACATAGCTAGTCAAACATGCCACAGTATTTCTTACACCAAAACAAGACATTCTTATTTGCGATTCTTACTACAGCCAATATACATAAATGTGGCACAAGATTAAAAGGATTATGTGTGAAGGATGGTCTTCAATCTGTCTCATTCAAAACTTAGCTAGTTAAACATACCACAGTATTTCTTACACCAAAACAAGACATTCTTATTTACCATTCTTACTACAGCCAATATACATAAATGTGGCACAAGACGAAAAGGATTATGTGTGAAGGATGGTCTTCAATCTGTCTCATTTAAAACTTAGCTAGTCAAACATATTACAGTAGTTCTCACACCAAAAGAACACATTCATATTTATCATTCTTACTACAGCCAATATCCATAAATGTGGCACAAGACGAAAAGGATGATGTGTGAAGTATGGTCTTCAATCTGTCTCATTTAAAACTTAGCTAGTCAAACATACCACAGTATTTCTTAAACCAAAACAACACATTCTTATTAACCATTCTTACTACAGCCAATATACATAAATGTGGCACAAGACGAAAAGGATGATGTGTTAAGGATGGTCTTCAATCTGTCTCATTCAAAACTTAGCTAGTTAAACATACCACAGTATTTCTCACACCAAAACAACACATTCTTATTTATCATTCTTACTACAGCCAATATACATAAATGTGGCACTAGATGAAAAGGATGATGTGTTAAGGATGGTCTTCAATCTGTCTCATTTAAAACTTAGCTAGTTAAACATACCACAGTATTTCTTACACCAAAACAACGCATTCTTATTAACCATTCTTACTACAGCCAATATACATAAATGTGGCACATGACGAAAAGGATGATGTGTGAATGCTGGTCATCAATCTGTCTCATTTAAAACTTAGCTCGTCAAACGTACCACAGTATTTCTTACACCAAAAGAACACATTCTTATTTACGATTCTTACTACTGTCAATATACATAAATGTGGCACACGACTAAAAGGATTATGTGTGAAGGATGGTCTTCAATCTGTCTCATTTAAAACTTAGCTAGTCAAACGTACCACAGTATTTCTCACACCAAAACAACACATTCTTATTTATCATTCTTACTACAGCCAATATACATAAATGTGGCACAAGACTAAAAGGATGATGTGTGAATGCTGGTCATCAATCTGTCTCATTTAAAACTTAGCTAGTTAAACATACCACAGTATTTCTTACACCAAAACAACAAATTCTTATTTACGATTCTTACTACTGCCAAGATACATAAATGTGGCACAAGACTAAAAGGATGATGTGTGAATGCTGGTCATCAATCTGTCTCATTTAAAACTTAGCTCGTCAAACGTACCACAGTATTTCTTACACCAAAACAACACATTCTTATTTACCATTCTTACTACAGCCAATATACATAAATGTGGCACAAGACGAAAAGGATGATGTGTGAAGGATGGTCTTCAATCTGTCTCATTCAAAACGTAGCTAGTCAAACATACCACAATATTTCTTATACCAAAACAAGACATTCTTATTTGCGATTGTTACTACAGCCAATATACATAAATGTGGCACAAGACTGAAAGGATGATGTGTGAATGCTGGTCATCAATCTGTCTCTTTTAAAACTTAGCTCGTCAAACGTACCACAGTATTTCTTACACCAAAAGAACACATTCTTATTTACGATTCTTACTACTGTCAATATACATAAATGTGGCACAAGACTAAAAGGATGATGTGTGAATGCTGGTCATCAATCTGTCTCATTTAAAACTTAACTAGTCAAACATACCACAGTATTTCTCACACCAAAACAACACATTCTTATTTATCATTCTTACTACTGCCAATATACATAAATGTGGCACAAAACGAAAAGGATGATGTGTGAAGGATGGTCTTCAATCTGTCTCATTTAAAACTTAGCTAGTTAAACGTACCACAGTATTTCTTACACCAAAAGAACACATTCTTATTTACGATTCTTACTACTGTCAATATACATAAATGTGGCACAAGACTAAAAGGATGATGTGTGTATGCTGGTCTTCAATCTGTCTCATTTAAAAATTAACTAGTCAAACGTACCACAGTATTCCTTACACCAAAACAACACATTTTTATTTATCATTCATACTACAGCCAATATATATAAATGTGGCACGCGACGAAAAGGATGATGTGTGAAGGATGGTCTTCAATCTGTCTCATTTAAAACTTAGCTAGTTAAACATACCACAGTATTTCTTATACCAAAACAACAAATTCTTATTTACGATTCTTACTACTGCCAATATACATAAATGTGGCACAAGACGAAAAGGATGATGTGTGAAGTATGGTCTTCAATCTGTCTCATTTAAAACTTAGCTAGTCAAACATACCACAATATTTCTTATACCAAAACAAGACATTCTTATTTACGATTCTTACTACAGCCAATATACATAAATGTGGTACAAGACTAAAAAGATGATGTGTGAAGGATGGTCATCAATCTGTCTCATTTAAAACTTAGCTAGTCAAACATACCACAGTATTTCTTACACCAAAACAAGACATTCTTATTTATCATTCTTACTACAGCCAATATACATAAATGTGGTACAAGACTAAAAGGATGATGTGTGAAGGATGGTCTTCAATCTGACTCATTCAAAACGTAGCTAGTCAAACATATTACAGTATTTCTTACACCAAAACAACACATTCTTATTTACCATTCTTACTACTGCCAATATATATAAATGTGGCACAAGACGAAAAGGAAAAGGATGATGTCTTCAATCTGTGAAGGATGGTATTCTTCAATCTTATTTGATTCTCATTCAAAAACGTAGCTACTAAAAAAGAATCAAACAATCTGTCTCATTTTAGTCAAACATGCCACCGTTTTCTTACACCAAAACAACACATTCTTATTTACCATTCTTACTACTGCCAATATATATAAATGTGGCACAAGACGAAAAGGATGATGTGTGAAGGATGGTCTTCAATCTGTCTCATTTAAAACTTAGCGAGTTAAACTTACCATAGTATTTCTCACACCAAAACAACACATTCTTATTTACGATTCTTACTACAGCCAATATACATAAATGTGGTACAAGACTAAAAGAATGATGTGTAAAGGATGGTCTTCAATCTGTCTCATTTAAAACTTAGCTAGTCAAACATGCCACCGTATTTCTGACACCAAAACAACACATTCTTATTAACCATTCTTACTACAGCCAATATACATAAATGTGGCACAAGATGAAAAGGATGGTGTGTGAAGGATGGTCTTCAATCTGTCTCATTCAAAACATAGCTAGTCAAACATACCACAGCATTTCTTACACCAAAACAAGACATACTTATTTACGATTCTTACTACAGCCAATATACATAAATGTGGCACAAGACGAAAAGGATGATGTGTGAAGGATGGTCTTCAATCTGTCTCATTTAAAACTTAGCTAGTCAAACATACCACAGTATTTCTTACACCAAAACAACACATTCTTATTTACGATTCTTACTACAGCCAATATACATAAATGTGGCACAAGACTAAAAGGATGAGGTGTGAAGGATGGTCTTCGATCTGACTCATTTAAAACTTAGCTAGTTAAACATACCACAGTATTTCTTACACCAATCAACACATTCTTATTTACGATTCTTACTGCTGCCAATATACATAAATGTGGCACAAGACTAAAATGATGATGTGTGAAACATGGTCTTCAATCTAACTCATTTAAAACTTAGCTAGTTAAACATACCATAGTATTTCTTACACCAAAAAAACACATTCTTATTTACGATTCTTACTACAGCCAATATACATAAATGTGGCACAAGACGAAAAGGATGATGTGTGAAGGATGGTCTTCAATCTGTCCCAATCAAAACTAGTCAAAGCTAGTCAAACATAACACAGTCATTTCAATATTAAACACAAGATTAAAAGGATGATGTGTGAAAACAATCTGTCACATTCTTATTTATCATTCTTACCGAAACAACACATTTTAGCCAATATACAATAATTGTGGCACAAGACGAAAAGGATTATGTGTGAAGGATGGTCTTCATTTAAAATCTGTCTACCATTTAAAACTTAGCTAGTTAAACATACCATAGTATTTCTTCCCAACAAAACCAAAAAACAGATTCTTATTTAACGATTCTTACTACAGCCAATATACATAAATGTGGCACAAGACGAAAAAGGATGATGTGTTGAAGGATGGTCTTCAATCTGTCCCAATTCAAAACTTAGCTAGTCAAACATAGCACAGTATTTCTTACACCAAAACAACACATTCTTATTTATCATTCTTACTACAGCCAATATACATAAATGTGGCACAAGACTAAAAAAGGATGATGTGTGAAGGATGGTCTTCAATCTGTCTCATTTAAAACTTAGCTAGTTAAACATACCATAGTATTTCTTACACCAAAACAACACATTTTATTTGCCATTCTTACTACAGCCAATATACATAATTGTGGCACAAGACGAAAAGGATGATGTGTGAAGGATGGTCTTCAATCTGTCTCATTTAAAACTTAGCTAGTTAAACATACCATAGTATTTCTTACACCAAAAAAACACATTCTTATTTACGATTCTTACTACAGCCAATATACATAAATGTGGCACAAGACTAAAAAGATGATGTGTGAAGGATGGTCTTCAATCTGTCCCAATCAAAACTTAGCTAGTCAAATATAGCACAGTATTTCTTACACCAAAACAACACATTCTTATTAACCATTCATACTACAGCCAATATACATAAATGTGGCACAAGACTAAAAGGATGATGTGTTTAGGATGGTCTTCAATCTGTCTTATTTAAAACTTAGCTAGTCAAACATACCACAGTATTTCTCACACCAAAAAACACATTCTTATTTATCATTCATACTACAGCCAATATACATAAATGTGGCACAAGACTAAAAAGGATGATGTGTGAAGGATGGATCTGTCTTCAAAACTTAGCTAGTCCAATCTGTCTCATTTAAATCTTAGCTATTTCAAACGTACTACAGCCAATATACCACAGTATTGTCTTATTTAAACACCAAAACAACACATTCTTATTTACGATTCTTACTACAGCCAATATACATAAATGTGGCACAAGACTAAAAGGATGATGTGTAGGATGGATGTCTTCAATCAAACTGTCTCATTTAAAACTTATTTAGCTAGTCAAACATAAATGTGGCACAAGACCAGGATGGTCTTCAATCTGTCTCATTTAAAACTTAGCTAGTCAAACATACCACACAGTATTTCTCACACCAAAACAACACATTCTTATTTACGATTCTTACTACTGCCAATATACATAAATGTGGCACAAGACTAAAAAAGGATGATGTGTGAAGGATGGTCTTCAATCCTTCTCATTCAAAACTTAGTTAGTCATACATACCACAGTATTTCTTACACCAAAACAACACATTCTTATTTATCATTCTTACTACAGCCAATATACATAAATGTGGCACAAGACTAAAAGGATGATGGGTGAAGGATGGTCTTCAATCTGTCTCATTTAAAACTTAGGTAGTTAAACATACCACAGTATTTCTCACACCAAAACAACACATTCTCATTTACCCTTCTTACTACAGCCAATATACATATATGTGGCACAAGACGAAAAGGATGATGTGTAAAGGATGGTCTTCAATCTGTCTCATTTAAAACTTAGCTAGTCAAACATACCACAGTATTTCTTACACCAAAACAACACATACTTATTTACCATTCTTACTACAGCCAATATACATAAATGTGGCACAAGACGAAAAGGATGATGTGTGAAGGATGGTCTTCAATCTGTCCCAATCAAAACTTAGCTAGTCAAACATAGCACAGTATTTCTTACACCAAAACAACACATTCTTATTTATCATTCTTACTACAGCCAATATACATAAATGTGGCACAAGACGAAAAGGATGATGTGTGAAGGATGGTCTTCAATCTGTCTCATTTAAAACTTAGCTAGTTAAACATACCACAGTATTTCTTACACCGAAACAACACATTTTTATTTACCATTCTTACTACAGCCAATATACATAAATGTGGCACAAGACTAAAAGGATGATGTGTGAAGGATGGTCTTCAATCTGTCTCATTCAAAACTTAGCTAGTCAAACATACCACAATATTTCTTATACCAAAACAAGACATTCTTATTTGCGATTCTTACTACAGCCAATATAAATAAATGTGGCACAAGACTAAAAAGATGATGTGTGAAGGATGGTGTTGAATCTGTCTCATTCAAAACTTAGCTAGTCAAACATACCACAATATTTCTTATACCTAAACAAGACATTCTTATTTGCGATTCTTACTACAGCCAATATACTTAAATGTGCACAAGACTAAAAAGATGATGTGTGAAGGATGGTCTTCAATCTGTCTCTTTTAAAACTTAGCTAGTCAAACATACCACAGTATTTCTTACACCAAAACAAGATATTCTTATTTACGATTCTTACTACAGCCAATATACATAAATGTGGCACAAGACTAAAAGGATGATGTGTGAAGGATGGTCTTCAATCTGTCTCATTCAAAACTTAGCTAGTCAAACATGCCACAGTATTTCTCACACCAAAACAACACATTCTTATTTACGATTCTTACTACAGCCAATATACATAACTGTGGCACAAGACTAAAAGGATTATGTGTGAAGGATGGTCTTCAATCTGTCTCATTTAAAACTTAGCTAGTTAAACATACCACAGTATTTCTTACACCAAAACAACACATTCTTATTTACGATTCTTACTACAGCCAATATACTTAAATGTGGCACAAGACTAAAAGGATGATGTGTGAAAGATGGTCTTCAATCTGTCTCATTTAAAACTTAGGTAGTCAAATATACCACAGTATTTCTTACACCAAAACAAGACATTCTTATTTACGATTCTTGCTAAAGCCAATATACATAGATGTGGCACAAGACGAAAAGGATGATGTGTGAAAGATGGTCTTCAATCTGTCTTATTTAAAACTTAGCTAGTCAAACATACCACAGTATTTCTTACACCAAAACAACACATTCTTATTTATCATTCTTACTACAGCCAATATATATAAATGTGGCACAAGACGAAGAGGATGATGTGTGAAGGATGGTCTTCAATCTGTCCCATTTAAAACTTAGCTAGTTAAACATACCACAGTATTTCTTACACCAAAACAACACATTCTTATTTACGATTCTTACTACAGCCAATATACATAAATGTGTCACAAGACGAAAAGGATGATGTGTGAAGGATGGTCTTCAATCTGTCCCAATCAAAACTTAGCTAGTCAAACATAGCACAGTATTTCTTACACCAAAACAACACATTCTTATTTATCATTCTTACTACAGCCAATATACATAAATGTGGCACAAGACGAAAGGATGATGTGTGAAGGATGGCCTTCAATCTGTCTCATTTAAAACTTAGCTAGTTAAACATACCATAGTATTTCTTACACCGAAACAACACATTTTATTTGCCATTCTTACTACAGCCAATATACATAAATGTGGCACAAGACGAAAAGGATGATGTGTTTAGGATGGTCTTCAATCTGTCTCATTTAAATCTTAGCTAGTCAAACGTACCACAGTATTCCTTACACCAAAGCAACACATTCTTATTTACGATTCTTACTACAGCCAATATACATAAATGTGGCACAAGACTAAAAGGATGATGTGTGAAGGATGGTCTTCAATCTGTCTCATTTAAAACTTAGCTAGTCAAACATACCACAGTATTTCTCACACCAAAACAACACATTCTTATTTACGATTCTTACTACTGCCAATATACATAAATGTGGCACAAGACTAAAAGGATGATGTGTGAAGGATGGTCTTCAATCCTTCTCATTCAAAACTTAGTTAGTCATACATACCACAGTATTTCTTACACCAAAACAACACATTCTTATTTATCATTCTTACTACAGCCAATATACATAAATGTGGCACAAGACTAAAAGGATGATGGGTGAAGGATGGTCTTCAATCTGTCTCATTTAAAACTTAGCTAGTCAAACATACCACAGTATTTCTCACACCAAAACAACACATTATTATTTACGATTCTTACTACAGCCAATATACATAAATGTGGCACAAGACTAAAAGGATGATGTGTGAAGGATGGTCTTCAATCCTTCACATTCAAAACTTAGCTAGTCATACATACCACAGTATTTCTTACACCAAAACAACACATTCTTATTTATCATTCTTACTACAGCCAATATACATAAATGTGGCACAAGACTAAAAGGATGATGGGTGAAGGATGGTCTTCTAACTGTCTCATTTAAAACTTAGGTAGTTAAACATACCACAGTATTTCTCACACCAAAACAACACATTCTCATTTACCCTTCTTACTACAGCCAATATACATATATGTGGCACAAGACGAAAAGGATGATGTGTAAAGGATGGTCTTCAATCTGTCTCATTTAAAACTTAGCTAGTCAAACATACCACAGTATTTCTTACACCAAAACAACACATTCTTATTTACCATTCTTACTACAGCCAATATACATAAATGTGGCACAAGACGAAAAGGATGATGTGTGAAGGATGGTCTTCAATCTGTCCCAATCAAAACTTAGCTAGTCAAACATAGCACAGTATTTCTTACACCAAAACAACACATTCTTATTTATCATTCTTACTACAGCCAATATACATAAAGGTGGCACAAGACGAAAAGGATGATGTGTGAAGGATGGTCTTCAATCTGTCTCATTTAAAACTTAGGTAGTTAAACATACCACAGTATTTCTTACACCGAAACAACACATTTTCATTTACCATTCTTACTACAGCCAATATACATAAATGTGGCACAAGACTAAAAGGATGATGTGTGAAGGATGGTCTTCAATCTGTCTCATTCAAAACTTAGCTAGTCAAACATACCACAATATTTCTTACACCAAAACAACACATTCTTATTTACCATTCTTACTACAGCCAATATACATAAATGTGGCACAAGACGAAAAGGATGATGTGTGAAGGATGGTCTTCAATCCTTCACATTCAAAACTTAGCTAGTCATACATACCACAGTATTTCTTACACCAAAACAACACATTCTTATTTATCATTCTTACTACAGCCAATATACATAAATGTGGCACAAGACTAAAAGGATGATGGGTGAAGGATGGTCTTCTAACTGTCTCATTTAAAACTTAGGTAGTTAAACATACCACAGTATTTCTCACACCAAAACAACACATTCTCATTTACCCTTCTTACTACAGCCAATATACATATATGTGGCACAAGACGAAAAGGATGATGTGTAAAGGATGGTCTTCAATCTGTCTCATTTAAAACTTAGCTAGTCAAACATACCACAGTATTTCTTATACCAAAACAAGACATTCTTATTTGCGATTCTTACTACAGCCAATATAAATAAATGTGGCACAAGACTAAAAAGATGATGTGTGAAGGATGGTGTTGAATCTGTCTCATTCAAAACTTAGCTAGTCAAACATACCACAATATTTCTTATACCTAAACAAGACATTCTTATTTGCGATTCTTACTACAGCCAATATACTTAAATGTGGCACAAGACTAAAAAGATGATGTGTTTAGGATGGTCTTCAATCTGTCTCATTTAAATCTTAGCTAGTCAAACATACCACAGTATTTCTTACACCAAAACAAGATATTCTTATTTACGATTCTTACTACAGCCAATATACATAAATGTGGCACAAGACTAAAAGGATGATGTGTGAAGGATGGTCTTCAATCTGTCTCATTCAAAACTTAGCTAGTCAAACGTACCACAGTATTTCTTACACCAAAACAACACATTCTTATTTACGATTCTTACTACAGCCAATATACTTAAATGTGGCACAAGACTAAAAGGATGATGTGTGAAAGATGGTCTTCAATCTGTCTCATTTAAAACTTAGGTAGTCAAATATACCACAGTATTTCTTACACCAAAACAAGACATTCTTATTTACGATTCTTGCTAAAGCCAATATACATAGATGTGGCACAAGACGAAAAGGATGATGTGTGAAAGATGGTCTTCAATCTGTCTTATTTAAAACTTAGCTAGTCAAACATACCACAGTATTTCTTACACCAAAACAACACATTCTTATTTATCATTCTTACTACAGCCAATATATATAAATGTGGCACAAGACGAAGAGGATGATGTGTGAAGGATGGTCTTCAATCTGTCCCATTTAAAACTTAGCTAGTTAAACATACCACAGTATTTCTTACACCAAAACAACACATTCTTATTTACCATTCTTACTACAGCCAATATACATAAATGTGGCACAAGACGAAAAGGATGATGTGTGAAGGATGGTCTTCAATCTGTCTCATTTAAAACTTAGCTAGTTAAACATACCACAGTATTTCTTACGCCAAAACAACACATTCTCATTTACCATTCTTACTACAGCCAATATACATAAATGTGGCACAAGACTAAAAGGATGATGTGTGAAGGATGGTCTTCAATCTGTCTCATTTAAAACTTAGCTAGTCAAACATACCACAGTATTTCTCACACCAAAACAACACATTCTTATTTACGATTCTTACTACAGCCAATATACATAAATGTGGCACAAGACTAAAAGGATGATGTGTGAAGGATGGTCTTCAATCCTTCACATTCAAAACTTAGCCAAACATACCTCAGTATTCCGTGCAACAACTTAAGTCTTTGGCCATTTCAACCATGGGAAGATTAACTATCAAACGTGTTAAATTTATTGAAGCCTATTACGAATTTGGAGTTAGATACCTGTTTAATAGATATTTGGAAGGAGATATCAATAGCCATATATTGGTCCTAGTTACCAAGTGGGAATATTGTGAAGCTTGGTAATTGCGGGGAGATCAGGAAAGAAATAGATCCAGTAGAGAAGCTTTTTGCTCTGGGGAAATGACTAGGGAAGTGTACAATTTGAGTGAGGGATTGGGAAATGGAACAAAAGTAATCTCTATCTCCTGGCTACATCAGTACCTTTAGAATGTTTTCCAAGGCTGTGCACATGAATGCTGGAATCATTTTGGGAAAATAAGCAGAAATCAAGAATACATTGGTAGCAATAAAAAAATTCAAGTTTGTTTCACAGAGAGCAAAGTTACCTGGCAACTTTTCCAAGAGGATTATAAATTCTATCTTACATAACAAATCCTCTCATCTTATCCTATTAAGGTGGGTGTTTTTCCATATAAAGGGTGTTCCAATAACTTGGACTGATTTTAAATGTGAATTAAGTTTAAGCATCTAATGATATTTTTTCTTTTACTTTCCGATTTAACTACTTAAGTCTTTGGCAGTTTCAACCATGGAAAGATTAACAATCAAACAATGTGTTAAAGTTACCAAAGCCTATTACGAAAATGGCTTTATTGAATGAGAATTGCCCAGCTCTCATCATCTCTCAAAACAGCAAAGTCAATTGGCCACCATTATCGTGCGACTTGACACCTTTAGATTTCTCCCTTTAGGGTCATCTTAAAAGTAAGGTCTATGTCAAAAAGCCAACAACAATTCAAGAGCTGAAGGATAAGATAATAAGGCATAATGATGAAATCGAGTAGAATCTATGCAAAGACGTCATCAAAAATTTTGACCATCGAGTGGAGATGTGTCACCGAAGCCTTGGCGAATATTTGGGCGATATTATTTTCACACATAATTGCAATGCAATGTTAATTTCTCAGGGAGGTGACTACTTGAAAAACCTGGCCTGGGGAGGAAATCCCAGCATGCAGTATTGTCAGGAAGTGTTTGACAACCAGAACATGAGCCGACTCCAATACATCATATTAAACAAACATATGTGCTCTCCAGCAGGATCTCAAATTGTGGCCACCGAAGCACGGGAAACCACAGTTAAACATAATGTCGTTAAAAACTAACAAAAGATTAGTGCCTCAAAGATCAACAAACCTTGAATAATTCGTTTCAATGCAAATCTAATCTACTTCAGTCCAGGGATTGAGTAACTCTTACAATGTCAGAATATTCAAGAACAAGCATTTTTTTAGTATATTTCAGTTATTATTTAAACTGTTTCCACGGAGTGCAAATCCGCACTCCTCCAGTCCAACGATTGAGATAATTCTTAATATATCACCATATTTAAGAGGCAACATTTTCTTTAGTACTGCACAGGTAGGGATGGCCCTTTTCCCATGAAGTGTAAATCTGTAATACTCTGCCACAGGGATTGATCTAACTCTTAAGATGTCATCATATTCAAAAACCAGCATTTTATTTAGTACTGCTCTGTTACTGCTTACCTTTTTCCCATAGAGTTTAAATCTGTACTACTCCAGCCCAGGGATTGATCTAACCCTTAAGATTTCAGCATATTCAAAAACCAGCATTGTGTGTAGTACTGTACAGTTACTGCTTACCTTTTTCCCATAAAGTGTAAATCTGTACTACCCCTGCCTAATGACTGATCTAACTCTGAAGATGTCAGCATATTCAAAAACCAGCATTGTGTGTAGTACTGTACAGTTACTGCTTACCTTTTTCCCATAAAGTGTAAATCTGTACTACCCCTGCCTAATGACTGATCTAACTCTGAAGATGTCAGCATATTCAAAAACCAGCATTTTATTTAGTACTGCTCTGTTACTGTTTACCCTTTTTTCCATGCTGTGTAAATCTTCACTACTGCAATGCACGGATTGAGGTAACACTTATTATGTCACTAAATTCAAGATGTAGTGTTGTATTTAGTACTGCTTAGATTATGTCTTGCCCTGGTTCTACTGTGTGTAAATCTGTTCTACTCTGGCCCAAGTATCGGGTAACAGTTATTAAATCACCAAATGTGTTTAAATAGTGATTAAAGGATAATAAGTTAAATTTATGTTTTTAAAAAAAATTCCGTCTTAATTTCTGTAATGTGGAATTGTGATTATTTTCACTATTCACACTTTCATCATCGCCTTTATTTTTGCTATAATAAGAACCTGTAAAGATATCTTTAGATTTAGGCTCTTGAACGAGAATACATCCCAACAGATTAAATCAATGTTTCACTTAGAAACTGTAGTGCCACTCAACCTTCTTCAGATGTATATCACTCTGTTCAATCGAACAGATTAAAGCATTGTTTTTTTAATTCGATGATGTAGTGTTTTTGTGTTTAATCCCAGGATAAGGCAATGTTTACTTGGTGAGCAATTACTGAACAGTACTGAATAAAACTAAGAGCACGATGATATCCCTTTACCTGATCAATGGAATGAGAACATTCTATCCCTGTAGATTCAATAAAGTGTATTCCCTTGAGGTTACTCATATCGGTATACACTCGAGGAAGGCTAGTCAGCACTATTTGTTGTGATAACAACAACAACAAAGATCAGGACAATAATCCAAATATAAATATGACTAGACAAAAAAGCAATCAAAGACTGATGGTACTTACCTGTATTTTTCATGTATTCCTCTGTTGGTTTGTATAGCATCACAGGTTCTAGAATGAAAAAGTATGACACGGTTTTTGTACTTTCTTGTACTTATTGCCATTTTAGTAGTAGAAATTGTTTTTATTTTGGCTGTGCATTAGTGACATATATGAATAACACATTCTACATATCATGTCCTTTCAGGGCTTTGGTGATCATGGCTCACCACAATTCCCTGTCTTTTGAACCTCTTAATAAACTTTGTATTTTATTTGTGGCAATATCCCAAAAATAATAATAATGGAAGGAAAAGGGATGCTGTGAAACAGAAAACACCAAGTGAAGAGAGGCGTTTTTCAATAATCAAGATGTTAATATGCTGTAAAAACTATGAAATATTAATGTTACAGAATTTATTTAGAAATCGAGATACCATCTTTTTTTTAATAGTACAAAAGATATCAGATTATTAATAGATAAAATTAAGAATGTCTTGATTTAATGGTTAATTTTATCGATAACAAGACAGCATGAATCTATGTAAAGTTTACAATGTCAATATGGTCAAGGTACTGAAAGATGAAATGAGTGTGAAGTTTTAATTTAGAAGTGTGTCAGGAAATTGGTCGATCCCGTTCCTAATAAAAGTATGTCAGTATGTTCGCTACAAAAAAAAAAAATAAAATAAAATAAATAAAATAAAAAGAACAAATACGTCACCAGTTCTCTATATAAAGAGCAGAGCAGAGTTGGGTTGAGAGCAGAGCAGAGTTGGATTAGATACAGTGAGGAAGTGACGTCAGAGATTGGAACACAGCACCTGCTAACTTGTGCTGTTTATATAAGTACCGCTGTACCTGCTACCACTAATATTACTACTACGGAGGATGGGACATTGATGGTTGTAGTAGTTGTGCTAAGAACAGACCAAAAAGGGTTAAAACAAAGCCACCTCTCTCCTTTAACAAAATTACACGAAGTATTTTCTTTTTTTTTTGTTGATCGTCATTCATATACAAGAGTCATTCAACTATGTATTGTTGATGTTATATAACTTTTGTCCCTCTAAAATCTGGTCAACTTGGCCATATTTATTTGCTGTTAACCCGATTTTCACCCAAGAAGCTTGCAAGTAGACCACTGTAGAGCTTTCGGAATTTTACGACCCGATAACTACTCGACAGGATTAAAAATAACAACGTCGCTGGTGAGTGGAATCAAATTGACATTTGAAACCAGAGACTTAGGTCTAACCTGTAATACTGGAACATACAGGACCAACGGCTGGTCTTGTGGATGACGTCGTCCCAGTGGTGTTAAGATACGGTGTCGCATGGATGCCTTGACCAGAGATCGCGTTACAACTGAGACTGTTCGAGAGGATCGACGTTACAGCTTGTCAGTCGTCTTTCTGGATAACATAATAAGACTTGTGTTCATAGGTTAATGTTTTAGTTTTGTAACACCTTGCGGTGTTGGGTGAAACTACCTCTAGTACGGCATATTCTATGTTCAATTTCTTTCCCTGCTATACTAAATTTGTTACAACTAATTCATACACTGATATATTGGACGTCTTTAAGTTTTACTAATTCCACATCCTGATATTTTATGATGGATTCAGGATAGGTGTCCTCACTGCTTTCATCCCAATTTCAGATCATACATTCTGTTTTGTAAATGTTTATCTTGACACATTCTTCCTGGAAGATTTCATAGAAAATTAGAAATTTTTCTTCATGACCATTTTTATACCAACTCTGAATGCCTATAAATATTATCTATAATTAGTTACTTGCATTATTTTCAATTGAAAACTTGTAGGATAAAATAGTTATTTCAGACATACCCAGTCCATAACAGTGAATGTCATTTGTCTGGGGTGAAATATTAATTAAACTAATCACAGGATATTACCAGTTTTCAGTAATTGTTATTTAGTTGTGATTTAGGTCTCTACATGTCAGTCATGGACCACCATTGCATGGCTGTCAGGTCTGTTGTTAGTATCGCCTTGCATTTGTCTGAAAGCTTGCTTTGTAGCCCTTAGTCAATACTGGTCAACCGCAACCAATAATGGTGTCCTATGTAAGATGGTATACTACGTCCGAATCCTGGGTGTGATGATAAACTACATCTGCATCCTGGGTAAGACGAAAAACTATGTCCAACAGCAAGGCCTCTGATAATACGTTTATAGAAAAATAAGGTTGCCGGCTATACGTTTTTGAAAAAATAATATTATCAGCTATACGTTTTTGAAAAAAATAACATTACCAGCTATACGATTTTGAAAAAAAAAATAATATTACCAGCTATACATTTTTGAGGAAAAAAATATTAACAGAAATAGATTTTTGACAAAACAAAAATATTACCAGGAAAAAAAAGTTGTCGGCATTAAATGACCCATTGAGGTTGATATGCCGTAAAACAAACCGAACCAAATCCAACAAACAACTAATAATGTAGCCCTTGCTCAATCCTGGTCAATGGCAAACAATAATATAACTCCTGAACACCACATTGGTCTTCAAGTTCCTTCCGACCACTGTGGTTACCATCTCGCTGACCCTTCATTCTTTAACGCATTGCTGATTGGTCTATGGTACCATGTTGATGAGCATCGTTCCACACAATCTAGCTGGCATTTGTCTTCTTCACTCCTTTACTACGTTGTTTCTTTTATCTTTACCGATGAAGCAAACTGATGCAAATGACAGGTCAACGACAAGGAGCTACACAAAAAAAAACATTCTTTAGAATAAAGAATTAACTCGGGTTAAAAATGTAACAACCATTAGGCTTATATATGATTTCTTGTAGACAGTGGTTTTAAACCTTCCCACTTACTGTTATAATCAAATGACACTGGGATCCACTTTTGAAGTTTGCAGTTTCTGTTAGTAGTAATTTAAATTTCTACTTCTAACTTCTGGTCTTCAGGGCCGGCACAAGATCTCGAGTGATTTTCTAAATTTGGTGGTTGTCCAGCCTTCTTTTGAGAGTTATCAGAGGAATCACCCCATAACTCCAACTCCTTTCACGTCCCATCTAGCACCATCGCTCCATATAGGTGGTTCTAATCTCTCTCTTCCTTCTCCCACTTTCTCAGCATCTAACCTCAGTTCACTCAAAGAGCCAGCACACCATCCCTGTGATGAATCCAAACTATCAGAATGCGTAGGTGAAAAGGGATTTTCAGTCATTAATCTTTCTTTATCAGCTTGTCACATGCTGTGATTTCTTGATTAACCAGACCACTCAACCGGCCACCTATGGTCACTCTAGGAGTATTAATAAATTTTTCTTTAATTCTGATTCCTTTGGGTATAAGTGATAATGTTGAATATAAAACTTTTGATGAATGTCTCTGAAACTAATCACTGTCTTTGTAGGGACACTTTTTTCTGGGTGGCCAATTCAAACCAGATGTTTTTCTTGACTCTTTGTCCAGAACGTTCTTTAAATGTTATTTCGGTGATCACCCCGGATTTCTTTGACAACATATGCTTTTCTATTTGACATCTTCGAGGATATATTAATTGTCTCTTTCTTATTGGCGGGAAGTGGGGAGGGACAGGTAGTCTTGGTTTTGCTCAATCTTACTGAATTCTACCTAGTTAAATTGGGTTCAATTCTCCTTGGAACTGTTCAGGAATTCATTTATTATTATGAAAGATGATTTTTCAATTTTTAATTTTCTTCTCAATTTTTCAATTCATCTTCCTGCGAATTTCAACAATTATCATCCAGTTAGTAGACTCTTTCTTCTTTCTTTTGTTTGATTAATCCCCTCATGTTCCAATGCTATCGCTTCACCGAAACCGTTTAATTGAATCTTCACTCCACCAAAGAGTTCATTTCACCAGAAAATCTAAACACAGAAATTGAGGGAAGATAACTGTTATAATTGAATGGTACTTCTCTAAATTAAAATATTGTATAAAAATTACGCTCATTAATTTGATTGTTGCTTATTAAAATAATGAATGTTTTGATAAGTCAATTGCTTTGTTCAAGAGTATTAAATTAATGTTGAAATCACTTAAAGTCATGAAATTGTCTTTTGGGCTGAGGCAACAAAAATAAAATACAAAATAAAAAAACAAAATATAAATATGAAAATAAATAAAAAAAAGAGTTATATGAACTAAAATAGAAAGATTTTTTAAATATTAAATTTATTAATGCATGCATTTTGGATGGAACAAATATTTAAATGTGTTTGATTCGTCATCATTTTCTTCCTGTTTTTAAATATTCCGAGAATAAAACCAAAATATTTATCAATATCTTTATAAGTAACAATTTTTATGGATTAATTCAGAAGACTTTTGAAATATTTAATCTATTTATGCATACATCTTAGAACAAATATTTAAATGGGTTTGTTTTTCATCATTTTTTACTCATTTTTAAATAGTCATAGAATAAAACCAAAATATTTATCAATATCTTTATAAGTAACATTTTTTATTGGACTACTGAAATTTTTACGATCATAAATAAAAAAGAAAAATATTATATTTACTTGGTGTTTTCAATTTATTAATGTCCCTCTGAAAATAAAAAAAAACATTTCAATACAAATTATGTCAATATCAAATGATAATTTATTAAATGAAAATATTACTCACATAATCTTAGATATCACCCCATACAAGGCAATAAAGCCACTAAGACACAAGGGGTTACAGGGTGTAGAAGAATTAAGAACAGAACCATTAATAGTGAGTGGGAAGGGGAAAGAGTAATCAGGAGGACAGTAGATAGCGACTGACATTGCATTCAAATTTTTATTGCTATCGCTAGATTCACCAGAAAATTCAAATGGGAAAACCCGTGAAAATTTTACAAGTATTTGGAGCAAAGGTATGTCGTTTTTACACTCCTAGATATGAACAGACACTAGCTGCTTACTAGCTTGTATGAAAATAGATATTTTAAAATGCCATCAATAAAAAAAGGTGCGCCTACATAAATTAAAAACTGTGTCATCTTCCTACTTACAACTATCTGGTTATAAAGGGTGGCAATCAGGAAAAGCAGTCAGATTATTGGGTATTTCACATTAAAAAGTAACATTATGAATAGAAAAAACTAACAGCTAGAAAAATTAACTTTTAAAGCAAGCAGTACGTGTGTAAATTCCATGGTGTTATCGTTTTTCATTGAAATTAATAGTTTTGAAGTGTCCTGATTTCAAGGAATGTAAAAATGATTGCTTTATAACATACAATCATAGTAGTTTTATATCTCCTTGATATTTTTGACAGCAGGACCACCAATACAAATGGCGTAACGGTCGTGCAATCTAACTAAGAAAGTATTTCACGAAGAGAGGGCGCGATTTTGTTTATTTGAATTCCCAAAGGAATCTTAACTCTTTAAGGTAATAAATGAATACGCTCATGGAGAGGTTTTTAAGGTGTTTTATTTTACTCGACTCTCCCTTCGAATTCACTACCACAAATGAGATAAAAATAAAATATGGAAATATCAATATATTGTAGTTAAAATTACCATGTAAAAAAATTTAAAATAACTGTAAAAGTAAAATGCGAAAATTTAGCCAATCTGATTTTTGCATCTGACAGTAATATAAGTTTTATGAAAAATCAGTGAAATAAAAAATTCGGCAACTTTTGATATCCGAGCGTGTAAGTATCTGCAATGAGGTTTCTAAGAAAAGCAATTATGAGCCTGCTGCAGCAATTATGTTTTAACTTGCATTGCCGTGTTTAAACCGGTTTGAAGAGTGTCGTAATTCGCTGAAGTCAGTCCTTTTTTAAAAATGGACTGACTTCAGCGAATTATGTCATATATTTTGCCTGAACTTATTATAAAATCTAAATTATGTAAAGTCAGCACATGTAACGATGTTGACTGATGAACATTTGAAAGCATTTCTCTTGGTTGTATGCAGGAATACCAAAACAAAAAGGTAAACGCCAGTTTCACAAATCTCACTGAAAACCTTTTGTGCTGGTTAGTTTGTGAGATTGTGGTATGTGCACACTTGGTGTATAGTAACTAAATTGCTATTGTTGCCTTTTTGGATAACATTTTAATAAATAAGTGTGTTTGTTGTTTTTATTTTTGTGCATTCAGTTCAGTGTATTGTATTGAACAAAATGGTTATCCGGCCCAAAGCTTGTCATTCTCTCAGTTACCCGGCCCTCTGTGAAAAAGTTTGATGACTCCCAGTGTCACATTTGCGTATCATTCATACTCTTACTGTGAAGTTACCTGGAAACCCAACCTGGGAGTAGTGCTCATTTGAGGAAAGAAAAAAGAGGTCACAGAAATTATGTTCTCGTTTTCATTGCTGAAGAAGCAAAAATCAAAAGTCTTGTCAAATTTAAAAAAAAAAAAAAAAAAAAAAAGTCAACATGAAAGAATACTTCTGGGCTGCTCGGCTAAGTAGCGACAGAAAGCAACATATATCCACTTTTTAACACTAAATATTAACCTTCGAAAATTAAGCTGTTTAGGGAAAACGTTTTTTACTTGAGTTTTATTCTGATTAAATTCACACTATTCACGTTGTGGACTATTATCCTCATCTTATCACAACGTTTCGTCTATTGTACCCTCTGTCCTTCATCAATTTAGAATCAGTAGAAATGGAGCAGGAGAATAACTGAACTAAATTAAAAGTAAGAACTAGACGAGATATCCGTAGGCATGATCAATGGAACGAGAACAGTCTATCCGCGTAAAAAGGGTTCAATTTAATTTCCAGTATGTTAACCAGATCGACAACTGATGAGAGCCAGAGAGTATTCTGCCCACCCCAGAAAGTCAGACAGTAAGTAAATAAATGTTAGTCATTAATAATTATAAAAATCTCTATATTTTTTTTAATATAAGAATATTAATATTATTGTTAATAATTTATTACTAATATTTAAGAATATTTTAAGAAACAATTTTTAAAAACATAAAATAAAAGTTAATGGTGGCGGGGGGAGTCCAGTTTGCTACAAATTCATTATAAAACAGACAAAATATGTTTTCTTAAAATTAAAAAAAATATTTCAGAAATTCTTAATCTGTAGATTTTTTTAAAAATAATTATTATCGAATATTTAGAGCTCCAGATTACGAATTTAAAAAAAAATTATTTATTAATTTTTTATTTTTTATTTTACATTTTAGGAAATCACGTTGGAGAAGCATATTTTGTTTTGGTTTCCATGGGGGGGAGGGGATCAATTTACAATGAATTTACATAGCAAAACTGAATCCCCTTTTTATACAAATTAATTAAAAAAATTGTTATGCATAATCTGAAGTGTTTTTTAGTGATTGAACAACTCTGCCATTTGTTCTTTAAAAAAAAAAAAAAAAAAAAAAAAAAAATACGAAAACTGAAACAATTAGGGAACAAGGAAGTTTTTCATCGTTTCTTAACTAACTGAATTGATCTTAATTTTTTTAAAAATCAATTGAAAAAAAAAGTATTTACTACTTACACCATATTTTACCGCAACAACAATAAATGCTATCGATAGAACCATGAAGATCGCTATTATTATTTGGTTTTTATAAGCATTGAAGAAATTTTTGTTTTTTTCAGTTGTTGCTTGTGGCGAATTTGGGGTGTTAGAGTCCATATTACTTCCTCCCAATGGATCAAGTTCTGTTTGTTCCACCTGTTGAGTATCATTGTATTTTTGATCATCTGTTTTTTCAGTGTTGTCATTTTGTCTTGGAGAAGCAGATGATTCCGCTTGATTAGTCATGATGAATATTTTTATCAAAATGTATGGCCAGTAAAAAGATGCGCGCGCTTCGAGAAAGAAAAACTTAAAAAGTAGGAAGAAAAGTGAAACCACTTTCTGGAAATTTCCTTTTTGTAAAAATACTTTTCATACCACACTGCTGTGTGTACAGAAATGTTTTAAAAATTAGATTTAAAATTTTTAAAAATAGGTTAAGAGGGACAGAAGTATAAATTTGATAATGATACACTACAGCGATCAAATCACTATTGATGTGACTGAATCGTTAACCTCGTTTTTTAAGTTAAACTTTCATTAACATATTTGGATTGTTACCTTCGAGTTGGATTTAGTTAACACGATAAAATTACGATATTGTGGTGATCACTTACATGTGCCACACCTCCGCTATCTTTAATGTCATTGGTTCATAAATATATGATACTTAACTTATTATATGACAATTTTGCCATCACACGTAATTTGAATTTTTCTCTAAAATCACGGATTGGTCCATTTCCTGACCAATCGCGTATTTTAGTATCTTTCTATATTTTTGGCGCCAAGCTCACTGGAGCCTATGAGCAACTATAAGAACCCTCTCGCTGTTAGCCAACAGCCAGTAGCAGTTCAATTCTTGGAGAATACGACACGGCGCATATTCTTATGACATTTTAATTCTTAATTATTACTCATTCGAGTAATCATACTAATTCTTATTGATATCACTCATGAACATTACATCTTTCCACACTGGTAACACACTGTGGAATTATTCTTTATTAGCTAAGACTTCAATTGAACTTTGTAGTTAAATAACATTCAATATTGTACTCAACATTAATTAGCTAAACTTACCCTTTTTATTACGGAAAAAGGGAAGCAACTTTCTTTATACTATTGTTGATATTTGTATATCATTGTTAATACAATATTTTATTAATGTTCACTGAGCTTGATTATTTTTCTCTCGTGTATGTAGTACATGATTCATGTACATGATTCATGTGTTTTACCAGAACACAGCTTTCCTTCTTGATTATATTCACGGTGACCCTAGCCAACAATCCTTACAGCACCACTACAATATCACAAATGAATTAAATTATTTTAGATTTGGTCCTTTTTAGAAAATCTTGATAATTTTTTTTCTTTTACATGTCATCGCATATTTATCTAATTTTATGAAATTCCAAGAAATACTTATTTGCGGCGCTTTTGCGGATCCGTCTACACAGGTTTTTGTTGTTATTTGAGTTTCGGATTCTAAACATTTAACAACATTTTTTTAAATAAAACATAAAAACTTATTTTCTTCCAGAAAATAGATGCAGAACGTCAATTAAAATAACATTTAGATATTCTTTTCAGAAATATACAATAACAATAAAATGTTCAATTTTCCTCGCAGTGGAGTTTGTTTTATAAACTAATTAAGTGTTCTTAGTGCGTTGTAAGATATGTGAACAGGCTTACGTTATGAAAGTCAGCTTAATGTGTTTGAGAGTTCGTAGACAAAAGGCTTAGTCACCGTTTACTAGTTAATCCTTTCTATTGTGTGCGTGGACAAGGCCTTAGTTGGCAGCTGCTGGCTGTTCCTCTTTCATTGTATGTGCATGTGTGGTTGTGTATACGCACGTGTTTGAACCCCGAGAAGCAGTATGTTTCTATTTTTATATCTGTAAGGGAATTCAAAATCTCATTTCACACAGAGATGTGAACTTTTTGAATACAATGTTTTCATTGATTAGAAAATAATTTCACACTGGCTCGCAAAAGATTTTTTCGGATTTGCAGGAGTGGTGATTATTTTCTAAGTTGTACAAAAATAACACGTGGTAGTTATACAACTACATCCGCAAGTATTTTGGCAGTATTTGCCCTTGATTATTAAAAAAAAAAAAACTTTCTGATGGGTTTTTCTTGTTTGAAAAATATATATAGGATTTAATTCCTATACGCTTAAATGTTTAAATTAGTTATATAGGACCCCTAGTTACAGAAAATCTGCTCTGAATCGTAAAATAAAAAATTCAATAAAAGTAAGTCATTATTTAATTAGAAAAGCTTAAAATATGTTATGCAGAGGTTGTGCGCCACTGGTGAAATTTACGGACAGACCTTGGGCAAGGCTGCATATAGATTTTACAGGTCCAATGAAGGGACAATATTATTTAATTGTGTTTGAAAGTTTCTCAGAATGACCAGAGGTGGTGAAATGTAAAAACCCTGCATGCAGTGGTACAATTACATTTTTACATGAATGCCAGATTCGGTATCCCGAACATAATTGTGTCGGACAATGGCAAACAATTCACGGCAAAAGAGTTCAAAGACTTTTGTAAAGTTTTTTCGATTGTACACATTACTACCGCACCCTGTCATCCGCTATCTAATGGGCAGGCAGAAAAATTTGTAGACACTTTCAAGCGAGCATTAAAAAGCTCAGACGGAAACGAATCCGTTGACGATATCCTGCAATTTTTAAAGGTATACCGTGTGACACGAAACCCATGTACTAATTCAGGGTTGTCACCTACAAAGTTAATATCCATTATTTACATTATTCGGACTATTGTCCTCATTTTTGTACAACGTTTCGGCCGTTGAACACTCCGGCCTTCTTCAGGTGGTTGGAATGTAGAACTGAATCCTTTATTTCGCATACTGGGGTAGACTGTTCTAGTACCATGTTTTTAATGGATGTCATTTATCAGTTATCTCCTGTTAATTTCCCTCTGAAAGTTCTCCACTGCCTTAACCGAATACTGAACTCACAACTCTTTAGGTCTTGTCACTGGATCTAACCAACGCCTTTATCCACTGTGCCATGTGTCCTTAACAGCCTGCAATATCATGAGAGATGTACAAAAACAAAGTTATGATTAGCCTATTAACCTAAATACATGTAAGCATCACTTATTTGCTTAAAATAGAAAAATAAAAAGATAAGCAATTGTTTATATATTCTGAGTAGAATTCCAATTATTTAATTGTATTTTATCTCAGTGGTAAGAGAACAGTTTACCCCCACTGATTAAAGTGTTCGTTCATGAATTTGGTGACACAGTAATTGTAAGTTCAACCTCAGTGGAAACAAAGTGAGCAATAATTGATCAGTACTAAAAATAAGAACTACTAAACTAAAAACTAGACAAAAATATACATACCCAAAATATGGGCAGTGGTACTGTGAGAGAACAGTTTACCAATCCCCAACCCCAGGGTTCAATTTGGAATTTCTTGTAGGTTACCCAAATCAACATACACCAGATGAAGACTAGGAGTCACAATGGCTAAAAACACTGTGATAACAACAATAAAGAATTTGGTGACACAGTAATTGTAAGTTCAACCTCAGTGGAAACAGAGTGAGCAATAATTGATCAGTACTAAAAATAAGAACTACTAAACTAAAAACTAGACAAAATATACATAAATATGGGCAGTGGTAAGAGAACAGTTTACCAATCCCCAACCCCAGGGTTCAATTTGGAATTTCTTGTAGGTTACCCAAATCAACATACACCAGATGAAGACTAGGAGTCACAATGGCTAAAACACTGTGATAACAACAATAAAGAATTTGGTGACACAGTAATTGTAAGTTCAACCTCAGTGGAAACAAAGTGAGCAATAATTGATCAGTACTAAAAATAAGAACTACTAAACTAAAAACTAGACAAAATATACATAAATATGGGCAGTGGTAAGAGAACAGTTTACCAATCCCCAACCCCAGGGTTCAATTTGGAATTTCTTGTAGGTCTTGTAGGTTACCCAAATCAACATACACCAGATGAAGACTAGGAGTCACAATGGCTAAAAACACTGTGATAACAACAATAAAGAATTTTGACACAGTAATTGTAAGTTCAACCTCAGTGGAACAGTAATTGATAGTAGTAAAATCTAAACCTCAGACAAAATATGGAAACAAAGTGGTAAGAGAACAATAATTGATCAGGGTTATTTGGAAAGTCTTGTAGGTTACCCAAAGAACTACAGATAAACTAAAAACTAGACAAAATAAATACATGAAACAGTAATTGTAAGTGGTGAGCAAAAGAACAGTTTAAAAATAAGAACTACTAAACTAAAAAACCCCAGGGTTCAATTTACAATCCCCAACCCCAGGGTTCAATTTGAAGGTCTTGTAGGTTACCCAAATCAACATACACCAGATGAAGACTAGGAGTCACAATGGCTAAAACACTGTGATAACAACAATAAAGAATTTGGTGACACAGTAATTGTAAGTTCAACCTCAGTGGAAACAAAGTGAGCAATAATTGATCAGTACTAAAAAATAAGAACTACTAAACTAAAAACTAGACAAAATATACATAAATATGGGCAGTGGTAAGAGAACAGTTTACCAATCCCCAACCCCAGGGTTCAATTTGGAATTTCTTGTAGGTTACCCAAATCAACATACACCAGATGAAGACTAGGAGTCACAATGGCATAAAAACACTGTGATAACAACAATAAAGAATTTGGTGACACAGTAATTGTAAGTTCAACCTCAGTGGAAACAAAGTGAGCAATAATTGATCAGTACTAAAAATAAGAACTACTAAACTAAAAACTAGACAAAATATACATAAATATGGGCAGTGGTAAGAGAACAGTTTACCAATCCCCAACCCCAGGGTTCAATTTGGAATTTCTTGTAGGTTACCCAAATCAACATACACCAGATGAAGACTAGGAGTCACAATGGCTAAAACACTGTGATAACAACAATAAAGAATTTGGTGACACAGTAATTGTAAGTTCAACCTCAGTGGAAACAAAGTGAGCAATAATTGATCAGTACTAAAAATAAGAACTACTAAACTAAAAAAACTAGACAAAATATACATAAATATGGGCAGTGGTAAGAGAACAGTTTACCAATCCCCAACCCCAGGGTTCAATTTGGAATTTCTTGTAGGTTACCCAAATCAACATACACCAGATGAAGACTAGGAGTCACAATGGCTAAAACACTGTGATAACAACAATAAAGAATTTGGTGACACAGTAATTGTAAGTTCAACCTCAGTGGAAACAAAGTGAGCAATAATTGATCAGTACTAAAAATAAGAACTACTAAACTAAAAACTAGACAAAATATACATAAATATGGGCAGTGGTAAGAGAACAGTTTACCAATCCCCAACCCCAGGGTTCAATTTGGAATTTCTTGTAGGTTACCCAAATCAACATACACCAGATGAAGACTAGGAGTCACAATGGCTAAAACACTGTGATAACAACAATAAAGAATTTGGTGACACAGTAATTGTAAGTTCAACTCAGTGGAAACAAAGTGAGCAATAATTGATCAGTACTAAAAATAAGAACTACTAAACTAAAAACTAGACAAAATATACATAAATATGGGCAGTGGTAAGAGAACAGTTTACCAATCCCCAACCCCAGGGTTCAATTTGGAATTTCTTGTAGGTTACCCAAATCAACATACACCAGATGAAGACTAGGAGTCACAATGGCTAAAACACTGTGATAACAACAATAAAGAATTTGGTGACACAGTAATTGTAAGTTCAACCTCAGTGGAAACAAAGTGAGCAATAATTGATCAGTACTAAAAATAAGAACTACTAAACTAAAAACTAGACAAAATATACATAAATATGGGCAGTGGTAAGAGAACAGTTTACCAATCCCCAACCCCAGGGTTCAATTTGGAATTTCTTGTAGGTTACCCAAATCAACATACACCAGATGAAGACTAGGAGTCACAATGGCTAAAACACTGTGATAACAACAATAAAGAATTTGGTGACACAGTAATTGTAAGTTCAACCTCAGTGGAAACAAAGTGAGCAATAATTGATCAGTACTAAAAATAAGAACTACTAAACTAAAAAACTAGACAAAATATACATAAATATGGGCAGTGGTAAGAGAACAGTTTACCAATCCCCAACCCCAGGGTTCAATTTGGAATTTCTTGTAGGTTACCCAAATCAACATACACCAGATGAAGACTAGGAGTCACAATGGCTAAAACACTGTGATAACAACAATAAAGAATTTGGTGACACAGTAATTGTAAGTTCAACCTCAGTGGAAACAAAGTGAGCAATAATTGATCAGTACTAAAAATAAGAACTACTAAACTAAAAACTAGACAAAATATACATAAATATGGGCAGTGGTAAGAGAACAGTTTACCAATCCCCAAAAGAGGGAATTTGGAATTTCTTGTAGGTTACCCAAATCAACATACACCAGATGAAGACTAGAGTCCAATGGCTAAAACACTGTGATAACAACAATAAAGAATTTGGTGACACAGTTTGTAAGTTCAACCTCTTGAAACAAAGGTTAATTGATCAGTACTAAAAATAAGAAACTAAACTAAAAAACAGACAAAATATACATAAACCAGTGGTAAGAGAAAGTTTACCAACTAGGGTTCAATTTGGAATAGGTTACCCAAATCAACAAACCAGATGAAGACTAGAGTCACAAACTAAAACACAATAACAACAATAAAGAATTTGGTGACACAGTAATTGTAAGTTCAACCTCAGTGGAAACAAAGTGAGCAATAATTGATCAGTACTAAAAATAAGAACTACTAAACTAAAAACTAGACAAAATATACATAAATATGGGCAGTGGTAAGAGAACAGTTTACCAATCCCCAACCCCAGGGTTCAATTTGGAATTTCTTGTAGGTTACCCAAATCAACATACACCAGATGAAGACTAGGAGTCACAATGGCTAAAACACTGTGATAACAACAATAAAGAATTTGGTGACACAGTAATTGTAAGTTCAACCTCAGTGGAAACAAAGTGAGCAATAATTGATCAGTACTAAAAAATAAGAACTACTAAACTAAAAACTAGACAAAATATACATAAATATGGGCAGTGGTAAGAGAACAGTTTACCAATCCCCAACCCCAGGGTTCAATTTGGAATTTCTTGTAGGTTACCCAAATCAACATACACCAGATGAAGACTAGGAGTCACAATGGCTAAAACACTGTGATAACAACAATAAAGAATTTGGTGACACAGTAATTGTAAGTTCAACCTCAGTGGAAACAAAGTGAGCAATAATTGATCAGTACTAAAAATAAGAACTACTAAACTAAAAACTAGACAAAATATACATAAATATGGGCAGTGGTAAGAGAACAGTTTACCAATCCCCAACCCCAGGGTTCAATTTGGAATTTCTTGTAGGTTACCCAAATCAACATACACCAGATGAAGACTAGGAGTCACAATGGCTAAAACACTGTGATAACAACAATAAAGAATTTGGTGACACAGTAATTGTAAGTTCAACCTCAGTGGAAACAAAGTGAGCAATAATTGATCAGTACTAAAAAATAAGAACTACTAAACTAAAAACTAGACAAAATATACATAAATATGGGCAGTGGTAAGAGAACAGTTTACCAATCCCCAACCCCAGGGTTCAATTTGGAATTTCTTGTAGGTTACCCAAATCAACATACACCAGATGAAGACTAGGAGTCACAATGGCTAAAACACTGTGATAACAACAATAAAGAATTTGGTGACACAGTAATTGTAAGTTCAACCTCAGTGGAAACAAAGTGAGCAATAATTGATCAGTACTAAAAATAAGAACTACTAAACTAAAAACTAGACAAAATATACATAAATATGGGCAGTGGTAAGAGAACAGTTTACCAATCCCCAACCCCAGGGTTCAATTTGGAATTTCTTGTAGGTTACCCAAATCAACATACACCAGATGAAGACTAGGAGTCACAATGGCTAAAACACTGTGATAACAACAATAAAGAATTTGGTGACACAGTAATTGTAAGTTCAACCTCAGTGGAAACAAAGTGAGCAATAATTGATCAGTACTAAAAATAAGAACTACTAAACTAAAAACTAGACAAAATATACATAAATATGGGCAGTGGTAAGAGAACAGTTTACCAATCCCCAACCCCAGGGTTCAATTTGGAATTTCTTGTAGGTTACCCAAATCAACATACACCAGATGAAGACTAGGAGTCACAATGGCTAAAACACTGTGATAACAACAATAAAGAAGAGGACAATAGCCCTCGTACTTTGTTAACCACACTACATATGATCTTGCTCAAATGATATATAATTCATTAAATATATTGTAAGCCAACTAGAATTCTGTTTAACTGTACCTTATTTCAGAAACTATTTCAAAATAAAAATAAAAAAAAGTAATTTTATTCATAAAAAAAATTCACAATGATAAAAGGCAACCCTCACCAGAAAATACCTCAATTTCAATTCCCTCTATCCATACAGTGTGAAGAAAGGGATTATTTGATGCCTACAACACCAATCATAAGTGATAACCTATTATTAAAAATAAACCTTTGAGTGCCGAATCTAGGTGCGTTGTCAGTGTTGTTGCTCCCATGTCTCTAGTTTCTGGTTTAAATAAACATTAAACAACAAACTTCTTCGATGAGCGACCCGACCGAATATGATCAGTATTCGGCCCGCACCCAGAAAAAAATTTGCTACTAGCTTTAGGACGTGCTTTATATAAGTTCCACCAGGAAACTGCAATTAATCAAGACTTCACTTGGGCTATTCGATGTCAATAGATTGAGTGTTGCTTGGTTGTACTGATCTTCTTACATGCGGACAAAACAGGGTGTTTTTTGGAAGAAGAGAAGAAAACAAACCAATAAATAAATAAATATATATATATATATATATTGATAAAATAAAAACGATTTATTTTATTGGCTCCTCTTACGACTTACTTTTCTTTCTCTTCCTCCTCTTTTAACTTCTCCATTATATCTTATTTGTTTGGTCTTTCTCTTTTTATAACTTTCCTTTTTATTATTTTTTTTCTTAACTACACTTAACAGAATGTTTAGAGTGATTAAAATGACTTAGGCTATTTACAAAAAGAAAACTCCTAAAATCCGGTATGAATAATTTGGGATATTGATTGACTCTAATAAATTCCGTTTAAAAACTAAGATAAATAACTTCTAACTAAAATTACTTAAAAATAAATTAATCAAGCTATTTACATGTTAAATACTAGTTAAAAAAAAAACATAATGTGTAAATTATAGATAAAATAGGTTACTCCCCAAAAATTATCCTTAACGAAAGTAGTTCGTTTAACCTAAACACATATCAACAGGAAAGGATCAGCAGCATCAAGCGTACCCTTCAGAATAACTAGTGGAGAAGGAAGAAAACTGTAGAGTTAAACATTGTAATAAATATGGCGACAAAGAAGAGGACAATAGTCCGAATAATGTAAATAATGGACATAATACATCATCTCAGAAATATAGACAGATACTAAAATTAATGTCCGCAAGAAAAATAAGATCTGGGTTCGATAAACTGTTGCCAAAGGGAAATAAAAAAAAAAACGTAAAGGAAAAAGTAGATACAAAATCCTATCTACCAGGAAAAAATTATTTTCAAAGAGCATAGAAACGGGAAAGAAATTTGGAATGCTGGTGTCATTGATATACACATTGAAAGATTAATGCATATAATTAAAGACCCGATAAAAAAAACATTAAGAGACATCACAACCAGATAATGAAAAGGTACACGGAGGATAAAAATAAACAGAAGGAAGAACCGATGAAGGGTATTTATGTCTTATTTAACATATCGATGCACTTAGTAACCCCTAAAAGGAAACATTTGAGTAAACGGAAAAGAAACTTTACGGGGACTATAGAGATAAACCCGAAAAGGAAAAAGTAAGTACAACTTCCAGAGGAAGTAGTCAATTAAAAAAGGAGGATGTTGTGGAGTAGCTGAACACTCCCACAAGATGGACTGGTCTAAATCTATTTAAACAGCATTCTCTCTTACCGAGGGAGAGGTGTTAACGATATCTCTTCCTCCGGGCAGAGATGAACCCAGACAAGGATATGCCGAAGGACAGTGTCTCGGCTGAGGAGGTAGACAGCTACCCGGCCCCGTGTTTACAGGGTCTGCAGGCAATTTTTTTCCGAGCCTACAGGCTCAGAATGCCCCACGTAAAAAACGGCCTGGTGCCACACTCCGCCTTGTGGCGGTCTCGGGTAAATACTGAAGAGTTAACAATTAACTATCTATTACATTAGTAATCTCAAGTGTGTACCATATTATTCTCCAGAATAAACTACTTCTTATTTTCTATATGTGTGTCAACCTTTTCTATTTACGATACAACAGGAACACTTCAAAATAAAGGAACAGAATCAAAGATATAAAAAGAAATCTATTTTTATTTAATCGTTTTCAGTGAAACGAGTCCTTTTTAAATCTGGTTGGTGAAAGACTTTGATAGTAGCTTGTTGACGGCTGACGGATGTGTTGTCAGTTTGGAAACACGTTGAGTCTGCAGTGTATTCTCGGCCCTCAAAAACATCGGAAAATTGACCGCTTAGTTCTTTACACGACACGCCTGGGTCGGTTTCTGGCTGACTTGCTTCTGCTCTCTGTTGGCTGTCTCTTTATATACACTTTTGAAAGGCTCCAGATTACTTGGTGCGAAGTTTAGTTTCGGTAAGCATCAAAGATCTTCTCGTTCTTTTGATTGGAAAATAAATAAATGACATTTGGCCAATCTTCCTTTCTTTTTCTTTTCTTTTTGTAGCGGAAGTTATGCGTGGAGCCTTTCTCATTTTGGTAAATTTCTAGTTACAATAACTAAACCCTGGACTAGTGAACTTCCGTTTCACTGCAGTTGTTCGGCTTTTTCTTCTTCCGCCTTATTTATGTGAGTGTTGCCTTCTCATTAGTTGAGAGAGAAGTATAGCGGGAAAAGGGGGGAGAGAGAGAGGGGAATGATGTGAGGTTTTAAAGAAAGCAAATGCCTTCTTTTTATTTCATTTTTATAAATATTTTATTTTAATATTTTATTTTTGCATTTGGGCACATCACAGTTTAACCAAAAGTGCCCGAAGTCAAATAACTTTTGGACAATTTTTCTTTGGCACTCTACGGATTTTCTAAAAATAAAGAAATAAAAAGTTAAAAGCACATATAAAAATCATTTTAAATAAAAACGATAATATTAAAATTGCTTAAAAAATGTTTTGACATAGAAATCATTTTGATGAAAAAGATCGTTTTAAATTGTATGAAAAACTAATCAAGAATAATGAAATGAGTTTCTTTAAAAAAAACGCTAAAAGGAGGCCAAACAGTTTAAGCATTCTGTAGCAAATATTTCCAAAATGCGGACGAACGTTGATGTTGTTAGAATCCCTCCAAATTTAAAATGCCAATGGCACAGTTTGATTGGGCAGTGATTCTCAAGTTTTGGTATAAAAAGTATGTGCTTCCACAAGTGTTGATTTTAAATCCGATTAGACCTACTGGTTTTCTATATAAAAGCAGACATTTTTTATTCAAAAGTCAAAAAGGGATCGATTAAACTCAGACGGCTAGGATGAGAAAGACTGCAACAAGAACAAAAGAATAAATAAGCGAGGAAGAAGGCGTGTAAAGATTGCTGCTGCGAAAGGGATCAACTGGTTCAGACGAAAAGCTGTTAATCTGAAATAAAAAAGACCACTACAACTGTGACACTATTTAGCTATGGTAATTGGCTAACTAATTAACCATAGAAATTAAAACAAGAAAATACTGAGAACGAAAAAGAAGATACCCCGAAATTTTTATTTTTTCTCAAAGACCTGTAAATTGGCGTAGACTCACAGAAAAGCCATATGCGAGCTTTTTGACAATTGACTAATGTTGTTTGTAAAGGAATGCTTGCCGAAAGAACACAAGATTCAGAAAAAGCAAAGCGTTGAGATATAGGGCAGGTCATATGGTGTTCATAAAAATTTCGGCATGAGATGATACGGGGTAAAGAGAATCAATATTAACTGTCTTCCCAAGATATAATTTTTCTTGGGTGTCGGTAAGGCAGGGCTATATGACAATGTGTGATACGTAAAAATTTTGGCATGAGAAAATATTTTATTCCGATACGGGGTGGAGAGAATTGTTAATGTTTACTTTTCCAAAGTGTCGTCTTCAGGTGCCGACATGTTGAGTAGCAATATGGTGATTATAAAATTTTGGGCATGAGAAAAAATATCGTGGAAGAATCGTGATTTGGGAGATAAGAAATTTAATTTCTCAAGAAGCCAAAGGTTCCAGTAAAAGCTAACTTCATGAAGGAACTAGATGGCAGACTTTGATAAGTGATTGATGGAATTTGTAAAGGGTGCTGGTTAAGAAAACTCTGAGTGACCAAAAGATCTGAGAGATTTTAAGTGGCAATGTGTGATTCGTAGAAATTTTAGCCGATGAGAAAAAAAGAATTTTGTAAACAAAAATTCTGGGTTATAATTGTAAGGAGGCCAGCTTAGCCACACTCGCACGGACGGGATGCCATTGGTCGAGTGGTAGCATTGGTGATAGGCGGAGGTAATTTGATGAGAAGGATGGAGAAGTTATTAACGCCCACTGAATCGATTGGTGCGAGGTATCAATGTAAGAGAGTGGAAGTTTAGGAGGATAGCTCTCCTCTGACCTCTTCTTACGGACGAAAAGATCCCCCCAAAATGGAAAGTGATTAATTTTCCAAAAATAGAAAGTAATCAATTTTCTTGGCCTGACAACAAAGAGATTTCTTGTCAGAAATCGAGATTTACCGAAAACCCCAGACTGCGTCTAACCCCGTACCGGTTCTTGGTCTGTACCCATATAAACGAACGTCCTCGAGCCGTTCGAGAGTGCAGTTAGTTACAGTCAGAGCTTGAATGAGTAGTTAGAGTAGCAGGAGCCAGAGTGTTGCCTCGTAGAAGCTGACCGAGAGATTCCACGACCTCCGACTTCGCCTACCCTACCAATAGCAAGTTATACTGACGAACGAAGCCAAGCCAGCACCTAAAAACTAAACCAGTTGACTTAGGATACCAAAACTTGCTTAAGAAACGTAGAAGTGTCACACTCCGTAAAAAACAGGCTAGGAGAAAAACACACTCCTGTATATGACAGACGGATAAAGTTAATTTGTTATTTTTTACATACTTGAACCTCTTGGGTTTTTATTTGCTTCTTTTTCTTTACGCTTGTGTGATATCACCTCCAGTCTAGCCTCATCTTACACTACGGCCCGACGTCTGATTGATCTCGTCTACCTAAGATCAAAATCACAACGTGGGTAGGTTAGACTTGAGATCGAAGCAGTTACTTCGGTAACCAGATGTTGGAAGTGACCTGGGAACGATGGAGCTGGTGTCGAACCGGTTGCAGCTGGTGTGAAGCCGTTAGCATCGATCGACCATCCCATTTGGTACCCTGACCAAAGGATTCCGCCGGGTAGCGATGACCAGGATTCGACCCTGGACGGGCCAGTGTCACATATTGGTACCCTGACCTGATTCCGCTGGGTAGCGACGACCACCGATCGACCGGGTGTGGCTGGTGGCAGCGACTAAGAGTCAACCCAAAAACGCCGGTGGAAGAAACATTACAGTTTCGGGCCGCGACTGGGAGTTGACCAGGGGCCGACAGTTCAGTGACACACGACTACTACTGCAAAAGAAGAAAGAATTTATCATCTCTGGTGTACAAATGCAGTCATCAAGAAGAAAGAATCACATCGGGTAAGGAACCTGTGAGCTGGGATGATAAAGATTGCTGCCGCTGCTCCTACTACTATTGTTGCTGCTGCTGTTGCTGAAGAAAGAAAGAAAGAAAGAAAAAGAAGACAAACGCTTAAATATCTACGAGAGTTCTCTTTACGAATAATGTCCTTTTCCAAACCAGAGGTTTTTATCACATTCAAATATCCTTTCTAAACCTGTTAGAGTTTATCTCATATTTGAGAACGCATATTTTAAATATTTTGTCTAAAGAACCCAACAGACCAGCTTCGCTTGAGGTAGAACATCTTTTTTCACTTCACCCTACTACCTTCGACATTTCGAATTTGTGAACTTTTCGAAATTTGTTCTGTTGATAAAAATTGATTTACACAAACTATTGCTCTAAAAAAAGCAACTAAACTTCCTTTGTTGTTATGCAAAAAAGTTGTTTTTCACGAATTGTTGTTTTTGTAAGAAAAATGGATTTGTATTTTGAAACACTATCTGAATAGGTTAAGTTACACAAGGGAAATTTTATACAATTTTTGTATTTTAAAAATATTTTTGTTTCATTCATAGATGTTTGTTTGAAAGAGATTTTTACCTGAAATAGTATTTGTAAAAGGGAGAAAAAATTCAAAATCTCCTTTCCTCCACTTCTCTCTTTTCCATTTTGTTTTACTTTCTTTTCTCTTTTTCGAATGTTAGATAATTTAAATGTCTTCTTTGAAGTTATATTTTGGTTTTATTTGAAAGATATTAGTAGAAAGTTAATCTGTAAAAATGAGAAATAGTTTTAGGTCTTTAAATAAAAATAAAAAAAATAGACATTTTTTAAGCAATAAAGTAAAAGTCACTTCCGCTCTGGTCAATGTGCTAATTTGATGGATGCAGACAAAAGGGAAATTAAAACATTTTCGAAATCTCTTAAAAATCCGATATATGCTAAGATAATAAAGAAGTAATGCTTTTATATTAACTATATTTCTGGCATTATTATAATAACAACACATTATTAAACAGACAAAAATACTATTAACATGAGTAGATTAGCGAAAACTATCAGTAATTTTTGGTATGCCTGCTGCTGCTTTAAGCTCCTCCATTTCCAGAGATAAGTTCTCGTTTTCCAGTTCATTTGATGTAATCGCTCCCCCATCAGATAGCTCTTCCATGTCAGCTTCTTTTTCATTAGGTTCAGTCAGATATTTTATTCCCATTCCAGAAGCAACAGGTTTAAATAGAACCGAACCATCATGACGTCAAAACAGCTGAATCATAGCACTATCTCGAGGCACGAACAGTTCCGCTTTTTCTGAAGCAGAACCGTTTACTCACTTCCGGTTTGACAAGTGTACCTTTTACACATTGCTCTTCGACTGATTCTACTCTTATGAGTTTATTCTCTCTGGTTGGTTCTTCTCTTAGTCCTTTTAGTAACTGTCATTTCAATTTCAAACATTTTCTTGAATTTCATTGGTTGTTAAATATAGAATAAGCTTCGAGAAATTTCCATAACAAAACAGTCAAAATTTATGTAAAAATAGGCTCAACCGACGTAAAAAAATCTTTCTCAACTTCATCCCTAATTTAAATGTTTCAAGAAATCCTATTGGCTAAAAAATAAAAAAAAATATAACATTCGCCCACGCATTTCTCTGAAAAATTCGCAACAGCTACGAAGCCCCGTTGGAGACAATTTCGTGGTTAAGAAAACTATAAATAGAAATAAACGAATTTTCGTCGCATTTGAGACTCACACACGCGAAAGATACACACGGGAATTATGTGCTGCTAAAGAAGCAAACTTCCTTTATGAGAGATTAGAAAAATTTACGCAACAAACTTTTTCACTCAATATCTTTCATAGACAATTCGTTTGTCTAAGTTAAATTCAACCTTTTTTAATCAAAGGCAAACAATTTTCTAGACATTGAACATTTCCGAAACAACAAAGAGCTTTTTCATAAATATACCTTTGCACACATCATTACAAACAAAGAAATTGTAAATTGTGTATATAAAATTTAATCTGTTGTTTCAAACATATTTTTTGTCGTGATTGAATATCGTTACCATTTGGCCATTGCTTGTAATTTATGTTTGCGGATATTTGATATTTTATTTGCAGCACAATCTTAAATATTCACGCAACCTTCATCGATCCACTACATCCTCAGTAATACAGCTTCCTTGACTTTTAGTACTTTTACGGGTGTTTCGGAAGCCAGTTCAGTTACGGTAGCTACAGACTCAGACAAACGATGCAGGTGCTAAAGATTCTGCAACCTTTAATTCTGCATTTTCAATCACTTCCTGGACTGGAGACTACAATTGAGTAGGGGAAACACTTCAGGAATTGATCAGGACCTTTTGACTCAATGCATACAGGATGACGTATTTTGCTCTTTGATTCTTCTTCCTGATACACCTTTAGTTTTGATTGAATTATTTATTTTTACCTCCCGCTCATTCTCCAGCTTCATTAAATGCTAACGAAAGGCATCGATGGTGGTTTTCGCCAATAGTTTTGCCATTTGGGCAGTTAATTCTGCAGCTGTCTCAGATCACGTAGTTGAGATTCTTGTCATAGATGAGCTTGATGAGAACTTGTGGTTATGAGACACAATTTACCTAGAATAAATATTCCGTTTTGATTGTGTGGAGAAGCTAATTGGTTTTAGTGAGAAAAAGAAAGAAGGGAAGATAGAAAGAAAGATAGAAGAGAAGATAGAACGCAAAAAAGAGAGGAAGAAGGGAAGATAGAAGTGTTTAACGTCTGTTTCAATGAAATGGAAAAAGTTTTCAATTTCCAATCTTTTTATTTGTACCCATTTCTTAAAATAACGCCCAGAATTCCTATTTATGATTGTTCTCGCAATCTCTTATTGAAGCTGTAAAGCTTATATATTTAATGATGGGATATAGGAATTTTTACAGACATTTTCTTGTTGAATTCACCATGAACTCATTCAATCATTAACTTAAGAATGTAAATTCATCAGAAAATGAAAATAGGAAAACAGCGAAATTTTCACGAATTAAAACTGGTTACTATTATTTTTAATAATTATATTCTATTTTATATAACACCTGTTATGAAATGGACAAAGTCCGACAATCATTTTAAGACATTGTTATGTTTATATATTCCTTTTAAAGATACAAATATTTAAGCAAATGCTCTGTTTATAATAAACAGTATTAAACATTTACCGGCCTGAATATCCGAGAAATCTTCATAGAAAATATTCGTCCTCCGACAGGAATCGAACCTGTATCCTATGTGGAACCGTCATATAGCCTGACGTGCCTTAACCGATTAACTAAATATTAACTTATGCCATGAGCAGATATGAATGTACGTGAGAGAATCATGGAAGATTGTAGTTTAAAGACAGTAAAATCGACCTTTCTAATCGAACAATCCTCTGTGACCCAATCGGTTAAGGCACCTCAGGCTATATGACGGTTCCGTACAGGATACAGGTTCGATTCCTGTTGGAGGACGAATATTTTCTATGAAAATTTCTCGGACATTCAAGCCGGTAAATATTGTTTAATACTATTTATTATAAACAGAGTATTTACTTAAATATTTGTATCTATAAAAAGAATGTATAAACATAAAAATTCATTAAAATAACACGTTATATAAAGATTTTATATTTATATAACTAGTCTATCCATGGCAATTGTTTGAAAGTTTTAATTGTGAGCTGCAATGAAACAATGTATTGAGATTCAATGAAGAGGAGATAAAGGATTCGCAACTCAAATAGAGGCCAATGAACCATTTCAATAATCTGTTCCCTTTATATTTTTTAGACGTTCAGTATTTTAAAGGTACGAAAAGCGATTATCTGAAATCCTAAATATGAATTCTCCAGAAACACAGTCGCAATCTCCGACAGCTTCAGTTCCTGTTGAGAATTATACGAAAAATTTCTTTCTTCCTCTTTTCACTCTGCTTGTTGTTGCATATATGTTATAATTTCTCTGCGTGGGACACATGTAAATGTGTATATATAATTTTGTGTATGACTTAGCAGTATAAAACTCACTGACAACAAAGCATGTTCGTTATTGCTGTTCTTCCAGATATTCCATTCCGTCTGTGAAATAAGGTGTTGTTATATCATGGACATAAATAATGCCCATAATGGGGGAGGGGGAGTGAAAATAAACCTTTCTTTCATAGCACATCCATTACTATTTATGATTAATATATTTTATATAATATTCCTGGTATTATATAATTCACTTCATGTTAATTTGTGTTTAATATAACAGTGAAATGATGTCACATCTCCAAAAACCTAAAAGATATTTTCCCGTGCATGAAAGAATGTAGCCAGGATTAAAGCATTAGTTAACATTTAAACGCCGTATAGTAAACAACGCGCGGGCGTACTTTCAGTAAAATAAAAAAACTAGCAAATCAGAATTAAGGATTTAACCTTTGGACAATTAAACGGAAGATCGAGAAACTAAAATTTGTGTTAAGTTGAGCCTATCACTACTGATATAAACAGAGAAAGATTAGCATTTAGACAGCAACAATGAAGAAAGCAACCACATCGATGGACCAGGAACAATACATCTGCACGACACACCGGCGTAGTAAAATTCAACTCACTATTACCGAACAAGGAATTCGACACGAGAACTAACGCTCCGCTGATAATTGAATTTATTTGTAAATATGAGTTTTGCATACTAAAACTAAATACATTTCCAAAAGTTTGCACGTGATTTTATGTTCTGACAATGAAATAATTTCTCTGACAGAGACTCGTCCCTTTTCTTTTCCATGGCGCCAGTGTTCCGCCTCAGTTGTTATTGTTTTAAAAGTCCACGTTTGTGTTTATGTTTTTGTAGTTAGAAGCGCTTCGACCTTATGGCTAACGAAACCAATTGTAGCTATCACACCTACAATAGAAATATCTCCCGTAAGAAAATGATTAGCATCAGGACAAAGACAGTAACAACAAAGCCAATTTCAAGATCAAGTTGAAGCAAGAAAATCACTTAACAGAGAAAGTTACCCGAGTGTCTCACATAAAAGGCTTGAACAAATAAGGCTGCAATCTAAGAAATGTAGGAGAAAAGAACTGATTAATTAAACGGTTCATTTTCTCAGTAATTTTGTTTAAATACAGATATTTTATTTGTATAGATTATTGAAACGATTGAGGAAGTAATCACTCATTAAATTTATGAACTGAACTTGATTTACCTCCCTTCTAACTGTAAATGGGACAGGAAATATACAAATACACAGGAAATATATGAATAGACATTGATAATTATTATTATAACTTGATTTCACCATTGCTAAACTGGATCCTCACAAAGCACATGGACTTGATGGTATTCTCTGTAATAGTGCTTGCTTTGAATATTGCTGCCACATCTAGTCTGGTGCTTCTGCTATATATATTTAGAGATTCTTGATGAAAATCTGGTTCTAATCTGGCATCAATTGTCATAACATACGCAAGTGAATGAGTGACGTGGCCCAAGTAACAGCCGGATGTAAAAATGCAGAAATCAAGCTGATAAAATGTGGTCTTGGAGAAATGGAATCAACACAAATTCAAGCAAGACTAAATAAACAAAAAAAATCAAATAAATTTCTAAACAGTGACCTTCCTGCTTTTTGTTTGTCACAAAAATCAACCTGCATCAACCAGTCTGGATGCTTAAAAACAGTTTTTATCTTTATTTTAAAATCTTACTGCCAACCTTTATTAAAATCTAAATTAAAATGTAGCATGGTCTCATTCCACTAAACTAGGTATCTCTAATAATTCACTGAAAAAAATTTTAAAAAAAAGCATAGAATGATGAAAAATGACCCCAAACTTGATAAAAACAAAGTTTTTATGCTGTTATTAAAAAGAAAGACCAAAGCATTTTTTTTTTTTTTATTATTTCAATAAATTTTTAAACCTTTCTAGCACATTCATTATTTTGGTTACGAAAATCTTTTTCTTGCATCAGCAGGGGAGGATGTGGGGCTTTGCAGCAAAAATTAGTACAGGAAACTTTAGTGTCCCTTTTTGCAGTAAGAAGAAGAAGAAGAAAAAAAAAAAAAAAAAAAAGGCTTGGAAATTTTTACAAAAATCAAATAATTGCCGGATTTTAATTTTCATAAATGAATTATTTTAGAACCTCCCCACACCCAGAAATTTTTTTTTTTTTTTTTAAACATCTGAATAACTTAAAAGATTAAAAATATTTAAAACTTAAAATTGTCTTAAAATAATTTAAAAAGGACAAATTAAGTGAAAATTATATTTACTAATCATAAATTGAAAAGCCCCATACAAATTATCACTCACCAATATTTTTAAAATGATTTTGAATTTTTTTGTGTATAAACGTCCCGATTTTCTATATATGGTCGACCATACACATCAGAAAATAAGAGCAGTGACTAGTCAATTTAAAGCCAAAAATATTTAAAAATTCAATAAAATATTACAGAGAATGTTTTAATTCTTTAAGATTACTGAATACTTAAAGATTATAAAAAGCACATTAATTCAAATACTTTTTGACGCCTAAAGCCCCCCCCCCCCCAGAACATTAGATATGACTGTCAAACCCATGAATGCCTTAAATAAATGGATAGTCTAGTTAAAAATGTATTTCTGTTAAATAGTTGTTTTAAATCAAATCCATTATACTTTAAAATCAGCTTCAAATAAAGTTTCAGAAAAGCATATTTTTGTAAGAGTTTTTAATTAAGAATTATATTGCAATGAAAGACAACTAATAATAATAAAAAAAAGCCTTTCAGAAAAATTAAATTAGTTTTAAAAATACAAAGTATTTTGCTTATGAGAAATATTAAAATTTAATCTATTAGCATGAAATTAGAACTAAAATTAAAAGCTTCAGGAAACATTTTTCATTTTTAAAAATTCATTTTAAACCTTTAGTTTTTTTTTGTTTTTTTAAAAAAAGAAAAAGGAAAAAAAAAAGGTACCTAGACTAAACTGATGCACAGGCTATTAAAACTGATTATTTATCTCTTGTCAAGTCCAATATCCAATCAAGTTTAAAATACATTGCACGTTGGAAAAAAAAAAAAAAATGTCCATGTACTAAAATAACATTTTATACAAAGACATGTGTATCAAATTAAGGTGATGGTATGTGAAAAAGGGTTTGTAAGTATACAGTAGGAATTTAGATTAAAATGGCTTCCTTGTATGAGAACTTTAAGCATTTTGAATCTTCATTTACAAAGTGTGTCACATGGTATTTTAGTAGGATTTATTCATACTTGTCTAATATGAAATCATATTGTCTTCTCATGTAATGTGTTGATAAATGTGTATAAATGGTAGTAAATTTTGAAAACTGGCAGGTTAATCTGCATGAAAGATGTGGTGTGTGTGTGTGCAATGTAAGTATTTAATTTTATTATTACTGCTGGAGATGTCATCTCCCAAAAGGCAATTCATTAACATTGTTTTTACATGAGGATGATTAGGTAGGATTAAAAAAAAAAAAAAAAAGGATTTATTACAATCATTAAGTGACATGAATTATATTTTTAAGGGCATTTTCATTTTGTTTATAGCAAGGGGTCTGCTTAAAACAAAAAAAGTCAAAGAAGTGGGTTGGGTCAGACTGCCACACTGTACCTAAAAAGCCTGCCGAGAAAACATTCTACCATTGTAATAATTTACTAATAAGGAAAATATAGCCTGCATAGGGAAATGGTACTTTAGTCCACTTTGAAGTATTGCCCTTGGAACTTAGATACTTTCATTTTTCAAAACCGTGTACAAAAGTCTTCTTTGCGTGGTTTTAGTGAAATCACCATCAGCTATATTCATTCATTTTGTTTGGGCATCTCAACAGCTTATCTTGCTAGAACAAATACAACTGAGTAGTGAGTTTGATCCTCATTGGGGGGCCCGATACTTTCAAGTTTTGGGGGAAAAAAAAAAAAAAAAAAAAATCAATCACCATTCTTAAAAATCTACCTTTCAATAGTGATTTTAACTTTGAGTGAAACCAGAAATTGATTGGGTGGAATTAATTCTAGACATTAGAAGGAACTGACAGATGTGGATGCAGTTTTGCCAAAAATTCCTGAAATGAGACATGAAGAATCTACTCATTTCATCATTATCAATATGGTGGTTACAGTGCACAAATTAATTCCGACAACTCTATACCAAGTAACCCAACTAGTTACTCTAGTTGCTAAGTTATATATTAAGGCTGTGCAACTGATTTGATTGATTAATGACATCAACTCATTATGGGTCATTTTAATGCCGAAATTTAATATTTGGGGGAGCTTGGAAGTAATAAATATGTTGTTCTGCTTTCACAATTGAATAAATGGTAGAGGATACTCAGCTTTAGTGCATATAAATGTCTGTGTGGACATAATTACTAGAGACGGTGATATGTGTGTTTTATGTTGTAATTTTGTTGAAGTTATATTTTGCAGTACAGTTTGATTTAAGAAATTATTGGATATTATATGGATTAATAATGTCATAAAAGAGTTCTTTCATATTTGGTTGGTTGATTTTGTTTAACAGCATCTCAACTTCTATGGGAAACTGATTTAAGATACACAAAATGACTGGATGCATTCAAAACAAAACCTTGTATCATTCTTGCATAAAACACTAAAAAATACAGAAACAAGTTTTCTTTTGCACTTTTTTTTTTTTTTTTAATTGATCGATTAAATCGCATGAGTAAAACCAATGAAAAATGGTAATTTATGTACAAAATTATATTACAGCTGTTTTTTTTTTTTTTTGGGAATTAGTTGAAAAAGCTGGGAAAAAAAAAATATATAAGACATGAAAAGACAAAATAGGTTTTCAGTGTAAAATGCTGCTGTCAATCTGGGTTCTAATCAGATTGTGAAAAAAGAAAAAAAAAGACTTAGTGAGGAAGAGAGAGTAAAATAAGTAAACAAAATAAAATTCTATTCAAATTTTACGTTCAAGGTTTAAAATTGTCAGTTTAAAAAGAAAATTCCTTTTCCTTGTACATTAATTAAAATTGAGCTAATCTCGAGTGCGGCTTTTGGAAATTTTATTTCCCGTTTCTCCAAAGAAACATACTGCTGTACAGTCTTGTGCAGAGAGAAAGATGTACCAAGACAAGCCAGATATGGTTAACTAATTGCATACCACAAGTCAAATACTGTATTTACATTTTCTTACCCACCCATTCAAATGTTCATGAACAATTTGTTTAAATCCTTGAGCTGGTACGATCAATCAATTTCATCACTTTATATAGATACAGATTAAAGTATAATTAGCCTTAAAAAGGCATTTGAATTGAAAGCCTTGATTGCTTATCTACTGCATTGAATTAGAAGACACAAGACTGAATTTCACTGCTGGATAAGGTGAAACATTAACCACAACTCATCTAGATAAGACATTTCGACTAGGATAAGCATGGCATTCATCCAGGACCCAATCTAGCATAAGACAAACTACTGCTGTCAAAAGCCATTAAAAAAAAAAAAAAAAAAAAAAAAAAAAAAAAAAAAAGAGTTGGACATTAGCTTATGCCTTGAAGACATGAAAAAAATAAAGTTGGAAGTTTATAAATATTCCAATCCTTCATTGAATTTAAAAGGGAATATTCACATGTGTGGGGGGTGAGGGAGATGGAGGGGCTTCAAAAGTTCCAACATTTTAATTTTGTTCATTCTTATTCAGTTATTGCATTTCATGTCAATAAATCTGCCATCAGAAAATAAAGTTTATCAGCTGAACTCTTCCAGTATACGTGTAATCAAAACTAATGTGGTAATGAGGCCAACTTAAGTCGGGAGGGGGCGGAAAAAAAAAAAGAAAAAAAAAAAGGAAATTGACAACATTTTACCAGTATCAGTGTTGAGATGCAGTAACAATGCACATCAACGATAAAGCTTTAGAAAAATAGTTCAGATTCATTAAATTGTATGTACAAAATAGTGACTGCATTGAAAAGAAAAAGAAAAAAAAAGCACAATGTGGGACGAGAAATAACAAGACATTATCACCACTGCGGATAGGAACATTCTTAGAGATGGGATGGGGGAGTGGTATATTTCTATGAATTTTTTTTTTTCAAAAAACCTTTAATCGGGTATTTTCTAATACCAGTGGCAATACATCAGGAGATATTTTGAGTTAATTACAATCAGAAACAAATTTACAAAGAAATCCATATTGGGAAAAAAAAAAAAAAAAAAAAAAAAAAAGCAAAAACTAGTTTATTTGGCTGCTAAATTATATTTAAGTACAGATTCTATTCTCATGTGTATGTACATGTGTCGCTCCAACCAGACAAACAAGGTCAACTGTCAGATGTATTTCTATTCCTGATAGATATTTTACACAACTGGGTTACCAAGTATCATAAGGTTCTAAGGTCTAACAAGTAATTATTATCAATACAACATGACATATAAGGTAATATGTGAAAGAAAAAAAATCATTTTTCAATGTAGGCAGTTGTATCATAGATATTTAGCTTTTCAAGTACATACCAAATTGTGACAATAAACTTCTGCAAATGCCTTGCAACATACAGTCCAGTATGAAATGACATGGAAAAATGACTTCAATATAAAAGCCATGATTATCCCCCTTGACAAAAAAATTAAACAAAAAAAAAATATCTAGCTGATTGAGTGATCATTTTGTAGACCTTATAAAACATCTTTCAGATCATTTATTAGGATGGATTTGAGTTTTCTGTTAAAATTTAAATTTACTTAAAAAACTGACAGATATATAAAGCAAAAAAAAAACTTGATTAAAAAAAGAAAATCTAACTAAAGATGGAAACAATGTTAAATTTTCAGTTTACAATGCACACACTTGCAACCAATATTATTTGACAGATGAAACTCACAAGTGATTGTCTGGAGAGTTCTAAAAAGAAACTTACAAACAGAGAAGAAAACAGAACATTAAGTTGTAACATTAAGACAAGATCATTTCTTGTTTGTTTTATACTTTAAATATTTTTGTTCTTTGTTATCTATGGCTCACACAGAAAAACTGGCCTAGAAAGTTCAGACAACAAAGCAAAACAAACGTAAAATATATATATATATATATATATATATATATATATTATATACACACACAGAGATCGTGTGCACTTTAAAAAATTTATAACTTTATTTGTATTTGCGATAGAAATAATCTGTAAAAAATGTTATAAAGTTTAACGTACCTAGTTTTAAGTAGGTCTAAAATAACTAATGTGATTTCAGGCATTACTGTAAATCAGTTGGCAAATGTTTTCCATGAACTGCAAAATCGTATTACCCTTTGTATTGCTAATGATGGAGGACATGTGGATACTTAAAATTTCAATAAAACATTAAAAAATATAGATTTACTTCTTTCTAATCCTTTTTACAAATTATTTCTATCGCAAATAAAGTTATAAATTTTTTAAAGTGCACATGAACTTTATGGACACCCTGTGTATGTGTGTATATATATATATATATATATATATATATATATATATATAAAGATAACTGACTGGATATTAGTCTGAATAAATTAGAGAGCATCAATTCTACTTAAAAACCAAAACATTAGTGAGTTTTATTAACTGACAGATTTAAATAAAAACCTGAGAGTATCATCACACCATTTTTTCCCCCAGCCTCGCTTTAGAGGAATGTTACCATTCAAGTGATTTCCTCCTGCCAATCAGAATATTGGAATAGATTTATCATTATGATAAAAAATGACAATGAGAATTTCTACAGAACAGAAAAAACATTAGACAAATTTACATACTTTTTTTTTTTTTTTCATATCCCCATGTATTGAGTACTTAAAAGGTTGGAACTAGAAAGACAAAACAATACTTGATCCATAAAAAAGTGTTATAAATATTAAAGCTGACCCAGACAAGAAAATGCTCTACTGACCAAGGCACAAAGATCATTTGTAAACAGGCTAAATATTATAGATTGATTGGTTTTCATTTTTACAAGATATGAACACTGACAAGTGCCATTGAGTATGAAAACAACAACAACTGTAAGACAAACAAGAAATAAGAATAAAACAAAGTCCTTTTAAAACTTTGGTAAAGCTCATGGAATTCCAGAGAGTTCTTCACCCACTCATCCTGACTTGAAGAATCCAACAATTACTATTGTAGACTCTTTGGGTTGAGTTATGTTGGACCTCTGACCAATATAAACATTTTTTTTTTTCAATTTGGATGTAATCCTTTACATAATGTTCACATGTTCTTGATTATTTCATTTTTCAAAGATACGGAATATGTTTGAAATATCAGATTTTTGAAAAAAAAAAAAAAAAAAAAAAAAATTTAAATAAAGAGGAAAAAAAAAAACCTATTATAATGGTATTTATTGATATAAAGTTTGTTTATAGATGAAAATATTTTATACCTCAACAAGGCATTATGGGAAAATTAGTATTTCAATCATGAGATGAACAAAAATCTATACAACCAGAATAAATAAATGAATATTTTCTTCAAACAAAGGCAAAGTTGCATGAAGTTGACTGGAATTTTCACTGAAGCAAGACTGGCCAAATATGAGATATGAAAAAATAAATTTAAAAATACCTAAGATATAAAAAAAAAAAAAAAAAAAGAGAAATGAAACAACACAGATTTATATGATAGAACAATCCCCATTTTATAACAACAAATAATTAAAATGTCGCCCCCACAAAACCAAAAACATCAAATAAAATATCAAATCTTTTTTGCATCCTCAAATATATGACAAATGCAAACAACCCAATTTTGGCTTGGAATTAGAAGATTCACTTCAAAATGAGTTAATTTTCTAAGCATGAAAAAATATCTTACAAAAATAGCAAATAAAAACATGAACTTTACAAAATAGCAAAACAAGAACAATTTCTTTAAAAGACCAATTCAGGGTACCGTTTGCCATAATCTGTTTACTAAGATTCTTATTTAACCTGGATTCCAATGAAAGAGAATAAAAAAAAATTCTATCTATGTGTGGACATCTATATATAGATGTACAATGTTTTTGCATTTTTTAAATACACCATTTTTATACTTTGGCAAATACCAACATATTTTAATAAAAATGAGTTGGCCTTAATTCATTGACATTTTTTATCCAGTTTCAACTGATCATACTTTCAAATTTATGCTTCACTCCTAAACCGAAGAAATGATGAAGACAGTAAATAAAGAAAAAAAAAAAAAATCCTGCTGTAAAAAAAAAACTATATCACTTATTTCAATTGTGTAACTTAATTTTTCATCATTTTTTTTTTTCTTTTATAAATATGATAAACAAAAATCACACATGCACAATACATTTTGAAACAAATCTTTAACAAATTTGCTTGTGTAAATAATATCAAGAATTGCTAAGCTTTTTCTGGTCCAGTTTCAAATGGTGGAGTATAAATTTACCTGTATGAATTCATGATCACCAAAGAATTTCTGGTTTAAAACTGAGGAAAATCTCCAGAAATGTTTCGAGTTTTTAATGCATAATGAAATTTATTTATAACCTCGGAAACGAAAAGTAGAGAAACAAATAAAAACAGTTTTAGGTAAAACATAGATACTTGTCACAAAGTGAATGATATGTACTCAAGTGATTTATGTGCCAATTAAGACATAACTGAAAGAAAGAATTTTCTTTTAAATGTTGCTATTGCCATGACAACAGATCCTTCCCAACATGCACTCGAATGAACATTTTTTTGTTTTTGTTGTTGTTGGTTCTGCCAAAAAAATATAAATGGAGCAGAAGGTTTATTTGTGTATTACTTTGAGTGTGGATGCTCTAATCCTGCCCCAGAGAGAGAATTTTTTTTTTTTTGTCACAGAGGTTGAGCAGATAATGTTCTGTAGCTTCATCGATCCACGCCAGTGTCTAAGCCAAGAATTTGTTTGGCCGTTTCATATGTAGCAAATGAAACTGCTACTGTTGGGATGACACGGATATAGTTGACCGTGAGGCCACGGAAAAGGCCATTACTGACACCATCCTCCCTGTAGATGACCAAAAGTGTTCGAAGCCAGCCTCTGAAGGAAAGAACAACATGACAGTAGGTGTTAGCAAATTGTGCCAAAATATCAAATTACACACAAAATGATATTTGATTCATATAAATTCATAGCACAAGTGAGGTTAATTGATTGGTCCAATTGTGGAAAAAAAAAAAAAAAAATAGAAAAATTTAAGGGGATAATTTTTAAGATTAATATTCATTAGATATTTCACAAATTACAACATTGATATTTGTTAGCATTTCTCAAATTACAACATTGATATTTGCTAGCATTTTAGAAGTAGGATTCTATTCAGAATATAAATATAGTGTCAAATCAGAGTTATCTGTACTAAGATTTTATTTACAAATGTCAAGCTTGAAACTGTACAAATTTATCTAAATCCAGATCACTGTAAAAAGTGAGGGATCAATTTCTGACTAATTATATTATTAAAAGGACCCTGCTTAAAAAAAAACAAAAAAAACCTGCCTATGAATGCTAATCTACAAAAATTATCCCCACCAAAATTTGTACTCTACAGTGATCCCTTGTTTATCGCGGTAGATTGGTTCCAGGACAGGCCGCTATAACTGAATTTCTGCGAAGTAGGGATGCCATATTTACAGTATTTATTTAATGTGTATTTGGACTTTTAAAACCCTCCCTGTACTGTTAACAACCCACCCATACTCTATTAATAACAAGTACAATTGTTAAGCAATAACACTTTAGATTAAAAAAAAAAAAAAAAAAAAAAAAAGATTGTTACTGTATTCAACACAAAAGAATTTGAAGTAGAATTTGAATGATGATGAAGCTGATGATGACTTCTACTTTGCAGCCAATAATTGTATTTTACATCTCTTCAGATGGCAGTGCCCTTTCTATTGCTATTTTACGCTTGTTTTGTTGTTCCTAGACCAGGAAATAATATTTATTATTAATATTTTAATGGGTTTAATGAAAAGTTTTAGGTGTTCAGATATCACAATTTTTCTAGAATTTTCCAGAAACTCCACAATATATTTTCCATATATATATATATATTTTAAAAATCCGTGAAGTCATGAATCCGCAATAGTAGAACCATGAATTAGCGAGGGATCACTGTATTTTTTTTTTTGATAAGTAGACCAGTCAACCTTAGTTAGCCGCACTAAACTCTTTTTCTACAAAAAGAGTTTTAGTGTGGCTTCTGCATTCAGATCCAGCCTGATTACAAAAGTCACCAGAAGGAAGATGAATAGCGACAATGAAAATATAATTACAAAGCAAAAAAAAAAGATTTCTTCCTGCTTTAAGATGCAAAAATACTTACTGATCGTATTTGTGAGACTCTGGTAACATTCGAGATAACTGCATTCGACGTCTAACCACATCCAGAGGATAACTGAGGGAAAGAAATTACATAATTAATGGTCAGTGTTTTTTTTTTAATGATTATGTAAATTTGTTATATATTTTTTCTATTTTAGAAAAACAAAGTGTAGTTTTATTTTAAGAGTTAATATAAATGTGAAATAAAGATTTACAATTTTTATTTTGTCAGTAATGTTTAAATTCTTAACAAATGACAATTCATTTCTTTCTTATTTCAACACATTTTTATAGTAAAATCATTAACAATGCAAACACACACAATATATGTCAAGAAAGTGTTTTAATTCAGCCACAGTGAATTTACATCCAGGTTCTTATGTTTTACCATTCTTGGCAGATTTTCCGTTATCACAACGTCAGATATTTAAAAACAAAGATGATGCAAAGAAAAAGAATATAGATGAATTTGGTTAGATTGCAAAAAAAATATTTCAAAAGATTTTGGAACTACCAGTGTCTCTCATTCAAATGCATGTGTAGTAACAACATCAACAAACCTGGTCTGATGAAGTCCTAACGGTTGAAACCCGTCACAAATAAACCTTACATTTTGTCTTACAATTTCCTCAATACTGTTCTTGATATATAAAAACATATATCATTATCTCATATATATATATATATATATATATATATATATATATATATATATATGTGTGTGTGTGTGTGTGTGTGTGTATAGAATCCAGACAGAATCTAATAAATTTGACAAAGTGAAAAACTGTTTTATTGACTGATTAAACATTTGTCATTGTTAGATAGGTTTCCTCAGATCAGAACGAAAGTAATATGTGTTTCAATATTAAAATCATAAATACATTTTCCACTAAGCTGATGTAACTCGGTCAAGATGAAAGAACAAAATTGTGTGATTCTTGTTCCATAGCCATTTTAATTTATGCGGATTCCTTTTTTTCAATTTTTCTTGCTTTATTGAAATTTGCTTCTATATTCGCCCAGCTTTTCTGCAGTTAATTTAAGGTAAATCCCTTTCCAATGTTCCAGAGTTAGTTGAAAGTAAGATTAATATATTTTCTGATTAATGTATATCTTTGTTTTCCATTTTATTGACTTGACGCATTTCACCATCTTTCCACTTTGTCAAATTTATTAAAATTATTAAGTAAAAACTATATTTATTGAACATCAAATGGAAAAGCTTACTACAATTCAGCAATCCCAAGTATTTTAAAAAGAATTTTGAATTTCTTTTTTTTTTTTTGTGCGTGTATATTTAATATGAAAAAAAAAAAAAATAAATAAAAAAAATAAATAAATAAATAAATTTCCAATCAATTTAAATTTATTTTGAAATACAACAAAGTATTTAGTTTATTGGAAACATTAAATTTAATCTATTAGCTTGAAATTAAAACTAAATTAATTGTGGGCGTGTGTGTGTGTGTATGTATGTATATGTATATATATATATATATATATATTATATTATAACACACACACACACACACACACACACACACATATATATATAAACATCAGATTTTAGGATATCACATCAACATGTGAATAATGCTACACAAATGCAATTGTGTTTTAATGTGTATTAACACATTGCATCATGCATTAGTAAATGACACTAACGTCTGATGAAATGTGTTAGTACACATTGAAACATGATTGCATTTATGTAGCATTTTTATTCACATGTTGATGCAATATCCTAAAATAAAGATTACTGTACTATTGTATTGAGCCCTCTTAAATCAATGTTACTGACGTTGAAATTTATATTCAATTCGTTCTTATTGCATATAGTGACGAGATATAGATATATATTTCATTTTCTAATTAACACTTGCAATTATCTACCCATAACTAAAAGCGCTGGTTGTTTCTCTCATTATCTTTACAAATTTTTAATTATCTCCAAGTTCAAAACTATTCTGTGCTAAAATATAACTTATTGTTTAACTATGCCCACAATCTCCATTAGAATCTTCTGTGTTGCTCTATATTTAATCATTAATGCGAATGAAAAATTTAACAAATCCTATCAGTTAAATAATGGGTCCCACAAAGAGCAGTTAAAAAAAATATATTATATATATATATATATATATATACACACACACACACACACTATAAAAAGCAATTAAAAACTTAATATTTTGAATTACATTGAGTAAGCCTTGAAAAAAAAAAAAAAAAATTTTTCATTTCACTTTAAACAACTCTTTCGTGAATAAAGACTGAAATTGAAGAAGTACTTCACAAGTTTCTACTGATATTATTTTCATTCAGATCTTGTGAAATTTTTTTACAGATTTTTCCTTTTTCTTTTATAGAAATGTTTTTTACTCAAGGTAGTGGGTTACAGAGTAAGAGGAATAAGTTATGCACATATGTGTGGAAGATAACAGTTAACCCTAGACTGACAGGTTAAGAGTGTAGTGATCAGGGAAGCATCCTCTTGTGAGACAGTTCCACAAAGCAGCTGCTCAAGAGGAACTTACATCTTGCCCCAATGGGAATGAGGAAAATCTGCTACATGGTGGGTCTTAGCTGTGAAGGTTAGAAAACTAAAGAACGTAGTTGGTCTGAACACTTTCCATAGAAATAGCGATAGAGGCTTGCAATGTTTAGTCTGTGAAGAAGGGATTGTAGTGTGGAAAATATTTCATCACCCACAAGGATGCAGAGACATTTTTGAACTACTGAGAAGTGAAAAGTGAAAACTGAGCAGCTCCTGATCATGGTAGTAATGTTCCATCTTTGGCCCGACCTGTCTATTGAAATGGTAAAATTTAACAGGAGGAGTCAGGTCCTTACTGGAGCAGTACAGGGAACTGACTATTTTCCTAGCATCTTTAGCAATGGATCATATGTATGAGTTTTACTTGAGGTCAAGTGTGAGTTTGAGGCCCAATAGGTACTCAATGCATGGAGTCTCTGTAAGAGAACATCTGCTCATCATGACAGTTCTGGGTCCTATCGACAATGATGGAATGCAACCAGCCATTTTTTCACTTTCAATGTACTGTTAGAGCTAAATCAAAGAGAGGGGGATCAGCTGCCAATTTCTGGTCGTCTAGAGTTTTGATAGTATATACACCATGGTATCATCAGTATAGATATTAAATGCCTGGCGTATGCTCTGAGGCTGATCATTTACGTAAAGCAGAAAGAGTTGGTCTGAGAAACGACCCCTGGGGGACATCTGCATTTATTGTTATGTTCCCTGGAGAACTGCCTGTTAACAACTACCTTGAAGGAGCTACTGTTTACCCAATACAAAGCTCAAGAACCACTCAAGGTGGAGGGTTCTGTTAAAAATGGTTATAATGAATGAAATGTGTGATATGAATGAAAGGAGGTGATATTGATGGAGTTGTTGCAAATGAGTTCATTTTTAATTAAACAATAGCACAAGTTTTCTATCAGAGTATGAAGTTGCTGTAGAAAGCATATACATTTGTATACTTTTTATGTCTAGTTCTTGCTACGTAACAACTCCAACAAAAACATTACTCTTTCTTCATATTACACACGAGTTTACGGCAAAAGTAGAATGATTAAAGAGACAAGGTGAAAACTCAATTCTGAAAATAGCTCAGTTAATGTTATCAGATAAGGTAGGTTTATTGGCCAATTTCATATAAATCTGGCATCCTGGGTAGGACAATAAACTACATATGCATCTTGGGCAAGATATAAGCTACATCCAACAGCAAGGCCTATGATCAGGTGGTTTTGAGGAGCGTGGAACCACCTCTTAATTGCTGGTATTCCCAGGTGTACCTTGACCCAGGGTGGTAGCACCTGTTAGGTTCCTAACTATGGGCAAATAGTTAACCTCCAAACTGGGGTCAAAACACTATGAAAGTGGTGCAAAAATAAAATAAATATTATATATATATATAAGCAATAAAAATCTTGCCGGCATTAAATAACCTATTGAGGTTGATATGCCGTAAAATAAACCAAACCATATAAATCTCAAATAAAAATTTATAATCAATCCCCCACTTCTAGGTTTTGTTACGAAGATAAACATGAAGAAAAGGCATCATATAAACTGCTATTGATATAGAATACCAAGAACTGAAAGTCAAATATTTTCACTAAATATTTAAAATCTTGAAGGCTGATGTAATAAAGACATTTATTTGAAAATATTTTATTATAACAGAAAGAAAAGATAATGTAAATAACGTCATGTAAAGGACAAGGTTTTAAAGACACACACTCGCATCTCATATCCTTGGAAGCCTGACATGAACAACACTTTACCAGTTTCACCATAAAGACCCTTTAGTAGGTGAATTTTAAAATTTTAGTGAGATAGCTTCATTGGATTTTTTCCATACCATATTGTTTATTTGCTCTTAGTAGAACAGGCAAATTTCTTATGTGAAACATTTTCGGACAAATATTTTCCAATACATTTTTGCTGAATTTCATCACATTTTATGAACATTAAGTCTAATGCTACGATATGACGAAGTTGGGGGGGGGGCATCAGACCTGAATGAATGCAGCTATAGGAATTGATTTAAATTTTGACTACTGATAAATCATGGTGACCAAATTAGTAAGGCCTTATCCATATCAGATGGGCTGCTAACGATATGGAATGAGAGTTCATTAGGGGTTATTTCTTTATTTCTATACTATCAAGGAATGTAAAAATATTTTGAGAATTCCGATAAAGCAACAAAAATAAGTAAAGGGAAAATAGCCTGAAATGAATAATGAAATTGCCTTATCTATTTAAATTCAGACAACTTTTGGCTATATTTTTGTAATAAAAAAAAATTTAAAAAAATATTAATTCTCTAATTGATAAAACAAGTTCAAGCCCTTTTTCAGAATATTTATTTGAAATCAAAATAAGAATGGGAAAGGTGTGATGCAAATATTTGTCAATCAGAGAGAGAGAGAGAGAGAGAGAGAGAGAGAGAGAGAGAGAGAGAGAGAGAGAGAAAAAAAAAAAAATTTAAAATAAAGAGAAAGAAAATCTCTGTGGACTTACGCGGTAGTCTGTGCAATGACTCCAGCCAAGGCACCACACAACAGCTTGGCTGGCAGCACCAGCACGACACTCCCAGTGTTTTTATGGCACTGCCGGCCCAAAGTATCAGGAAAGTAATCCAAGCAGAAGTTCTTCAACATCTCAAAACAAGTGAATGACAAACCTTAAAAAAATAAAATAAAAAATAAAAAAAAAAAAAAACCCAACACTATTATGCATCAGATCCAAAAAGGTACGAAGGATAAATGAGTCATCATACTTATAAAACCCAGGTTGTGTGTGTGTGTGTGCGTTTATATATTGGATCGGATTTCCTACATTTTTCAACCGATTTCAACAAAACTTCACAGGACTACGTAAAATTACCTTGTGGTGGTTTTGACAGCGCCAAAAATTGGAAAAACAATTGTTTTTGCATTAAATCAATTTGAAAACATGATTAAGAGGCATTGCTTTCACGGAATGAAAGGGAGACAACTCATATTGAGTTATACTTATAAAACCCAGGTTGTGTGTGTGTGTGTGTGTGTGTGTGTGTGTGTTCATTTATATATGGGATCGGATTTCCTACATTTTTCAACTGATTTCAACAAAACTTCACTTTTTTTTTTGGCAGGTAGTGTTTCTTATTGTCTTGCACACTTTTTTCTTTATTTTTACATTCAGAATGCTTTAAAAATTCCATTTACAAGACAATTGTTTATAATAAAATTCTATTCAATAGGTAGACTCATAACGATTGAAAACAATGTTTTTGTTAGAGTTTGACCAATTCATAAAAAAACAAAAACAAAACAAACTAATTAAGACATGTGTGTCCGTCAATCTTAAACAATAATCTTTGTCAATTTTATTTTTCAGTCTTTATGATGGCCGATACTTGATCTATCTCTTACTGTTACATCCTCGGGCAATGCCAGGCTCTACTGCTAGTACATCAATAAATGCAAAACATATTTCACTATTATTCAGTCATTTGCTTAATAAGAGCAAATTCACCACAAAATGTCTGCTTTGGCATTAAGCCTTATGAAAAAGCCACAAAATAATTTCTAAAATAGCATGTTTTAAATATTTTTATTTGCAGGCAGAGACAAAAATAAAAACAATCTATTTATATTACATCATTTTTTTTTTTTAATCATTTTACCCCAAGCAGGGCAATAAAGCCATAAGATACTGATTGACATTGCATTTAAATTTGTGAAGATCAAAGTTGACTGAATGACAAGAAACCAGAAGAGAATTCGACAAGTGAGAAGAGTAAGAGAAGAAACTATTAACATCTAACCATTTCAATTTATAAAATGAAGAGACCTGGCCACCAATCTAGTACTGTGCTTAAATTCATAAAATAGGAAAGGTCCATCAGAGCAATTAGCATAAAAATATTTATAGAATAGGCACAAGGTGGGAAAGTGACTGAAGCCTAGATGCCAGGTCAGGACCTATAACATTGCAGATTATTCTCTAGATTTTATCAAGTATCTAAGTATATAGCAGAAGCACCAGACCAGATGTGACAGCAACAGTCAATGCATGGATGAACAGTAAACTTATGCCTAAGATAGATTCTGGTGAGAGAAATTGTCTAGTACAACACAGTGAACCAACTTTCCTAGCAGCAGATCTAGCAATTGATTCAATATAAGCTTTCCATTTTGAATAAAAGGGTGCAATGATTCACTCTCCTGGAGGTTAGCATCAGCCATACTGATAAAAGGCAAAAAAGGTTTTCTCAGACGATTAAAAGAGAGCAGTTTCATCTCTTGCCCTACTTAATAGATTGTAGGTCATTTTTGAGTTCAGCTGCCAATTTGACTTTATTGAACCGATCAAACTTACCAATACAACATGAATAAATAAATGTGTCATTAGCATAGATACAGAGTTGAGAACTAATGACATCAGAGTAAGGTCAATGATGAAAATTAGGAACAACCAAAGGTCAAAAGATAGATTTGTAGAGTGTAAAAAAAAAAGATCTAGAAAAATGGCCAATCAGGACAACTTTCATTTCGCTATTTGATAAGAAAGAATCTGATCAAATATTTATCCATAAATGCCATAACCTTTCAACTTGGAAAAAAGACCAGCATGCCAATCCCTGTTAAATGTCTTTGAGATATCAAAAGTAACAGAGATTCACTATCTAAAGCTTGATAGACTCTTTCAGCAATAACTTAATACGGCTGTAGTTGAGCTAGAGAAGCAAATGCCACATGGTTTAGGTGATCCAAGAGGTGAGATCCTTAACCAGTTCAAAGTTGATTAGAACCTCTAGTACTTTGCTAAAAAGAGGTAGAAGACTAATAAATCAATAGTTCGAATGATCAGATAGTCCATCTGAGTTCCTGAAGACTGGAACTACAGAAGAGGGTTTCCAACAAGCAGAAAAGCAAGAAACAGCAAGGTGTTTATTGTAGAGTTTAGAGAGAATACGAACCAGTTCAGGAACACATTTTAACGATTATTTCAGAGATACCATGAAGTCCACATGCTTTGTAGAGGATCCCCTTTAGAGGTGATAGCAGAAATCGTGGATGTAGTTATATGCATATCAAACAATACAGACTCAGTGCTAAGTAGAAAGTCAGGCAAAGATACTCTAGATAAATGAAGAGTAGAATTGGAAGAGAATTTACAAGCAAAACATTCTACTTTATCAGCAGAAGATGTTAACACTTCAAATTGGGTGAAGAGAGGAGGAATAGAAGACTTACTCTTATTTAACACAACCTTACAGAGCCGCCTGTAGTCACAAAAACCAAACTTGTCACAGGCTGTATGGTACCCCATTTTGTCAGCAAACAAAGATATAGCCTCTTTGAAGACATATTTACAATTATTATGAGCAGATAAAGAGGTGTCAGTTGTGATCAGAGCTATCACTCTACTACAACCAGAAAAAGTGTTTCCTGTAGGCTATAGCGGCTGAATAGGCAGGCATGAACCAAGAAGATTGTGGTAGTTCCAAGACAGTACAAAAGTATCAATGCTGGTGTTAAGGAAGGTTAAAAATATTAATCCAAAACATGTCTCAAAGAAAGTCACAAAATGAATCCCAACGGGTATGATGGTAAGAGAAAGAAGGAGATTCTGTCTAACAGACAACTCAAAAGAAATATCGACAGATATTAAAGTGTGATCTGAATTAACAAAAAGACAGTTGTGAGGAGAGGAGGCAAGAAACAAATTGAGTAAAGAAGTTTTTTGATCTGGATTATTAGGAAAATGAAGAGGGAAATCCACCATTTGATTGAGAGACAGAGCAATGAAAAATTGAAAGTCCGAACATCAGTAACATTAGAATGATTAAGCCCTTTGACGAGATGAGTATTAAAATCACTAAACATAAAAATGTTTGCAGATGAATATAGAGAGTGAGAGAAAGATACATCTCTAGTGTCAAATACTTTATCTAATATGCTACAATCCTGATAAGGTGAGCACTAAAGGAAAAAGAGAAGCTAACAGAGTTTAACAAAGTTGAAAGACCATGAAAGAATCATCCAGGAAATAAAGAGACAATTGCCTTGCCATTGGAAGATTTTCCTGGGCGTAAACACCATGACCATGCATGTGTATCCTAGGATCTTTTCAACAAAGAGAAAGATAACCTGGAATAGGGAATTCATTGGTAGCAATAGAAGGATTAAAATGATATTTGGAGAATGTTTCAAGAGAAACAATTCTACCACCACAGAAACTGGTATACATACCATAAATATTGGAGAAAGAAAAGTTGGTGGGGGGTGCTAGGTTTACCGACGTATTCAGATTTCTTTGAATAGTAACCGTCACAAGAAGATTATGATTAAATAAGAGTATTTAATAAGCAATGTTATGTATCATCAAGAGACTATGATAAAATATAGGGAATATTCAGATAAAGAATATCATTTATAAAAATAAAATAAGTTTCTTGTTTAAATGGTTATTTGATATTTTCACCAAAGTCTGAAATAAAAAAATGTTGCAAAAAATTACAAGCATTCCTTTTTCTCATTTGAAAAGCTTATTGATAGATTTGTTTTTTTTTATGGCTTAACCCTTTGCAGGTGTGGGGAGATAATGATTTAGTGATACAAATCTTACTAATTAACTCATAGTTGGAAAGAGAAGAGATGGATTCATGCCTTTCCTAAGGGTATTTTCACATAAGTGAATATAACAAACCCTCATCGATTTCCAATTCTAAGCAGTTATCCATTACACATACAAGCTTTACAGCACTTGGTATTCCCAAATGGTCACCTATCTAGTTACTGACCAGGCTTGATGTTGCTTAACTTCAGTGATTGTACAGGAACTGGTGTTTCAACATGATATGGCCAAAAGCTTAATGGAAAATAACAGAAATCTCAGTAAATTGAGTCCTGAATAACCCTAAAGTCCTGATGTTTATTCTTCCAGGTCATCAAGGGCATTTAGTTTAAAGTAACTTTGTCCAAAAAGATCATATTTTATTGTGTCAGCTGTCATTGTTGTTTAAAAAAAAAAGTAAAAAATTATTACTAGCATATTTTTGCTTATTGATTCTAACATTAAAGATGGAAGAAAAGAGACATTTACAGCAGATAGTATATCAAAAGAAAAAAACTGACTAAAAAGAAGAAAAAAAAAAAAGATTTACACAATTTATGAAGAAGGTACTGCAAATAATTATACAATGCAAAAGTGGTTTGCAAAGCCTCACGCTGGAAAATTTATTGAACAATACTTTATAGGTCTTAAAATTTTCTCTTAAGGAAAAAACATCCAATTCTCTGGAAGAATGTAAAAGGCACTTGGAGCCATTCTTTAAGATAAAATATTTTGGAAGAATGAAATTATGAAGCTATCTGAAAGATGGCAAAAGATAGAACTGGTAAAGAATTTGTTCAATAAAATTAGTGCCAAAAATTGTAATTTTTTTTTTTAACTTGATAGACCAAACAAACTTTTTAAGCACCTTTGAAAGTTGATGTTGCACATGTTAAGATAAAGCTGAAATTTCATCTTTTATCGGTAATTTTCATGGATCAAAAATAATTCTAATGTTTATTTTCTTTAATACAAAACTAAGTGAATCTATTTAAAATTAGTCTTGAAAGCTTATCTACACTTTTCATAACACATTTGTTTTTAGAAATTTCTATTTGTTACAATATTATAATAAATTAATGGAGTGTGAATGTAAAGCACAATGGTACACACGCACCAGCATAGGGAGAAATGCCGAGTATTGAAGGTACCATGCCCTTATAAAGAGCACTTGTACCTCCCTCAAGGTGCATCATAGACTTCATAGTATCCACAATGCCAAAATAGAGGTGCTCTCCTTTCACTTGGAAGGCTAATCGAGCACGTACTACATCAAGTGGGTAGGTCACAACAACTGCCACCATGCCTAGAAAATAAATAAAAATACTCACATTAAAACAAATTCAAACCGTCAATAATAAAGTTTTAGAAAAAAAAAAAAAAAAAAAAAACAATCAAAATCTAAGCCATTCTTCCAGATTCTTCCATGACATTCAAAATACAATTTTGTTTTTAAATAAAATAATCACCACTCTCAAAATGAAAAATATTTTTCCATAATTTTGGAAAATTTATTGTGCATGTTTAGATACTAAAGTAATCAAGATTTGTGCAGATATGAACGTACCAAATCCAGGATATATTACAGAAATTCCTTTTAAAACAACCACACTAATCATTTTTTTAAAAATTTAATAGCTTATAAAATTTACATTATATATCTATATATATATCTATATATGACGTCACACATTATGAAATGGACAAAGTCTGACAATTATTTTAAGAATGTATAAACATAAAAATGTCTTAAAATATCTATATATCTCTATCTATATCTCTATATATTATATAGATAGTTCATTTAACTGATCAGCAGAAGCTTTTTCACTGTTGTTGAGTTGCCAAAACCAATTAGAAATTACATATATTTTCAACAATTATTTCATAAAATGGGTTGGAGTAGATATCTATATTGCATAAAAGGTTTTACTCTACTCGGCACACTAACTGTAAAAGGGGGGGGGGCTTTTGCACAAATCTGAAATTAAATTTTGGGGTGGTGGCAATGAACCTCACCACCGATCTACGAGGTATAGAAACCAAATCCTCGCATCTGATTCTCTTCTAGTTCTTCAAGCCAAGTGTGCCACTTGCTTATGGTAAACACCAAAATGCAATAGCGTTTTGATTGGCATGATATCTAACCAATGAATAATAAATAGACTAGATTTATAATACTAATGATCCTTATTACCTCTTATATGATCTCACAGTAATGTTTATGATGGCTGCAACTAAGTCTCATCCAATATATGGCATACAGTGAACTAAATTCAACACATTTAATAGTATTAGTCATAATAGTAATCAAATTAAAAGAAGCAGTGTGGATAAATTTTCATTAATTTTCATTATTTTTTATTTTATTTTTTTTTTTTTTTTACACATACTTTTTCATCTATTTTTTTTTTTATTGCAACTTCTAGACTGTCATTCAATGGTTGTTAAGCAAGCAGCACAGATTGGACGTAAATATGACTAGCAAGATGTTAACTTACATCCTTGGGTTTCCGTCATTCTGTGACAATGTTTTACAGGTTAGATCACAAAGGCCAACTAATAGGAGTCATTTAAATTTTGATAGATCTGGACATTTTTAGTTTGGATTTGTGTGGCTTAGAATGGTAAAATAATGGCATAAAAGCTAAGGAAATATTCATAAAAAATGAATAACTTCAACAATTTGTCAGCTGTTTGTAATATTTCTTGTAAATTTGACAGATTCTAATTCGGTGTGATTGCATTGTGTTGAGATTCAAACTAGAAGAAATTAGTCCGAGTTACTGCGTTGTACAGGAAATTTCTTTATTGTTCTGGTGATTATTCTTTTTTATGTTGTCAATCCAAGTTTTTTTTAATCACACATAATAAAATGTATTAGGTCTGTAAGATATTCTATTGCCTTTATTGATAAAGACTGACAAAGTGTAGAAAGTAAACTGATACTTTCTTTGTGAGTTGACACTTAAAAAAGAAAAAATATTGACAGCCAAGTCATTTAAATATATATTTATTTTAAAAGATGATATATTTTTAATTTTTAGCCACATATTAAATATTTCAAATTTCTAATTGGTCTCTATTGTGTTTGGGCATATCTAATATGATTGATGACAATAGTTTCAGTTTGTAAGGGGTTCTAAAATAAAAACATTGCAAATGTTATTTTCTATACTAATTCTGGAATAAGAACAGATTTTGTTGTGGAATATCTAAAAACATGTTAAACGATTTCACAAACCACACACACACACACACAAAGAGCATAGCAAAATAGATTTAAAGAAGAAAAACAAGAATATTAGTGGTTGAAAAGTCTATAGTTACCTGCCAAGGATCCAGCAGTCAGCTTGACAACATGAGAGTGACAATTTGTAACGGACTTGAAAATCTGTTAAGAAGCATTACAGTCAGAAAACAAATGGTGCACAGGCAAAAAATGAAAGAAAAAGAAAAAAAAAGCACCCTGAAAAAAAATGGTGCCAGGTAACAGGGTAGCAGATTCAACTGGTCTCCTTTATATATATATATATATATATATATATATATATATATATATATATATATATATATATATATATAGAGAGAGAGAGTTGAGAGGAGTTGAGATTTTAGCACAGCCCATTTCCCAAAAACAAGATTCTATTTTATTTATTTATTTATTTTTTTTTTTAAAACCCTTGTGAGTTAAGTTCTCAGGCTAACTGACAAGGGTTAAAAAAAACAAAAAAAACTTGTGTCTTGGGAAATGCGCTGTGCTAATCACTTCTGTAGTGTGTAGCTTATATATCATAAAGAAGTAATTTATGAAAAGAATTAATTAGCAATGTTAATGTGATTAATGGCGAAATCACTTTGCTAACAAGACTTAATGAGACATTAACTTGCTACTAATTCCTTGAATAATATGATCCTTATATTTTAGTTGTTGTCAGATGGAAATGATAGGCCAAATACTTTTGACAATTTCAAATTGTCATCTTCAGTGCCTTTCTTGACCTGTCACTTCCATCTGACAACAACAGAAGTGATTTCACCATTAATCACATTAATATTGCTAATTAATTCTTTGTATAAATTGCTTCTTTATGTTATAAAAAACAAACTTTATTGTATGTTTTTTTGTATCTACAAACACAGATTTTTTCCTATTCAGATATTACAAAGTAATATTTAAAAGAATAAATAACTTGGATTGATAGATTAAATTACTTTGTTAATTCTGTGATTAAAATAAATTTTAGGTTTCATATAAATCTCATCATAAACTGATAACATTGAATGTTTTTAATGCAAGCTATTTTTCTAAACTAATACACATAATGAATACTTTTCTATGTTGTAGGTTTAAATACTATAAAAAGATTTTGCTCTCTTGCCAACTAAATATTTACCAAACAAGCCTAATTTCATTACCTTTTATTAGAAAAATGATTGGCTATGTCTTAAAAGACAGTTGTATAAATAAATCTGGATTTTTCAGATAAACAAAGAATCTCATTATCTATGGGGAAATCTGTAAAGAATATCAAACCATATCCAAAATTTACACTGGGGGTGGGGACACTGAAAAGAGAAATCGATACCCTATTTTAAAACAAAAAATTTATGCTTTGTATTCAGGTTTCCAGCCAAATTTGGTTTGGCTTGATTTGTTTTGTTTTACAGCATATAAACCTCAATGGGTTATTTAATGCCAACAAAATTTTTATTGCTGCTAATATTTTTTCAAAAGTATTGTTGGTAATATTTTTCTTTTTCAAAAAAGTATTGTTGGTATTAATACCTATTTTTATACTTTCAGTGTTTTGACCCCTTTTAAGTGGTTAACTATTTGCCCATAGCTGGGACCCTAACAGGTGCCACCACCCTAAGTCAAGGTGGACCTGGGAACACCAGCAATTATGAGGTGGTTCCACACTCCTCAAAACCTCCTGATCAAAGGCCTTGTTATCAGATGTAGTTTACAGTCTTACTCAGGATGTAGTTTCAAACCGAACCTTTTATTTCATCCACTGGTGTAGATTGTGAATATGACAAAGATAAGGACAACATTCTGATCATTGTAAATAATGTAAATATTTTACTCCTTTGAAATATTTTAAAACTAAAAGGTTTACTGATTGGGTCACTCAATAAATGAAACTGTAGATTGTTACAGCCTTGCAATGAGGGGATTCAACAGATGTGAGGCTCTACTCTATAAGGATATTAGCTTTTATCATTCTGTATGAGACTTCATTTGCTGTGTAGAAAGTTTATTCTGCCACTGAAGGTGACCGATCTTTGAATATGAAATTGTTTGAATTCCATTTTCCTGCTATGAAAACACCTTTCAGTGAAATTAACAAAAAATTCCCTGCAATTGAGAGGCAATGAAAACTAATGCAGTGGAAAGGGAAGTAATATGAAGCAGATTTGTAAAGATTAAACATAATTGCATTATGGAAAAATAAATTTTCTTTTTTTAGATGTTTATTACTGAAAGATTTTATCAGGTAGTTTTCATTTAGCCATCAGGTCATATTTATTGATAAAAATAGTTTCCTTATATTACTACAAACAAAAGCAAGGCATATAAATTCCATGCTTTGTGGTATATTGAAGAAATAATTTAAGGATGAATAATGGCAAGCTGGAAGAAAGGAAAACAAATATAATCTATGCAGATGTAATATATTTCGTATTAGAGACTTTGCTTAAAAAAAGCTCAGCATTTATTTCAGAGTGCCTCATTAAATGATATTAATAGAGAGTTATATACAGCATTTAGTTTCACATCAGGTTGGCAAAGAAAATAACAGTTACTGGTCATCTCCCCACCCCCGCCAAATAGCAATAAGAATAGTAATGGATAAAAAATCCAGATTCACTGTTATTTTCTTTTAACTTTAGTAGGCACAAAAATTCTAAAACTAAAAACAATTGACATTCATTTTAATAAAGCAAATTATTTTCTGTTAAAGTGGTCATGTTTGAAAAAAAAAAAAAAAAATCTAAAATAATCATTTTCAAATTGTCTACAATCTACAAAAAGCATGTTCTGTCTAATAATGAAAATATGGAGAAAATGGATAATTGTTGTTGTCGAGTGCAGGATAAAAAGTAATTCCACACCAGATTAAAGAAACAAGTGCTTACATTCCAGTAAAAATAAATCTTATGAAAACAGTTATGAAGTGACAAATCATTTGTAGCTTAGACTGAATGTAAATATATATATATATATATATATATATATATATATATATATATCTACACACACATACACAGAAATATAGTTTTAAAGTGTGCTATATTTATGGGATAAAGTGCTCAATATCAGAGACAGAGCATATGTAAATATAAAAGTGAACATTGTAGTCAACACTCAGAGGTGACAGGCTGTTTCATGCTAGATGTAAGTGTTAGGCAGCCTGATGATTGCATCTAGCATGAAACAGCCTGTTGCCTGAGTGCTGATTTCAATGTTCACTATATATATATATATATATATATAAAACACGCATACACAGTTGAGCTGGTTCTATCAAACAAACTTAACCATGACAAAAAAAGTACACCATAAATTAATTCAAACAAAGCTTTTTACTTTATTTTTTATTGATTTGGCTAAATATCCAACAGAGTTGATAAATTTGAGAAAAGTCATGATAATTAGACAAAAGGTAATTTTGTACAAGTTATAGTTATGAAACCTATTAAATCTAAGTCAAGTAACTAGTAAATTACAATGAGTAACAGATACAAGATATTTTGGAAAAGGGTACTGAATGTGGGGACTGGGCAAAATTTTTTGTCCTTGGCCCATATGCATATATATGTGCATATGTTAAAATGAGTCACATCCCACCTTATTGGTAAATATACCTGGCACTTTTACCTCAGATCAGTGTATAGTATCTATGCCCTCTGTGAAAAGTGTTACACATAATACAGCCGTCAACTGCCTATCTGTTCATTATCACATGACAAGGTAAAAGAGAAAGTAGAAAAGAAAGAACAAGCTACTGGGGGTGGGGTGGGGGTTGAAAGGAAAAGAATGAGGATGAAAGGCTTGCTGCCTTTAGTTTTTATTACTCCTTTACCCCCTTTGATCTTTTAAAGTAGCTGAAGCCTTAATATTTTCTCTTATGGAGTGTGATGCCCACCTTACATGAGAAGGTAAGTTAGTATTATGGTACTGGCAGATACATATTATAATAGAATATGATTTCACTGCTGAAATTGCTAATTGTTATGCTTGCGGTTTTTTCTTCCATATTTCTCACTTGTAAAACTCTTCTGGCTTTCTTTTTTCCTACCAATCTTTAATGCAATGCCAATCATCATCTTCTGTTTCCTTAAATCTTGTCCATTTTATTGTTCTCAGTTTCTTTCATTCTCAGTAACCCCTTGCAGTTTTTATTGCCTTGCTTGGGGTTAAAGGATTCAAAAAGAAAAAAAAAATATTTATTGAATATTCTTTAACAAGCTGTTTTTTTTTTAAATTTACAAAGCAGTGCCTTTGTCATTTTGTATATCCATCAAGATTTACTTACATAATGAGAAAAACTTAAAAAAAAGAAAAAAAAAAAAGACGTGATATTACATGGCAATCAGACTGATTGCATGAAGAAAGCTTTTTCCTTTTTTTTTTAAGGAGCTGCACAAAAATAAATTCTTTTCAAGACTCATGTATGATTTTATTGTTCCATGTCACCTTTACAATAGATTATTCATATTTCCAAGTCTTGTAATTAAGATGAAAATGTTTTTGGGAAGTTTTATTTTCGAAATTGAACAATTTATTTATATCAAAACAAATATTAAGTGAGATTTAAAAAAGTTTATATTTTAATTGTAAAATGAGAAAGAAGCTATTATTCCCAAAAGAGAAAATGATTTTGACTAATCAGTTACTGCTCTGATAAAAAAAAAAAAAAAAAAACCCTTGTCAAAAATATATAGCAGTAAGTTTTAAAGGCATTTTAGAATTTACATCTCTTGTCAACAAGACCATATTAACAGTAAAATGTCAAGAGAATTAAAATTCAAATAACTTGTTAGCATCCAAACTACATCTACGAAAGCAAATCCAGTCTCAGAGTTAGTTAAGTGTAAAAATGTTAAAACTGAATTTGCTATGAAATGTTCTTTAAAAGTTTCTGCATAATCTTAATAAAAAGATCAAAATGGTGGAGAGGTCTTCAAATGAAGGATCCACAATGATGTTTCATTATAGTGCCCCAAATAATAAAGTGCATGCAGTAAGGAATACTATAGGTATTGAGAAATGCTCATCAATCAACTTGTCCAAGTTTTATCAGCAAATAATTACTATTCAGTCGATATAGTTTGGGATGAGATAAACAGATATATGTCAGCTTAACTCCATACAATCCACAAATAAGTCCAGAGATTTGCAATGTGATTTAATGGAGTCTGTCCAAATAGAGAAATTTTCTCCAACACCAGAAATTTTTGCATCTCTAAATCACAGCTTTAGTTACGTTTCTGACTCATAACATCATTATCAACTTTTAGGAATTAACCTAGAATGATTGTTTTATTAAAGTTTCTTTATAATTCAAGAAACTTTAGTGTAATATAGTGGGTTACTGAATGAAGCATAGAATAAAGACGTTCTTATTGACTCAAGAGAAAATAATTGAGAATCAATATATAAAAACAGCTACAGTTTAAAGTATCACTAGGATGTAGTTGATTTCATAAAGTATATAAAAAGTGAAACAAAGAAATGAAATCTACTTAATGATCTTCCAAAAATTTAAATCAGCTTTTGGCATTATCCATGTAAAGTCTCTTCTTTTCAACAGCTGTTTAAACTGTTGATCTGTTTTTAACATTGTTTTAGATGGCTGATCTCATGCTTTATGCCGTTTCAACAAATCCTCATCTTCTCCAGGATTTCCTTAATCCTTGTCTTGTAATCTTCAGACTAGACCTTCTCTACAGTAACCTACTAATATTAAAAATTTATCCATGCTTATCAATGTATTGTAGGCTCAGCACAGAAAATAAGCCTGACTCGACTCAATTTATATACAGTAACTGGCCCAATTTTTAATATCCTTTCGTCCATCTATTGTCACCAGTAGCTGATGACTATTTGGAAAACTTTCACATTGTCCAGTGTTTTTTGTTTTATTTTAAAGGCTTTCTTTTATCATTACATTCACATTGTTATTCTTTGACAAGTAGCATGAATTGACAATCAAAAACAAGATTACAATGAAATTAGAACTTCTATCTCCTATTCTGGGTAGCCTGTCTTACCAAGGTAGTACCTTACGAATTAAGCTACAATAGTTCAACTATTAGGCATTATCAAATAAGCCAGTGAACTATCAAGTTTTTCTTTTTCTTCTTTGCCACTATGTTGTTTTATTTATTTATTCTCAATTATCAACAAGTATTTCATTTCTGTTGGCTTTTTTAATCAAAACTTTTAGGTTGTCAGCTGTGACTATTAACTAAGCAGCATTGGTCTGCCAAAAAAAAAAAAAAAAAAAAAAAAAAAAAAAAAGAGTAGGTATCAAAAAGACAGTTTTCCTCTCAGCACAGCCATTATTGTAGACTTGCTCAGCAATTTTTATTGTTTTAAAAAGCTATTTTTAGAATTTTAATCAAACCCAAATACATGAAACTGGATGTATACATATTCTATTTATTAGGTTGTTTATTTACAAGAATAATTTTATATTTACAAGATTATAAATATATGCAAATCAAATATAATGCAATAAAGTAATTACTGTGAAAACAATTTTTTTTTTATTTATAATGTCTGGGAACTATACTAATTGGACACATAACGAGTAATTGTGATTATAAATTTTGAAAAAATGCATTTTCCAGATATGATACAATTCCTTCTCAAATTATTATTATTTTTTTTTTTTTTTAAATTTTCCAAACTGTCATTTAGCTATGGTTATAGATTCATCACAAAATAGGCAACGAATGGCAGTTAGTTCGCATATTTTCATAATCTTATAAATATAAAACTATTCTTGTAAATAAACAGGGTTTCATATTTTTGTTGTCAATTCTTGAGAAAATAGAAAATGTATAAATCCAGTTTTATATACTTGGGTTTTATTAAAACTCTCAAAATCACTTTTTAAAGCAAAAAAAAAAAAAAAAAAAAAGGCCAAAGCAGTATACAGTAATAGTGATCTAGAGAAAAACTGGCTTTTTAACACTTTCTTTCCGCCAATTTATGTTAAACTCTGGCAAAATTTCAATTAACATCCACCAGCCATGAGAGCCTGTCTTATAATGATAATGGTTTACTGATTAGGTTATGAGCATTATATACACATGCCTAAATTTAAAACAATGTATATAAAATCTATATTTTTATACTTATTTAAACTGATTAAGTATTAAATCGCTAATGTTGGGGAGAGACACTTTAGGAATTATCTTTTGTTAAAATGGATATTTCCCAGACTCTAATCATTAAAATTAAAGCCACAAGTTTATTGGACATTCTATTAACAACCTTCATTATTTTACGGCTGTAGATACCACATAATTATTATTAGTAAAAAAAAGTTTGTAATTGATATCGTTCAAAAATTTTTTAATATGGTAGTGAAGTGTACATGAGAGGTTGAATACTATTTTGATGTGTTCTATATTTAAAACTATTTTGAAAGAAGAACAACTGCCGTAAGATTTTAATATACATAACGTGTTATGTAGATATTGTGTCTAGAACTATGATTCACATTTGAAATTTTGTTTTGTTTGGACAACTGAACTTCTCTCCTATGTTGGGCAGACCCATTCTTCAGCCATTGTCAAAAAAGAGGAATAACTTATTTCCTCAGAAAATTGCGATAAGAGTAGAACAAAAAGAAAAAAAGTAATTAATATGCCAAAAGAAACAGGCCATTTCAACAATGACAGATAGACAAGTGAAACTGTTATATATATGTATAGAGTACATGTCATGTAACCAGGCAATTCTGATCATCTCATCAATACTGAGTTCTCGATCACCTTTTTTGCTTAGTAAAGCAAGCTACAAGGTGCTGAAATCTACACCAGCTTTATTTATGCACTTGGCTGACAAGCCAATAGATGGTGCGTTATTTTTAATAAGTTTCCTGGATGTCTATTCTCAAGGCTTTCCCTCTTATAGATTATGCTATTGACAAAAGCTAAAGAATGGCTCAAGAACATAAGAGTTCAAGAATTTGGAATGCTTGAAGTGGTTAAAAAGGAGAAAAAAAAATGCAACCATTTGATAGGAGGAGGAAAAAAAAAAAAAGTCAAAATAGGTGATTTGTTTTTCTAACCTCCAATTTTAAGACTAAGGAGATGTGATAAAAAATCTACAGAATTGTATAATCCTGAAAGAACTTATGATTTAACATCACCAGATTAAAAGTTTGAAAAAGATTATGATAAAAGGAAAATCAAAGCCAAATCAACACATTTTTCTAAGAACTAAAATGGGGGGGGAGGTATCTTTGTGAACATGCAATAAGCACAAACCTTTTTGAATTCCTCATAAGCAGCAAACTGGATGGCAGAATATGGAAATATACGCAACATCTGCACACCATTGCCTTTGTAAAGCCCAACAAATCCTTCTTTTTGGATGACATGGTGCAAAGAAGAAAACACACCTGCAGAAATAAATAAAAAAAAGATTTGGAAGGTCAGAGAAGAGAAAAATTTACATTTTCTCATGAAATGTGAAAGAGCATCATTTATAAAACTAGATGGAGTATAACAGCAGAAACTTTCTAAATTAGATAGCAATATATTAAAAAAAATTTTTTTAGTACAAATGTAATGAATAAGCTACTCCTTACTTAATAGGATTCCATTCCAACAACCTGATTGTTAAGTGAGAAGTTGTACCTGACTGCTAATTTCAAGGATATTTACATGTATCCAGTAGCGTGCAGAAGAGGGAGAAGCAGAGGGTGCGAAATCCCCCCCCGTATCCAATCAAAGAGTGAAATAAAAATTTAGTTTATATTTAATTTGAATAAAGTGATTATTTTATTTTTCACCTGTTTTTACATATTTAAAATATCTTCCTTTCTCACTTTTCTCAGTATTAGGTCCTACAGTCACCCCCCCACCCCGACTCTCTGGGGCATACAATCAAGGAGTTGGCCCTGCATGTTGCTGTATATGTCATCTGTTTGTGTCAACTGTCTTCAGGTAATTTTAATGTCACTTTTACAGCCTTTATAACATTTCTATTCCTAAATGCTTTATACAGTTTTTAACAGTAGTCGACTGAACAGGAAATATAATAAACATATTCAAAAAACAGCCTCTAAATTCTGTACATTACTTTAGTTTGTGTGCTGTATATAGAATACAGGTAAATTTTTTAATTTGTTTCTTTCTTTACTTTATTTCTACATTTTATTCATGTAGATTCATTTTGAAAGAAGCAAAAACAAATTTTGATAAAATATCAACACATTGGATTTTTTTTATTTTTATAAAACTTTATAGCTGGTTGTAAGCACCTGGGCGTTTGTTAAACAGGTAACTCATTAAGTAAGGAGTGGCTGTAGTTTTCTTTTAGGCTGTAAAAAAGAAAAAAACTAAATAATACACACAATGCTTTAAATAATCTCCAAAATTAAAAAGTAAATCAATATTACTTGTACCCATGAAAACCAGTTGAAAAGAATAAGTGTAATGTGTTAAAAAAAAATGGATAGGTAACCAATTCCTTTAGAAATTAGATGCCAAGGTTTTATTGCCAGTTCAACGTCAGCATTGATAAAAAGAGGAAATATATTAAGAGAGTCTAAGATTGAGAAGAAGCCGATACTGCAATTACCACATTGTGTTGGAAAACAAACAAAGTCTGGTTGTATTTTGAGACACTTATTTTGAGGCAGCTTGGATTAAACAAAATAGTAATGATGCTTCAGTGCCAAACCATGTTTGATTTCAGAATCAGAATTTGATAAAAGCTTTCTTTAACATACTTCCACTATTTTTCAAGCAGTAACTGCATATGAATTTATTTAATTTCTGATAATAAAAGATCCATTTCACATAGGTGATAAATAAATAAACTTAGAATAATTGATATTCAGTAGTGAAATGAAAAGAATCCTATTTCCTTGTTTTTTAACTGATGTCAAAGTAGGACAACTACTTATTTGATCAGAATGTCTACAGTGTAACATTTCCAGAACTTTATTCACTTGGAAGTGCAAACAAGCACTGCCTTTTATCTAGAATTTTCATGTTAGATTTTAGTTTTAAGAACTGGAAACTAAAATAAAATAGCACTTTAAATTTTCTTTCAAAAATGTATAAATTAAATTGAATTTATTTCAATGCACCTTTTTCTTGTGGAACAAATACAAAAAAACACCAATTCAATATTATCCCCAAATTTCTAATTACAGCTGAAAAGCCTGCAGCTGATTGGATAGGCCAATGAATTTGGAAATTATGGAAGATCTAAATCAGTATTGCCGTATACAGCTTCAGAAGCTGAAAGTAAAATGTGAATAAAGCTTCAAAAGAGATCTACAGTTATCTACCATTACATTAAGACAGCAGAGACAAAAACCTTTTGTGTGTTACAAAATGAACAGTAACAGTTTGTCTGGAGTCTTCCTGCTTAAGACTAAAACAGATTTGCTATTTGAGAGAGAGAGAGAAAAAAAAAAAAAAAATATATAGCACATGATATTTAGTAATAAATGTTCTGGTGTGTATTTATATATGTAGACAAGGAACAATACAAGACAAATCGGAATATGCAAATAATGGAGTGTCAAAGAAGAAGAAAAAGTGTTTCTTTAAAAATGAAGATTGCTACTTATCTGTTCATTAAAAAAAAAAAAAAAAAAAAAAACTTACTTCCATAATGGTAATTTTCAATTTACTATGAGAAACGTGACCCATACTTTCATTTTGCTTTCAAGCCTGCCTCTTTCCTTTTTCTACTGGGAGGTGATATCCTTTCAGCTTTAAGCTAAACTGCTTCTTGTCAATCACTTTTGAGAGAAACAAACTGGATCTTTATGCTTTAGTTCAAAACTGTAACACCAATGCTTGTGAAAATACGGTTGCCAGGGTTACCAAATAGAAACCCAGGATACTCTGTACAAATTTAAACGATTTCTAACTTGCATATACATACATAAATTGAAGTAAAAACAATATTACTGAATTTGATAAACTTACATCTTAAAAATAATATTAGAAATCATTTGAATTTAAATGTTATGTATTTCTAATTAGAAAATTTAGAAATTGCAGAAAAATGGAAAAATACATTCTTTTGCCTCAAATTCACAGTTGCCACAAGGTGTTGGATGAAGTTCGAACATGATTTCACAGTTGGATAATCCCTGAATGTTCAAGCTTCCAGCGAGGCTCTACAGAGTGTCCAATCCAAACATATCCAATGAGTTTTTTCTATCAAAGGATCACCACGCAGTTTCTTTATTCTGTTTTTACCTTATGGGAAGATATTTGTAACATTTCACTATAATGCATATTCTTCATATTTGAAGAATAGTGTCTTAACTACTTTAAAGTATTGTCTGATCTTGATAGTGGAAGAGGCAGTAACAGGAATTATCTTTCTAAAAAGAAATCTATACAAGGCAAAATCTATTTCACATGGTTTTAGGTGATTCAGAAAGTTAACTGAATAGAAAAATTACTTACCCAAGTGACGGTAGTGACGATTGTGTGCTTGAAGTAAAATTTTAACTCTGTCTAATGGAGCAACTGTAGTTTTAGCACAACAACCAGCAATTCCTATATTAAAAAAAAAAAAAAGAGGATATTATTGGCACACTCATTTATTCAAATTTAAATAATGAAACATGAAACTCCTCAGATAAAAATGGTAAAACTTGCAGATGTAAAGATGTGGTTCTTAATTTACTAAGGCAATAAAAAAATTGGTAAAGATCTATTTAAACTAAAGTGTGTATTTTTGTAGGGAAATATTTTATGTGCTTTGAATGGCTATATCCTTGATTTCTTTGCAGAAGTTTTTTTTTTTAGGGGTGCAATTTACAAGGTAAGTAGGATGTTATATAATTAGCAAGTCTATTTTATTAAATCATTCATAATTTTAAGGTATGGAAGGTTAAAAAAAAAAAAACCCAAAAAAGAGCATTTTTTTTCTTGCAACAAGGAACTAAGTGTTACAAAAACACCAATTTATTAATTACTGAATATACTCGTGTATCATTTTGAGGACCTAATTTTGAAGCTAATTTTTTTGTTCACATTATACACAAGAAATAAAATTAATTATATATATATATATATATATATATATATATATATATGGTTAGCTCTGGCTACAGCATTGACCAAATTATATATCAATTTGCTGTAGTCAAATGTACAGCTGTATTTAGAATAAACATGATTTTGATAAAACTGATGTTTTACTTAACTGTATCCAATAATAATGCATGTAATATTCACATATTAGTTTCATATTATAACATATAAACATAGACAATGGAAAAGATGTATATTTGCTATGTTTATAAGATGTTTAGCCGTTTCTTGTTCAGTTGTTTACAGCTGTACGGGTTTACACAATGAATATAGCATTACTAATGACACTATCATTCTCTTTTACTTTTTGAACTTAACTAGAAGATAGGATAAAGAGATAGAGGAAAAGAGGTTAGTCTATTGTAATTTGGTTTCTCAAAAACGGAAGTTGCATGATGAAATCATTTTCTATAAGTGAAAATTTGGGGTGTGCCACAATATGCAAGATCGAGTGTTACACGAGTATATACAGTAAGTGGAGAAGGAGGGGGGGAGGAAAACTTTTATAGGTTTTCATACTTTAAATTACACACATTTGCATAAAGACACAAAATCAGTGTAGTTTAGCATTGTAAATCAATCATTCTACTTTAGAGTCATGTTGTCCCTTGTTTCCACTTTAAAACATTTTCTCAAATATGATTTTTTCCAAAGAAATAAAGGTCATTTTTATAAAGAGCATTATTAATTGGATTGAAAAGAAAAAAAAAAAAACCCAAAAAACATACTGATAGAAAAAATATTTTTAGACTAATGAAATGTTTTGTCAAAAAAGCTAACATATTTGCTTGATTGATTAATTCATTTTCTATGGCTTATCAGCCCTTTGCAGGTTATTTAAAGCAAGGAAATATTTCTTAGATTGTAGTGGGGGGGGATATAATGATTTTAGTGACAAGTCTTACTAATTAATCCATAGCTGGAGAAGAGTATTTGCACAAAAGTGAATATAATGAACCTAGTTGAATTTGGGAACTAGACCCTCCAATTAACAATGCTGAGCCATTATCCATTACACCATCCATACATACAAGCTTACAGCAACTGGTATTCCCAAGCAGCCACCAGTCTAAGCATTAACAAGGTTTGACATTGCTTAACTTTGGTCATCATAAGGGAACCTGTGTTTCAATGTATCATATTTGCAAGATTGTTATTGCAAACAAAAAACAGAATTTTGAAATAAATTTTTTCTATGAAGCCATTTACAGTCCCCAGTCTTTTTCATTTACTGCGCCAAATATTATCCATTTCTTGGCACTGCCTCTCCTAAAAGCAGAGCTAACGACCTTTATTTTTAAATAGCCTGTGTTATTGCTGATAAATGAATGCTTCTCTGCACTGAAGATAAAATAATGGCTCAGGAGACGAAACTGATGAAGAAACAGTTGCCGTTAAATTATACAGTCCTTATGAACTGCTGCACAAAAAAAAAAAAAAAACACCTTTGTCTGCAAAGGCAAGAAAATCCTGTTAGGAAAATAATTTTACAAAGCTTATATAAGCAAACTGCACACTATTTTAAACCTAGCATCTGTGCTTTGTAATCACGCTTAGCAGCTTCTTATCCTCACCTTCATCTCGCTGACTGATGTTAATTGGCATGGTATCAAGCCAAAAATCCCAATTTCTCACTCACTCAGTGTTACCATTTTTATTAGAGGAGGTAATTTGCAAAAAAACTTTGCCGAAGAATGAACGTTAATGATGTCAAGGGAGAAACTGTCCTTATGACACTTTTTTTTTTTTGGTCACGAAGGTCCAAGATTGCCTTGTAGTCTTTTGGAGTCACATTGTACCTAGTATACAACTTCCACACACTGGTTTCAGACTTTTTCATACATCTGACATTGTTCTGCCATTTCGTTCTTACAGTAATATGCGCACATTGGAAACAAAGATGCAGACCCCCATCCCTCTACAAAAGGTCTTGAACTCCTTGCTGCAGAATGCCACCACACAGAAAAATATGATAGATCATTGTTGGTAAGTATTAGCTAATGGACAATGCAGTAGTAGGTTATATTCATTGCCAATCCCTGACAGATGCCATCCATTGCCAATTTTCCTCTCCCCTAATGAATTGGTTTCTCGTCTATTGTTGGACATTATTTACATGTTCTTATTACTGATTTTACTGCTCTAAATGTTGAAAGACAATTTTGTTATGAAATATGAGGCATGTCCCATGCCTGGATATTAACTATATTGGTGGATAGCAATTAATTTAGCTAGAATCCAGTTTGTTCACAGGAAGTGGCATAGACAATTGACAGAAGTTTAGCATCAATCAAATGCTGTAGCACATTGCTTCATATAGCAGCTAAATTTTGGTTTGATTTAGTCAATGTCACATTCATGAACAACCTGAACTAAGTGTCTTATATCTTGCTACCAGCCTTAATGCATATCCTTGCTTGGCTATTCAGAGCATCTGAGATCCAATTGCATAGATCAATCTCCACCGGGTTGAGCTGTCCAGTTTTATACATGAATGACACCTCTTCCAGTACAATCCCGCTTTTCCAACGAACTTCCATCACTAAAGATATAGCATTGACAAATTTCTTGCCCATCCATGCAACAGTCTCCGCAGGCAGGATTGCCTTGTTTCACGATTGCCATGTATGTCTCCTATATTAATTGTTTCAGGGGATCCATCAGTTACATCATCTCCGCATTTTGTCATTGCATTCACTTCATTATTCCAGTTGCCAAATGAAGCCATTTATGCACTGGGAGGTGCCCTACAAGTTTCCCCAGAGAAAGAGAAAATGTTCCACTGCACAATGATGCCAGGCACATCTGAAACTACACTTCCCAGTTTCTGCATCACAAATGTCCAAGAGCGACACGTGGATGCCATCTTGCAAAAATGTCCAAGAGCAACACATGGATGTCATCTTCCAGTCATTTCAGAGTTATGTCAACTTTCACAGGTGTCATCAAAATGACATCTTTGCTGATATTCTCTGTGTATACTGAAGTCACTTTCATGACTGACTCCTCCTGATGACTTCCTTATTTGGTGCCACATTCAGTTCAAAGCCTGTTTTATTCAAACAGTATCTCTTCCTTTTGATTATCTGTTATGGATATAGTGATTCAGGAATTTGCACATGAAAGTCGGCTGCTCTGAAATCCAGTACGACTAAATTAGATTCTTGCTGACTCTACATTCTCTGCTTTGCTTATAGAAGATTTTGTCATTCTCATCTCACATTGGGAGCTTCTGCTTGTTTGCATCCCCAACTTTGACCGACACCTTATTCTATGTCTGTTTCCATGAAGCAGTCCACTTGAGCTGCAGATGATCAAATCCAGTGTATAAGTTGGGTTTGTCAATATAGAGTGCTACACAGGTGAGTGCTGCTTCTTCAAACTACATGGTTGATGGCATCCATATTGCACAAACAAGAACCATCTTTATGACACTGATCTGAAGCAGTGTGTCAAAATCTAGCAGCTCTTGTACCACCAGGACACTGAGCTCAGATGAATTCTCAGTATCAATAGACATTTTGACCACAGTGAATAAACAATATTCTCATGTTATTTATAATAAGCACTTGGAAATGTTTCTTAGTCCCAAACCAGCACAGATTCGTATTTATTATTGAATAGGAGCACTCTAAGAGTCAAGCAGGGTGTTGATATGTACTTTAATGACAGATAACACATCATTCACAGCTTGCCTGGGGAAGAGACTGGCATTGATATTTTGTTCTGTCTCTTTATCCTCTTGAACTAGCTCTATTGCCCTAATAATAGATGATTGTGAATGGGAATAAACTATCTCACTGGTTCAAACTATCTCTTGTCGTATGATTTAGATATTGCATTTGGAGGTGATGTTGCCATGTGGATCCACATTAGTGATCATTTTGAACTGGTTGCACAGTTGCTATGAGTGGTCACTCCATTGCCATCTCAGCTTGCATGATTGCCTGGGCTCGAGCGAGTAACTAGTTGATGGTTAATGGTGTCCATTCTGGAAGAGGTACAAAGAAACTGTTTCATGTGGCCTAGCAACCCTGCCAAGTATATGTTGATGGATTCACCTGGACAGACACTGCATTACAAATTGTTCATAGGACAAAAACAAATCTGTTGTCAAGGTAGTGTGTAAAACATCCTATACCCAATTGAGAGAGAGAGAGAGAGAGAGAGAAATCTGCTTTACCCAGCACATTAGCTCCACTTTTTCAAACCACTCAAGTGTACATGGATTGAATACTGAGCTGTCAAACTGACTGACATAACCACACAGTAATGAGTTGTAGAACCCAATTACCCTCTCTCACTCAAGGTCACTGTTTTTATTAGGTGAAGTGATTTGCATATGTGCTAGTCTAATACATGCAAATCAAACCCTGTCACTCAGATATGCATTCTCACTTGGCAAAAATTAAAAGCAACACACAGCTGCTGCTGACAGAGTCGATTGCCACTTGGTTCTTCTCTTGTCATGGCCTTTTGGGACATGGATGATTATGGCTAGCAACAATTTCCAGTCTTTCATTATTCTAAGTATTGGTCCTTTACAACTTCTGTGTGTCTTTGTTCTAACATTCATTCACACAAAACTCAAAGTAGATTCTTCACCATTTTCCCCTACTTCTCTTGCCTTCAGTATGTTCTGGGAGTGTTAAATTCTATGGGATCTCTTTTCTTATTATGCCTCCAAGAAATTTCAACTCTTTCTGATTGCAACTATAAGTTTCTTTGTACTTTACACTACACCATAAAAAATGACAAGGTTAGTGATATGAATTGGCACTTTTGCCTTAGATTAGAGTGTAGTATCTGTATCCAATGCGAAAATGGCACATAGCATTTTTATATAATTAGAGATTATCTTTTTTTTTCTTTTTTTTTTTAAAAAACCCTAGAACACTAACCATGGGTATATAGTACTCAGCACAAATTTTCCTACTTTTAATTACAATTTTCAGTACCTGATTCTTACCTAAATATTTTTTCAGTTCCTATTAATGTTAACTCAAAGTACAAAGTTTGAAGTGCCTGCATGTAAAATATTTCAAATAAACATTTATATTTAATATGTTTTTTTTTGACATTTTCAAAATCGGGTATGATATACCCATGGTTAGTAGTGGTGTAACTTTAATTGATGGTTAGTGTTCTAGGGTTAAAATGCTACAAGATTTCACACAAATGTTTTTCAATTAAAATTCCAATGTCCATGACTGTTTACTCCAGGATATTTTCTGTTTTGAACACTGGCAACAAAAATTTGTATTGCTAATACAAACTAAGATTTACGAAACAATAATTACATGTTACCCTTTAGCTATGGTTTAAGTTACCCTGAGAAATAAATAATTCTTTGTTTTACATAATGGTCCCAAAATGCAAGAATAATGATACTGGTATTTCTGATATTCCAAAGAGAATCTGTAATGCTTTCTTAAGCAAAAAAAAAAAAAAAAAAAAAAAAAGGTGGAAGTTGTTATAATGCTTGTATAAGCCCGTAGTTTTGGTTAATAATATTCCAAGGAAAACACTGAAATGAAAGATTAGGGAAGAAACTGTTTAATCACATGGATTAATAATACAAATGGGAATTCTGTAGTTAGTGCAGCAATGCATATAACCCACTTTGTGAGCAGACATCCTACTCACAGTGAACGGATGAGTCAATGTTCAACAATTTAGTGCAGAGCAGGTCAGTCGTCTTTCTACACAACATCTACCTTTTTAAAGATACGCATTCTTTTTGTTTTATACATATTTTCTTCTTTTGAAGGGTTCACTTCCAACATTTCTCTTGGATTTCTTTTAATTACATAGTGTGTTTGAGTAGTTATAATTGGAGTTAGTAAGTCAAAAGTATCGTACAGCATTTCCATAGATAAATCTCTTTGTTGGGTTTTTATTTCCTTTGCATATCTTTGTTTTAATTGGTTTAAATGCATTTGATGTCACCAATTCCAACCTTGTACCCAAATACATCATCCTGGCCAATGTGATTTACTATTTCACCATCTTCCCAACATTCCTTTCCCGCCTTATAAATCCTGAAGAAAATGCTAACTTTTTATTTTTTCCTACCGTGTATCATTTTGTGAAATTTTTTTCACTCCAAAAATAATAGCTAGCACTTTTTTTTTTACTAATTTTTTTCAGCTGTTATTAGCTTTCTAGATACATAGGCAATTGCTTTTATTTTATCATCCTTGAATTTATAACAAATAATTGCACCAATGCCATAAACACTAGTAACTGATGCTACTGATATTTTTAAATCAGGATTGAAATGTGTTAACGATAATTTAGATGTTAATGTTCTTTAGGTATTAAAAATATTTTTGACATTCATCGGACCAATTCCACACATCTTTTCAATAATTTATTAAAAAGGTGCTCACAATTTATACATATTTGGCACATAAAGATTGTACCAACTTGCGAGCCCTAGAAAATAGCAATGATGGTTGGGACATATTTTTAATAGCATTTGCCCTCGATGGGTCTGGTCTATGACCATTTGCATCAATCATTTGTCTCAAGTATTTTATATTGCTCCTGAAAAATTGGCATTTCTCCCTATTGAGTTTGCACCCCGTAGTCTAACCTCTGGAATACTTTCTGGATGTATTCTAAATGTTTCCATCTAGTTTCACTTTTTATGAGTACATCATCCAAACACGCAACAGCAAAACTTAGACCAGCTAGTATTGTATCTATTACTTGCTAGGTGTCACATTGACTCTAAATGGTAGCCTATTGAAACTGTATAGACCCTTATGTGTGTTAATTGTTAACAATGTTTTACATTTTTCATCCACTTCAATTTGTAAGTATGTGTCTGACAGCTCAATTATTGAAAAAAAAAAAAAATAAATAAAATAAGTCTTCTGCCAATTAATTTAGAAAAAGAAAAAATTCTTCTGGGGATGGTAACGAACATGTATGAGGTTGTAGACACTTATTTAACCTTGTTGAAAAATCTGCATGTAAACAAATATTTTTTTATTATTTATTTTTAAATGTGCAAAGGCAACTTTTCACTTATTTTTAAACAGATTTTTGTTACTGTTGGAGCTTCCCACTCAGAAGAATCTGTGAGTGAAAAACTCTTAGCATTTCTATCTTTGTTAATTGGTTCACAATTACAAAAGGTTCACTATGTTTAGGTTTAAAAACGGGAAATACATTTTCCTTTAAGTGAAAAACTGCCTTTGCACATTTTCCAAGACCTTCAGAGAGCACCATAAGAAATTCTTAACTACTTTAAAAAACTTTCAGTCACCATATTTGTCTTAGAAGAAACAATTCACTTTTTTTACAGAATGAATTTATGGCCAGACTCCATGTATTATTTTTTTAACATTGAATGCCTTAGGTTTTAAAGTTTTACTGGCACACGAGATATTACATGCAACTTTTGTTTTTCATTAATGTCAGTTCACCAATATTTTTCCAAGTTTTTTCACTAATTATTGTAATGTCGCCACCTGAATCCAACTGAAGTTTTACTTCAATGTTATTCATCTGGACCCTATTCACATTTGATGTTGTTAATACAACTTTTACTGTATTAAAAATAGCTTTCATTTTTTGCTTTGAAATGCCTGCCTATGACCCAGTTTTTCACATTGGAAACAGTTTATTTTAAAATGGGCAATCTGCCCGAAATCCTCCGCACCCATGAGTTTAGTACAGTCATCCCTCTACCATTTGGTCCCTTTGGTTGCACTGTCTGCACTTGTACAATAATCATTTTCTTCAATTTTGGCAGTACCATGTCTTATATTTATGATTCTTTGACATTCTTCTGCCACTGTCCATAACGTTCATTTTGGATCCTACTCAAGTTTGTTAAAATGCGTAAACAAATTTCTACATCTTTAGTTGAAGTTAACTCTTGCACAAAAATTAAACATATCTGGAGACGGTTCAGATTTTTCACATTTGCAATTCGCATAAGTAACAAAGATTTAGTCATCTTTTCTTGTGAGATTTAAGTATTGCCAATGTATATGAAAGAGAATAGCTTCCTTGTTCACAGAAAAATTTTAGACAAAGTTTCATCAAACATATTTTCTGGTTTTTCAGGTAAAATGCAATTATAATATTATTCATGCTCTGATGGACACAATTTCCTTAAAAGTAAACCTATCCTTTTTTTTGGATCTGGTCAGCCCTTGCAATATTTTTTGAACATTTCTTCATACCTTCTATATTATGGCAAAATTAACACCTACAGGATTATATAAAAATTTGCCAGTGAAGTTTTCAGCTGCATCAGGCATGAATGAAACTGTAGTACAGGTTTCATTGGATTTCTGCAACACTGCTTCAAACATCCTTGTCTAATGATCCAATTTTTGTAGTGTTTGTTCTTGGTGGTGATGCCGTTCCAATAACTGATTTGCTATTCTTGCTGGTGCCATTCTGTCTTACCAGGATTCTTAAGTCCTCAATATTGCAGTTTCTCAAGTCCTTGGCTGACAACTTAAAAAAAAAAAAAAAAAAAAACTCTAGATGACCCACCCCCCCAACATGAGTTTTGAATCCTCATCACCCACTGTTCTATAAGTTCATAGTTCTGGTTAATAATATTCCAAGGAAAACACAGAAACAAAAGATTAGTGAAGTAATCGTTTAATCACATGGCTTAATAATACAATAATAGCGAATGCTGTAGTTAGTGTAGCAATGCGTGTGAACCACTTTGTGACCATATGTTACAATGAGCAGAAGTCTTACTCATAGCAAGTGTATTAGGATGTTTAATGATTTAGTATAGAACAGGTCAGCCAGCTTTCTACACAACAAAAGTTATTAATGAAGGCGGTGGAGAAGAAGAAAGAAATCATATACCAAGGTTGATTTTTTTTATTGATTCATTCATAAAAACATGGATATTTGCCGTGTGTATTTAGACATTTTTATAAGTGGCCTACAGTATTTGGTGAAAAGGTTGAATGATCCATTTTTTACGGTTTAACCTTTTGAAGGTTATTTAAAGCCAGAAAATATTTCTTAGATTGTAAGAATTTTTTTTTTTTTGAGGATGGTTGACTGATATGTTTTACTAATGAACCTATAGCTGGGGGAGAAGTGGGGTTTCAAACATTTCCCAAGTATTTGCGTATAAGTGAATATAATGAACCCAGTTGGAATTGGAACTTGGGGCTCTCTGATTAACAATACCAAAGCATTATCTATTATACTACTCAGACTTCCAAGCTTACAGCACCTGGTATTCCCAAATGGTCACCCGTCTAGGTATGCAGCAGGCTCAGTATTGCTTAGCTCCGTTGATCATATGGGGACCAGCATTTCAATGTGATGCAGCTGTAAGCTGAGATATGTACACTAAGAACATATTGGTTTGGTTTGGTTTGGTTTATTTTGTTTTATGGCATATCAACCTCAATTTTTCCTTCAAAATTGTATTGCTGGTAATAGTTAACTATTTGCCCATAGCTAGGACCCTAACAGGAGCTACCACCCCGGGACAGGGTGGACCTGGGAACACCAGCAATTAAGAGGTGGTTCCACACTCTTCAAAACCTCCTGATCAGAGGTCTTTCTGTTGGACATAGTTTATCATCATACCCAGGATGTAAGAATATATTGTTATAAATCTTAATTTATTATCAATTACTTCAGTTCATTTCTTACTTCATATCTTGTAGGTATGTACATACTGGGAAAATAGAGTATAAATTATTATATATAATTAGATTTGGGTTAAAATCCATAAAAATGCATTTAAAATAATTTAAAATGATCCTATTTAGTAAAATTCTGGTTTTATTTAAAAGATAATAACTAGCCTAAAGTTTATAAAAGAAAAATAATTTTATACATCTCAAAGTTTGAAGACATTTTTAAAATTTATCATCAATCTGTCATTTCAATTGAAAAGTGATGACAATATTTAAGGCCCTAAAAATCTCTTCAAAATTAAATATGTGCTCACGATTTGCTTCGAAGAAAGTAAAATTAAAGATTAGTGAACAGAATTTTGGAAAAAATATTACTTCATGCTTAAAATATAACAAGACATGGTATATGCCACCTGTCGACAAGTTCATAGGTCAAAAGTAACACTTTCCAGCTCCCTCCTGGTTAAAAAAAAAAAAAAAAAAAAAAAAGCCTCACATTTAGTTAAATATGGAGGACCAAAACTGGCAAAATAGAGGTTCAGGTCAATTGCCATCCCCTTTAATTATTCAATGACATCCAAATGAAGTCTTTATTCTTATTTTGTTCCTAACATTATTATAAACAGAAATAAGAAATTCATTAAACCCAAAAGAGCACTCGTTACGAGTTAGAGTAAAAACTTTCAAGAAATTTTATTAATCTTGAAAAACCATTATTGTGTGTGTATGTGTGTGTCTTCTCTCGGATTGTTTCTCCTTAGTTATCTTCCTCATAGCAGTCACAGCATATTTAGCATCAGTGATGCAGAAGATGAAGTGATGCTCAAGGGATATAATTAAGGATTTTTCTCAATTATTTCTTATTTGATCATCCATACAAAAAAATAATTGAACACTTAAAAAATATAAATATATATATATATATATATATATATATATATATATATATATATATATAAAATATTTCTGTGAAAATGACATTAAAAACTTTACATTTTAAGTTTTCAAACATTTTTATTTAATAGAAAAATTGGTTTAAAAATGACAATTTGAAAAAATTCTTAGTTCTTGTTGCCGGGTTTCATTTTCTGACTTTATAAAGGCAAACAATAATGGCAAAATGTTTTGAATTTGATGTAACTATGGCTACAAAACATTTCACTTTCAGTGCTTGCCTTGATAAAGTCAGAAGATGAAACAAGTTAATTTTTAAACCAATTTATCTTTATTTTAAGAATTATTTCTAGGAAATTAACTATAGTGTTAACATGGAAAACAAAAAACATGCAATTAGTAAAAAGAAAGTTACCCATATCCAGAAAGAGGCTTATGAAGGTGTCACTTTTTAAATTTGATGCAACTATGGTTACAAAAGCATTTCACTTTTATTGCTTGCCTTGATAAGCTCAGAAGACTAAACAAGTCGGCAAAAACTAAGAATTTTTTTTTTAAATCAATTTGTCTTTAAGAATTATTTCTGGGAAATTTAACTACATTGCCAACATGGAAAACAAAAAACAAGCAATTTGTAAAAAGGAAGTTACCAATACCAATATCCAGAAAGAAGCTTATGAAGGTTTGTTGCTTTTTGGATTTGATGTAATCATGGCTACAAAACGTTTCACTTTCATTGTTTGCCTTGATAAAGTCAGAAGGCGAAATGAGTCATTTTTAAACTAGAGTGTCTTTATTTTCAGTATTATTTCTGGAAAATTTAACTATACTGTCGATATGGAAAACGAAAAAGAAAACAAAAAAAACAAATCTCTTTATTAACAACTAGGAGAATTTCAAAATCATATTGAAAAACTGGAAATTTTTTCAAAAATAAATATTAATTGTAAATTAGGCTTCTCCTTGTCAAATCTGAAAGAAAGTGTTTTGTTAAATAATGCACACACCAACTTTCCACAAGAAAATATTTAAGTTATATTGAATTATTTTGTAATGTTTCAGAACAAATTTTTAAATGTTTTGATTGCATAAAGTTTTTCACTGAAATAACATCTTCAGAGATTTTTCTTTATAAAACTATAATATATATATATATATATATATATATATATTTCTACAAAGTTTTCTAATAAAATAATCTACTCAATATAAAATTCATTAAATTTCATTAAAATCACATGATTCCTTGATTTTTGGAAATTTTAAAATGTTTTGGCTTACATTTCAGAGAAGAAAAAAAATAAAAGAAATCTGTGGTTTCATCCAGCTACTGAACAAATCCCCTGAGGATATATAGAGATTATTGTCTATATAATAAAAGGGACCTGCCATATAGTACTGGTTTGGAGCATGTTATAAACCGAGGCAATAGAGTTAAATCTTCACTATTTTAGTCAGATAAGGCTTAGCCAAGTAAATAGGTGCTAAATGCCAAAAAATAGAATAACTGAAGTTAGCAGAAGTGAAGAGTAATTGTTATGTTGACTATTTTGTGCAAGATTAAAGTTCTTAAAAGAAATTATCCAGTAGAGACTAAAACAAGTTAACATTTGAAAAGGTGCAGATATTTTCTGTAGAATAAATTATATAATTGAAAATACAAGTGAAGAAACTTCAGACATAAAAAAAGATAGTAATGTCAAAGTACACCATGTTTTATAAACACGACAACGTAATATAGAGCTTAGCAGGATAATTACACACAAGAAAAAACATGAGAAATAAAATGTCATTCATTTCCGGTTTTTCAAAAGCGAATTTCAGTAAACAGGCTGAAAGGAAGTGAATTACAAACACTTATCAAAATTTGGCAAAACAAATTATACATTAGATATAAATCTTTACCATAATGTGATTTTCATTTGTATTAGTGCTGAATATATGATCTAATGCCAACTTCATTAACACGGATCACATTTAAGTTCATAACTGAATAGAGGTGAAAAATATATGGCAAAACATCCCTAAATCATGAAATAATTAGTTGAGTTGCATTTTTTTCTCTGATATTGCAAACATTTTGTAGGATATGAAAATTTTAATGTTTTCTGATTTGTTCATTAATTTTTTTCTTTTTGCCATATTAAAGGAATTTAAAACTCGACATCTTACACACATTTTACAATCTTCTACCAAAAAGAATTTTTAGAAAATACATCAAGTATTAGATGTGTGCAAAAATTTCCAGTGAAAAGCTGATTTTCCAAATGTGCATTCAGTCTTTAGTTTTCAAAAAGGAGTGCTAAACCTTTTGTCTACATTTAATTTTGATCATTTCTTAGATAAAAAAAAAAAAAAAAAAAAAAAAAAAAATGACCATCAGCTTTGATGAAAATATTAATAGAAATATTCAGATTTATCAAACTTTACTAAAATGGTTTAAAAGAAAAAAAAAAATTAAATTTCATAGAAATTAGAACCAACACTGAAAGTTCCATTTTTAAGTAAATAATTTTTAAATGTGAAAAATTATTCAGAAAAATAATTCTCTTAAATAATAAAACAATTATTCCAGCCATATTTTAACGTTATTTATAGCATGGATTTTACAAGTACAAGGCTTACTATTTAACAAAATCATTTTTCCTTTGTTCAGAGAATTCTTTTTCAAATTCAGAACCATACTATTAAACGAGAATAGATGTTAGTTTCTTAATTATCAAGTAACAGTCATGATGATTTCTTATATTCCAAATGATCCTACCAAATTCAAAGCTCTTTTTATGTTATGCATTTACTTTTATAAAAGGTTTAAAGACTTAGATTATATTTAAAATTATAAATTTCAGATAAAGCCATATGAGATGCAAGCAGTATTATGGTTGCTTATACATTTAAAAGCTAATATTTTTTGCACTGGAAAACTGAATATTTCTCCAGACTATTGATTTCCAATATCAATTCTGAAATTTATAAGGAAATCAGACTCACAAGATGACTTGTGATAATTTTATTTAGTATTCCTTTGTTGCTGTAAAAAGTCAGAAGTCAGTTCATTTGTAGTTTGTAGTGGGAATGTTTATTTTATTTTTTAGCATTCACTTCTTTAACTGGATATGCTATTCTATTTACATTGCTTAGACTATCATCCTCATCTTTGTTGCCATATTTCAACACATGGCACAGTGGATAAAGGCATTGGTTAGATCCAGTGACAGGACCCAAAGAGTGTGAGATCAATACCTGGTTAAGGTGGTGGAGACTTGGAGAGGGGAATTAACAGGAGATAATGGTTGAAACATTGTGATAAATATGGCAACAAAGATGAGGATGATAGTCCGAGCAATGTAAATAGTGTACATAATACCTCATCTCAGAAATATAGACAGATGTTATTATTGATAAACTTTACATTTTTTGTACCTGAACAAATAAATAAGTTTAATATAAAAGAACCTCCCTAGTCTTTTGGACAGTAGAGGTTTATCCCTAGTTTCCTGTTTAGGATTGGGTTTCTGGTTCCTTCTAAAATCTTTTCATTCTCTTTCACTCCCCCTCAATATCTAGTGTACTTCTTGCATTTTTTGAGGTGAGGGGGGGGGTTTACAAAGTTGCTGTTCATTACAAGAGTTTTTCTTATTAAATTAAGTTAGGTTTGTAGATTGTTAGGTTAGATTATTTTTTGTACGGAAGTTCCAAAAGAAAATAACTCCCTGACTACAATCAATCAACACTTATCAATTCGGTCTTTATTGATCGCAAAGAAAAAAATAGTAGAAATGAATGTAAAAAAAAAAAAAAAAAAAAAAATATAGAAAAATAAAAAAAAAAAACTCAAAGTTAAAAGTACCATTTTTTTAGCTTGTTTTTAATTTTTTTTTATAAATGTACCGTTTTAAAGACCTAATTTTGAAGCTAATTTTAAGGGGGTCGCATCATACACAAAATATAAAATTAGCTGTACTGCTGCCGGTCACTGTTCATCAAACTTCCATTCGCTGTAGTCAAAAAGTACTACAGCTGCATTTAAAATAAACAGGATTTTGATAAAACTGATGTTTTACTTTAACAGTATCGAATAATAATGCATGTAATATTCACATAGTATCATATACAAACACAGCGAATATGCAGTTTTTGCATTGTTTACATTCAAGATGATTAGTTTCTGTTTAGTTTAGCTTAGCTGATCGAGACCATAGTCTATGCTTTCCAAAGCGTTATTAACGATACTTCTATAATTCTCTTTTTATTTTTTTTTTAATTTATTTAACTAGAAGATGTGATGAAATGATAGAGGGGAAGAGGATTGCAATTTGGTCTCTCTAAAAAAAAAAAAAAAAAAAAAAAAAAAGAACTCGTGAAAAAACATGGGGGGGTCGTGCGTTATGAGCATGGTAAAGATAAAAGATAAAATTCTGTTTCATAAAAAGAAGCGTATAAAACAAAAAATATTCTTAATTGTTTAAAGAATTTATCTTTAAGCATAATACTAATTACTAGATTTTAGTCCTATTGGTCCTTCGTAAATTTTAAAACTTTACGCGCGTTTAGAAATAATAACAGCCGCGACAACTCATGGGCTGCCGTGTGTAAATAAATATTATTTTTCGCTCTGTTTGTAAGCATTACTTTTTTTTTTTATAAAATGCAGTTCATTAATCCATAAATTTACTGACTTTGAAACAAATCTGACAAACATTGGATTTTTAAGAGATTAATTTTTTTTGTTTTCCTTTTTCGTGGTTCGATGAGTGACCATGGCAAGGTTTTAAATTTTAAAATAAGAGTGTCTGAAAAAGGGCCGCCTAGTTGTCAAGGATTATGATTCCGAACGGCCTTATGTTTATTTTTTTTAGGCTATTTGAAATTAAAAAAAAAAAAAAAAAAAAAAAAAAAACTAATTTAAAAGAACGTAAAAATGCCTTTTGTTTTTTTAATTATCAAAAAAAAAAAAATTTTCAAGATGAATGAAATTTATTTATTGATTAGGGTTTTAAAAGTCATTAGCAAATCAAATTAAAAAAAAAAAGCTATCAAGAAGGAAACAATTCATTTTAGCCAAAGGAATAATGAACCCAATGTTCAAATGTGAAACTTGGCTATTTTAAATAGTTAAATTTATAAATAGAAAAAAAAAACCACGTCTATGATGTGAACGGGAATCAAAGTAGAAAGTAAGTCAAGTTCATTAACAACATCGTCGAAGGAAACAATGGAAGAGATGACCTGTTATTTTTTAAAATACGGAAGTCCAAAAGAATGAGCTACCTTTAATTTATTTTAAATTTAATTAAACAACGTGTCGCGGAAACTTTTACGTTCGATTTCGGGAATGTCATTGCCTTTTTTGATTTTTTTTAAATAAAAAAAAATAAATCGAGATATAAATTTATATTCAATAAAAAAAAAAAAAAAAAAAAAAAAAAAAAAAACAAAAAATGGTTATTAAACACAGCTCAATTATTTAGTCGAGATGAAGCGATTGTGAGGTACTTCTCAGAAAAAGTAACAATTTATTTGACAATAATTAATAATTTGTTTAAATTTAAATATTTCAACAAAAATCAATGGATTTCGTTGGCGTTTAAATAATGAAAATATCAAATTTCACAACTTTAAATAAACTTGTGTCGAATTGGAAACAACTACATTTTTTTTTAATAAATGGAACATTTTTAAAAATAAAAAGATTTCATCATAATTGGTACATTCAGACTTCCAAATTTTTATATTCTTTAAGAATAAGAAATAAGAAATTAAGTTTTTTTATTCAGGCACCATGGACAAAAAAAAAAAAAAAAATGAAGTAAATCTTTTTTTAACCAATTCATTTTTCGAAATTAATTTCTTCATTTTTAGAAAAGAAAATTTTTTTTTACACAATCAATAACAAATCAAAAATTAAGTTTTTTTAATTTTGCACTCAACTTTGTTTACAAATAAGTCAGCGTGAAAAAATAAGTGATGAAAACGGAGGAAACTATAAAAGAGAAAGAGTTTCAGTTACAGACTTTTCTAAGTCTAAAAAAAAACCTTTTTTTTAAGACGAAGTTCAATGGCCAAACAGGGGAAAAGTACAAAAGAAAGTCATATGACTAATAATGGCCTTAAAAAGGGTCATCATAAACAAGACAAAGAGGCTCTTTGTCTTGTTTAGTTTTTAGCTTCACTGATCCTTAAAGGTTTATCACTATCTCAAGCCATATAAGTAAATTTAAATACATAAAGAACTTAAATTACAATTACGGACAGACTAAAATGGACAAGAGATATAAAGAAAAAAGATTAATCATTAATGACATCGCCTGAACAAAATATATTCGCCTTTACAAAATAAATTTCGGAAAGGTATTTCCCCAGTTTCAAAACCATAAAACGAAGAAAGTAACATTGTTGCCTTGTTTTAAACAAAGTATGAAATCAAATACCACTTTTTAAAAGCCAGACCAACAATAATGCTAATGGACGTTAAGTCGTAAGTTAATTAACCACCAATGTCCACTACTCTTTTCTTGTTTATTAATTATTACTGTACACAGATTTATTTTAAATTTAGCTACGATTACTAGAAACAATTAGAAAATCAGTATTTGATTTTTAATATTTTTAGTTTTTTTACTATTATATTCAAATCAAATTCAAAAAATAACATTTCGCACCTGTGAGTAATCAGGTAGGTAATTATTTTTTAAAAACATACTTTTTGTGGAGTATTTCAAGTTGAAATTTTCAACGTGGTGTACTAGTAAAATATGCTTATCTCGATAGATCAATATGACGATAGAGTTAGTAAGTTCGATCCTCACCAGATACACCAATCTTGCCAACTTGTTCCACATTTAAGATGCACATTGGCTTGAACTTAATTAAAAAAAAAATCACTATTTTTTTCTTTTCAGATCAATGGTTGTACGCCTCATGAATGAGATTTTTAATTAAAGCGCAATATTGGTATCTTATTCTTAGATTTGATGGTTATTTTCAAGGGCTTTGAGGGGGGGATTTAAAAAAATAAAAAGTTACATAAAAGAAATAATAGAAAATAATAATTTTACCTCCAGCAACAAATGTTTTCCATGTGTTTCCAAAGTTTGTGGTTGGTAAAGACAGAGGCGGCGATGTTCCACTCCCAGCAGAGGCCGTCATGTTGACAATATTCAGATTTTGGGTTTTTTTTTTTTGCTTCTTAAAAACTACAATCAGATGTTTTCTTTCGTTAAAATAATAAAAAAAAAAAAGACTGGCTAGGCTCTCTGGTAAGAAGTTAATAGATTTATCATAAAATCTGCAAGAAGGTGGAATATAGAAACGTTCTTTGGAGTATTATTTTTTTATGTTGATCCATCATCCGTTCCGTTTAAAAATTTAAAACAAAAATATTTTCAACGAAGACAATATGTTCATAAGATCCTTGTTTCTTTTTTATATATATATATATATATCCTACCTTTTCTTCGCACATAAGTGAATTAAAACTTAAAAGAAAGGACTAGAGATAATCAATAGAATTCTAAGTTTATAAATCCGATGCTTTCTAATTGATCCGAGAAGACAGATGAATGAAAAATATAGTAGTCATCTGGTAATGGATTTAGTTTTCTTTCTTTTCTTTTTAATTATGGTAGTTAGTTCCTAGAAACTAACTAAAAAAAAACAAACTATTATGAGAAAGACAGTTCTGAGTCACTTGAATGATTATTACTTTCGAGCAGGCCTCTTTTTTTCTTTCTAAGGAAAGCGATGTCGTTTTCGTATTTTACAGTAACGTTGACAGTTATTGTCTTCTTCTCCATACTTCGTGCCCGCTCTCTGCTTCAACTTGTAGAAGACAGTATGTTCTTCATAATTAAGGACAGACTTTGATAAACATTTTTGTTATTACCTGTATGTTTCTCTACTATCTGACCAATGTAGTACAATGATACCGTTTTCGTTTTTATCTTCATTTTTCAGAATTCCGGCTTTTTCTCGGGACGCCATCAGTATTAAATGTTTATCTCAATATTAGTTTCGTAATTATTTTTTCAAATTAGCAATAAAAGTTGGCGTTATTATTATTATTATAAACAGATTCTATAATGCCATTATTTAATTAAAAAGAAGCAAATATAGATGTAGTGTATAAAATAATGTATATAAGTACGAAACTGCCATGATCTGCTTTCAAATGCCCTGAAAACAATGGCGGGTAGTCCAGACGACATTCGCAAGTTGAGGAGACAAAAGTTACTTCAATTCTCTGAACAGCGAATGAAAAAAATTCTTCACTCAGATGGTACGTTGTTCCTTTATTTTCTCCCCCTGCGGAATTTTATATTTTCTTCCGCTGACCATACATTTGGTTATTCTATTATCATGACAGCAATTAATTTTCTTTAAGATTTGTCTCCCCCTCCGTTTTTTGTTTTCTTTACGAAATGGATTAAATCCGACATATTGTTATTTTAAATTTATTTTATTTTTGTTTAAACCTTATTTTTTATGGATACTCATATTTGAGTAGAAGCTCTATTTTTTTTTTTTATTTTAAACAATATTTTTATCCACCTACATACCTAAATATTCGAAAAATCTTGCATTCTCCGGTGGGATTCGAACCCACATACTCTATGGTGGAACCGTCATTTTTTTGACCATAAGTCCTACGTGGCCGAGCAGTTAGGTACGTTCGATTTAATGACGGTTCCACATAGGGTATGTTGGTTCGAATCCTGCCGAAGGACGAATATTTTTCTGACAAGATTTCTCGAATATTCAGGCCGGTAGATTGTAGTTGGTTAAAAAAATACCGTTTAATTTAAAAACAAAAACAAAAAAAACAGAGCTTCTACCTGAATATGAGTATCCAATGATCCATAAAAAATAATCACATTCATTTTAAAGAAAATTTCTTTTACTGCAAATGATAAATTATTTTCCTGGGCTTCATGTTCTAAATAAATTATTAATCTTATGTGTAATAATTAATTCATTAGTCTCTACATAAAGTTTCAATAATTATTTCTTTTAAAAACAAATTCTCTTTGATTTGAATAAACTTTGAAAGCATTACGAGTATTACTGAAAAGTTCTCTGTCTGTCTGACCAAGAACCATTTCAATAAATAAATTCTGTTTGGGGAGTGCGTTGGGCTGAGAACTTTTCAACTTTTCATTTGTTTTTTTTTTTTTTTTTTTTGTTTTTTTTGTAATAATTCAAAATCAAATAAGAAACGTCTTCAGTACAATCAGCAGATGATAATTTAAAAATCTAATTGATTTGTTGGTGAATTAGAAAACATTTTTTTTTTTTTTTTTTTAGACACGAAAAATCATTAAACATAACTTTTTTTTTTTTTTTTTTTTTTTAGTCAACTCAAATGTATAGACTAGTCATGTAAAAGCCGATTTCATGTCTAGTGAGCCCTGAATTTTTTCTTTTTTTTTTATTTGCGCGAATTTTAAGTTTTGTAGGAAGCCAAAAGACCCGTGTATCACCAAAAAAATTTATTTTTATTTTATTTTTAACTCTCCCCCCACAAAAAAAACACCTGTGTATAACCCCCTATTTTTTTTGCATAAAAACTTACAAAACTCGCATATACATGCATGCATGCATGCATGTCTGTCTGTCTGTATTGAGAGAGCTAGCTAGCAAGCAAACGAACATATTTAGTTGTATGGATATCACTTTGTGGCCCTGGGTTTCATGCTTTTGCTATCACCAGGCAAACTCCTGACTCAAGGTCATAAGACAAGAAGAATCAGGAGTTTGTCTGATGATCAAAAAAGCCAAGGCCACAAACTCTTATCCATAACTGAGTTTTAAAAAAATGGTTTTCTTTCTGTTACCTTACGGTAAAAGAACATTTCGTAATTTTTTTTTTTTTTTTTTTATTCTGTTTAGTTTGTATCATTCAGTTCAGTGTCTGTGTTTATGACTAAAAATATTTATTTTTAAATTTAACAACCCAATTGGACTATTTATTGCCTTGAAAATAATTATACACTTTTCTGTTCCTAAAATAAATTGCATTATTTCTACTGTTTTATCAACAATCGCAAAAAAAAAATCAAACCATATGAAACTTTTAACTTCAAAAACTTAAAAAAAAAAAAAATACATTTTCAAAATTGTCTGCTTTGGAGAAAAAAAAAACTGGTATTACCTTTTAATGCAAAATCTTCTTGCATTTAATATTAAAAAACAAATAAATGCCCGAGAAATAGATTCCAAAATGAAAAAAATATTTTTTGTGTAATTGTGGCTGTGTGACTAATCTTTGCACTGTATTAGTTAAATACCCCCAAAAAATATATATATATATACATAGCCAACAGTGATTTGATTGATTCAGTTTTTATGGCTTATCAACCCTTTTTAAGCTTATTTACAGATAGAAAATATTTTTAGATTATAATTATTAGATTAAATTTTCTGATATAATAATGAATGATTTAGTGATCCATGTCTTACTAATTAACCCATAGGTAGGGGGAGGGGATTTATGCCTTTCTCAAGGGTAGTTGCCCATAAGGGAATATAACAAACCTAACTAGAATAGAAACTCGGCTCTCTGATTAACAATTTCAAGCCATTATCATTACGCTACATGCATATCCAAGCTTAAAACGGCAGGTATTTTCAAGCAGTCACGAATCTGAGTACTGACCAGGCTCAGTGTTGATTAACTTTGGTTATCATACAAAAACCGGTGTTTCAGCACAATGTGACTGTAAACCCCAAGTTTTTTTAATGGTGAAGAGAATCATTATTTATTTGAACAGATATCAAAATATTTGTTTTGATCATTTAATTTCAGCTATCTTCCTCAGATATGGATGTGCAGTAGGTGGTGTAATGGTTAGTGGCTCGGAATGAGAAATTGGGGCGCTAAGTTCAAATTCTGGTCAAGATCATTATATTTACTTAAAGGTATGAATCCATCTATTCTCCCCTCAGCTAAGAGTTAAATAGTAAGGTAGACGGGACACTTTAGCTGTGGTTAGCAATCGGTGTAAGAGAACAATTACTTTGAATTGTGTGTCTTTAATGAGGGGTACATACTTGAACTGTAACTAAGGTTGTCTCAGCATATTGACGCCTCAATCCAGGTAACCTTCAGGGAATTCTGAACTGAACCCTTTATTTAATCTATGGCAGTAGACTGTTCTCATTCCACTGCCTATGTCTAGGGATATCTCATTGAGTTCCTATTTTTATTTAGTACTGCTCTGTTATTGCTTACCCTGTTTCCACTGAGTCTAAGTACTCACTGCTTGGTTGAGGGATTGAACTTGTAATTACTGTGTCACCAAATTCATGAACCAGTGCTTGAATCCACTAGGCTATTGTTCTATAGGAATTCCTTATAGATTACCCAGATCAATATACACCTGATAAAGGTTGGAAGGTACAATGGACGGAATATTATTATAACACCACAAAAGATGAGGACAATAGTTCAAATGTAAATAGTATAAATTAATTTTTATTATGCTGTTCAAGAAGAACACTATCATAGTGAATATGTCACTTGCCTGGTCATCTTCAGGTCAAATTAGTGCAAGATTCACTTTTGGTTTTCCATGTTTGCTTCATTACAGCAAAAAGTTAAACAAAATTTTGTAATGTTGTTTGGGGTGGTTATTGAACCAGAACGGCCACTTCAAGTAAGGGTTTATTTTAAATAAGAACAATACAAGTAGATATTTACAAGTTCATCTGAAGCTGGAAAGCCAGACCACCCCCAATTATGCTTATATTCCTACTAGAACAGTACATTTAATAGCAGTGTATCAGTTCTTTGTATACTGAGGGTTACCAGTTCGTTCCCTGCAACACAAAATAAATTAAAAATACATACATACATACATACATACACATGACTTAAATTTGGATGAGAATCTGATGGAAGGGTAAATATATATAACAGCTTGGAAAACATTTATTTTGATACTCCCTGCTGATCAAGCAGTATCCTCAAAAAAACTGATTTCATTTACTCTGACAAAGATGCATTAAAAAGTGCCATGATCTCAAAATCCCCATGACCAGGCTTCTTCAGCCTATCACCTGTTCCTACTAAACTGTGTGATGTTTTTCTTCTTTTATATGCTGTGTCCCTTCAGGACATAGGTGATCATGGCCCTCCACATACTCTTGTTCTTTATAGCTCTTAATAACTGTCTATATGTCTGAGATGAGGTATTATGATTACTTACATTATTTATATTATTTGGACTGTTATCCTCATGGCCCAGTGGATAAAGATGTTGGTTAAATCCAGTAACTAGACCCAAAGAGTTGTGAGTTCAATACCATGCCACAGCAGTGGAGAACTCAACTTAGAAAGTTGAGTTTAATGGGAAATAACTGGGACATCCAAAAAAGGCATGTCACGTGGAACTAGAACAATCTACCCCAGTGGATGAAATAAAGGGTTCGGTTCAAAATTCACCTGAAGAAGCATATAACGAACGAAACGTTGTGAATACGGCAATGAAGATGAGGATAGCAGTAAGCTTTGTCTTTCTGTTATTTCTCCCAAACCCTGTTCTACCATCCATTTTCTCAAACCCATTAAATATGTCATATGTTGCTTTCCCCTGTCCCTCTTTCCCTCTGTCCTGTGAGTATCAGATTTTCCAAGCCCTCCTTCCACATTACCTGTCTCTGAAATTTCAACCACCTCTTCCTGATGTTAAGTATAAGTTTCCCCTTTGTTTTCTAGCCTCTCCAAAGCCTCATTGCTGATTGAAAACCTTAAAACTAATGAATATGAATAAAAACAAGTTTGAAATTTGTAAAATCTTATTTTTAAAAAATTGATAGTTAAAAATCGAACATTCATATGGTTATCATAAATTACATTTTGTCTTATGTTTTTTTTTGTTTTTTTTTTTTTGTTTTTTTTTAAGTGATGTTCACCCTGTACAAGGCCTGGGAGCCACTCGAAGTAGAGAGCTACAGAGTAAAAAGCATAGTTTATGTGGATATATAAGAAAGATAACAGTTAATCCTGGACTTAAACGGTTTAAGATTGTAATGATCAGGAAAACATTCTCTTGGGAGTCAGTTCCAAAGAGCAGCAGTTCATAGGAAGAGGCTGCTTGAGTGGAACTTAATCTCACAAATGGAATGCAGGTGGTTCACCACAATGTGTGTAGCATGGTGGGTCTTAGCCATGAATGTCAGAACTGGTGTAACTATGGAATGTAGCTCATCTGAGCACTTTCCATGGAAATAATGATAGTAGTGAGAGGCTTGTAACATTTCATCTGTGAGAAAGAGTTTGTAGGGTGGAAAATAATTTATCACCCACAAGGATGTGGAGATGCTTTTAGACTCTATCGAGACTGGAAAGAGAAAACTGTGCAGTTCCTACCCTGACTTTGTTAAAAAAATAAAATCCATTTTTCTGATGACATTAATTCATGAAACATGTAAGTTTTTCCAGATTTGATATATTTACCCTGTATATGTTTGCAACTTGATAGTGTGCATGTATTTTTGGGCTTTTTTTTTTTTTGACAGATGAAAACTGCACTGAAAGTTCATTAAGCAGATTTGACTCTCTCCAAAATGCTACATAAACAAAATTATTTGCTTTCTAGTTTTATGCAAGTTTTTATTTTCACTTTTAAAGTTTAGTCTTAGAATACTATTGGTATTTCATCAAAAATGGGTCCTGTCACTGGATCTAACCAACGCCTTTATCCACTCTGCCATGTGTCCTTAAATACCCGGTTAAGGCAGTGGAGAACTTGGAGAGGGAAATTAACAGGAGATAACTGATAACTGACATCCATTAAACATGGCACGTGGAACTAGAACAGTCTACCCCAGTGAGCGAAATAAAGGGTTAAGTTTGACATTCTAACCACCTGAAGGTTGTTTTCTAGTTTATAAAAAAACTAACATCATAGATCAGAAGTAGATGTCATAGCTTCTGATAAAATTTGAATGACTGTATATGTGACAGCCTGTCTAACATGGGTGATACTTTGCTGGTGGGTCTGTTGCCAAATCAGTAAACAAAATTTATATTTAGTTAGATAGGTACATTCTTTCATATCTAGTTTTTTTCAGTCCATATTGTTTGCTTTTTGAGGAAAAGGAATAATAATAATACTTGTCATAAGTTATCTAAATTTATTAGAGGGAACCTTTTTATTAATTCAGTTCAGTTCAGTTCTTTCTTTCATTCATTTATTTATTTGTTGATCCAAATTGATTTTAAAGGTTTTGTAATAGAATTTGCTTTTCTCGATATTGTTCAAGAGTATTTGATTTTTATTGATAGTAATCAATTTTATTTACATGGTCAAATTAATGTCTTCATTTTTTTTAATTTTTTTTTTTACAATCAGTATTTTCGTTGTCATATCCTGGCCTTCATCAGAAATCAGTTTATATAATATTATATATGTATGTATATATATATATATATATATATATATATGTGTGTATGTGATTAATACAAATATAAATTTTTTTACTTAGCTGGTTGTTGTTATATTCAGCACCCTGACGCCAGAGTTTCGTAAATGAACCTTTTTGTAATCATTCCATCTACTCATCAGATTTCAGCAATTGACTGCTGATTTTCTTATTTTCATTATTTTTGTACAAAATTAAATATTGAGCAATTGATGATTTTTTTTTTTTTTTTTTTCATCTGACATAATTATTATTAATATAAATATTATATTTAGTTAGTACACATATTTGAGTAGACACCATTTCATTCACTTACATGTAAATACCCTTGGGAAAGGTATAGATCTATCCCTTCTCCTTCTAGCTATGGGTTAAATAGTAGGACTTGTATCAGAAAAACTTATCTCCCCTCCCCCAAAAAATGTTAATGTAATATTCATTAAAAGAAAAAAAAAAAAGTCTGACACTGCAAAATGTTTTGGCTTTAAACAACTCCCAAAGGATTGACAGGCCATAAAAAAACAATTCAATCAATCTACATAGACTTTCCATTTAGACTGTGTGTATGTCTGTTTTCTATTTTAACTGAAATTAATGTGTACTGTCTTATTTGTGGTTATATTAAAGAAATAGGCACATCAAGTGACACATTTTCTAAGACTAGGCTGGTAGACATTTTACTTTTTTCTTTTCTTTTTTTAAATAGGGATGTCTACTGAAATACATCTAACTACTAAATATATCAATTGTACTAATAAGAAATATATTCATTATCATTTTATAAAATGGAATAGGTTAAATTTTATTAAAAAAAAAAAATGATCTATTTGTAAGCATATACAATGTAGAAATTTTGTCAAAATAATTTTCTAGTTAACACATTAAAGGTTCTTTGTTTTTGCCAACAATTTTTTTTTCTTTTTTGAAAAAGCCTGATCAGTAGTTGATAATTTTAAATTCAATTCTGGCACTATTTTTATTTTCTGCAGCAGGACCTTATTCCCATGAGACCTCTGAAGATCCAAGTGCCCATCTTATAAATGAGGGCAGAAATAATGCCAGCTCAAGAGAAGAAGACCCTGGGCCAGATACTGCTGCTATTTCTCGTGCCCGTTCACAGCCTAGTCCAATGGAAGCCACCAATAGCTCAAGTACGCAAGATAGCCTGACCACTGAAACTACTGCTGACACTGACAAATCTCATATACGCAAAAGGGTGAAAACAAATGATGCATTTGCTGAAAGTAAATTCCCTGGTATCACAACTTCAACTCCGAGCCCAAGTCCGTCTCCTCGGAGATCACCATTGTCGTCTGGTAATCGAGCATCTGGACATGCTTGCAATAAGGTCACACTCTCCTTGTTGCAATTTGATTTGATCAGGCTTATCAGCTGTGTTGTTCTTGCACTACTTACACGAAAGATCCTCAATACAGCCTGGAGTTTATTTTTTGCCGAGGTTAGTTCATAAACACTTGTGCCTACAAAAAAAATGTCTCAAAAGTTTTTCCCTTGACACCACTATAATTTTAACTACCTTCACTCCTCGGCAATGTTTATTGCTTTAAAAATTGATGATTAAAATTGTAATAAAAGCTAAACGTGATGGAAGCAAATTTATACATTTTCTTTGTTCGTGAGAATTTACAATAAAAATAATAAACTATTATTATTGTTTATTTACACCATTCATTTATTAGATTGTTTACTGGAATGGTTGGCAAAACATCAGCTAATTGCCAATTAATTCAAATTTTATAAAATGGTAAATAGGGATTTTCTTTAATATCTTTCTATATTTCAATTACATCAACTATAAGCACACATGCGTAAAAGGCAGTGTAACAAACCTAAAGATATGTTATCAAAAAAGTGTGGATAATTTTTGACTTACCCTTGTAAAATGGTGGCACCAAATTGTAACAGAAAATGAAAATAACAATCTCGGCTGTCTCACTTTGTTTTACTATTTTTGGGCTATTTCTAGTCATACAAATATGGTTATGATCTGAAAAGTTCTTGAAGCTGCTTAAAATGTATGACTGTACCTCTAACAGTCTAGTGTTTGGTAGCCTGTCTCCTTTTCTTTCATCTACACCCTTCCGCATTCAAAACCTTAGCCTTTTTTGATTGTCTGCATTCAAAAGTTAAGCAACGTTGAGCCTGATCATTACTCAAATAGGTGACTACCAAGAATCAGCAGGTACTATATGTCACATGATAGTCCTAGCGACTCTGCGATAGATACAGTCTGTCATCTTATATTTCCTGGTACCCACTTGAATTTTATTTTGATCAAATTGTTGGACCAGGGGAGTTACTTCAGAAGTCCCTAGCAGTTGGCCTTTTTTTTTTCTTTTTTTTTTTTTTTTCAGTACACTAAAATTCTGGTAAATGGTGCTTGTTATCATAATCCAGTGATATTAAAGCAGATGTTTATCGGTGCATGGGTTTCCAAAGATCACTTATATTGAGTTCAAGATTGCCAAAGGAATGTTTAGAGAAAGAAAAATCTTTAAACTTGGATGATGTAATGTTTCTTGGAGATACAGTCACTTATATTGAGAAAAGAGGCAACAAAATTTGGATCAATCTACAAGATCATGAAAATAGAACAAAAAAGATACCTAGACAAGAGGTTCAGTTTCTATTCATTTAGTTTCATCTACACCCTTCCACAAAAAAAAAAAAAACATTTGCCTTTTTTTAAGTTAAGCAAAGATGTGCCTGGTCAGTACTCATATGGGAGACTACCAAGGATTATCAGGTGCTATAAGCAATAGGCTTAGCAAGCCAGTGATGGATACAATCTCACTACTTATATTAACAAAGGCATTGATATGTGGAAGTGCTTCTTGACTGACACGTCACAAGACTTTCATGGAGCTGGGCAAATGGTGGATGTCTACAGTGAATTTATTCCTTTATTTTGATTGAAAAACAACAAAAATTAAACTCTGGGAAATTTCTGGTATTTTAATATGCATGTACCAAAGTACTTCCAAAGTTTTAATAGACACTACCACAGTACTAAACCTCATTTGGTACTACCACAAAAAAAAAATGACATGTGGAACTAGAACAGTTTACCCCAGTGAGTGAAATAAAGGGTTCAGTTTGACATTCCAACCACCTGAAGAAGGCCGGAGTGTATTAATAGTATTTTATATTAGAGTATTTTAATAAATATGGCAACAAAGATGATGACAATAGTCTGAATAATGTAAATAGTGTACATAATACCTCATCTCAGAAATATACAGATACTGAAATTTATTTAGTGCATTCAAGCTGATGTATAGAAAGTTATTTTTTATTTTCCAATATGGAATCTACAGTTATTCTTTTTACTAAGTTTTCAAGTTTGCCTCTTTTCTATGCTCTTTTTATCTCATCTAAATTCATTCTTTTATTTTTCAGTCAATACTTGTCCCGTTCACTCTCCTTCAACTTGGTATTTACACATTTTTGCCGAAATTTTGCAAGGTAATGTTTCTATCAGTATCATTGTCTTATTTGAGACAAATCCAGTCTAGCTGTCACAGGATCACCTTGGAGACAAATTAAAAACATGAAATATTAAACAGTAAATATTAAATGTGATTTAATAAAAATTATGACAATAGAAAAGATTTTAGAATTGTATAAATTTGGATTTATGTCATGAATTTTGGTTAAATTATTGCAGACGTTGCTCACATTTTTGCAAAAAAAAAAAAACAGTTTTTAACTTTGTGGTTAAGATTAAGGAAAACTAAGTATTTTCCAATTTGCTGATTTGATTAAATTTTTTCTGCACTGATTTTTGCAAAATATTGAATTTCTATTCTTTTTTTTTTTTTTTTTTCTATGCTAAAATATTAAGTTTAGTCATAAATAATTTTTGCATTTTATTCTTTAAAAAAAATAAAGTACAATTACATTTTATTTAATTTATATCCGTCATTATTTGCAATGACTTGTTGCAATTTATCAGGCAGCTTTTTGATACCTTTTGAGTAAAATTCTGCAAGTCTTGATATGAAAAGGTTCTTGATGAACTCTTGAATCTGGTTTTCATTAGAGAAGCCGAAACATTTTGCAACAATTGAAAAGATACTAATCAGCTGGTGCAAAGGTCAGGTGAAAATAATGGGCGGGATAGAACAGATCGAAGTTCCAAATTTTTTCTGTGTTATTCTTGCTGTATGCAGCCTTGTGTTATGGAGGAGAAAAGCATTTTTCCTGTTGGTGTATACAGGATGCTTTTCAGCTGAGCTTTTATAGACCCATTTGCAACTTCTGGATGTATAAATGTGCACGTAAGGTTTCACCCCAATGATCCCATCGTATGCATCACATAACCTCATAACCTTTTATTCCATGGAACTTGGCTTTCGGTGTTGGAAGTGGAAATTTATCCTTATCAATCCACAACCTTTTGCGTTGAACATTGTTGTATGCAACCCATTTTTCATCACCTTTTAGAATATATTTAAGGGACAGTTACGATGACATATTTGTCATTACAATTGTTTCCCAAAAACGGAAATTATGACTTAATATATCAAAATTAAGAAGGATAAGATTTTGTCATTTTTCACAAGTTATAATAAATTTGACCAAATTTTTTGACTCCTGTACAACTAAATACAATTTTTTTTTTTTTTTTTTAAATTTACTGAAACTGATTGAATAATACAGAAACTGATATTCATTCAACATTTAGTCCCAGACTTAATTTTTATTTTCTTTCCTTTCACTTTATCTCTCCTTTTTATTTGATTCAGTGTTTGTGATTTTTGATTTTTGTTTTACTTTCAGGCTGTAGTTCTTCCTGAGAGAGGGTCCATGATAGCAACTTGTTTAATTGTATGTGGCGTCGATCAAAACACAGTTGTTACATTTCATAAGGTGATTGGCTACAGTGCTTCAATTGCTGAAGATGTTGCAATTTATATCTTCTCCTTTGTGTTGGCAGATTTTCTTGTGGGCTAGAACTTGACCTGCTTTCCAGGTTAGCAGGTTAATATTGTAGATCTGAATTCTATAACAAAGTTACAAACAGCATGGGATTCGTTTTTAACAGTGTAACGAATGGAACAGCATCCACACTTCCTTATTGTTTGCATTTGTTCGACTTCTTCAAAAAAAAACATCTTCTTTTTAACTTTCAAATCTTAAATTTTCAGTTGAATGGAAGAGTAAGCAAATTCACAATGTCAATTTATTTTCTCTTGATATATTGAACAGAAATTGAACTTTGGGATTTGGGAGTAACCTGTAAAATTTTTATAGTTTTGTTTCAGCAAATTCTGTTTTAATAAAATTATTTATTATTTGCTTTGTTTTTCTTCATTTTTATTGTTGCTTTTTATCACATTACTTTGGTTATTTTTACATTCTCCAACCATTCAGTAAGCAACATAGACTCACAATCAATGCTGTTTACTTAAAAATGACCTTTTGTGATAAAAAAACAACAATAATGATGAAAAGAAAACAAGAAATTTCATCAAAAATTAATAATGACACTATTAAAAAAAATCTAATAATTATAGTGTTTACAAAATATCCATTTACTTTTACTCAAAGTAATGTAGCTTTATTATTAGATTTGGTTGACCTCTAACTGAACAGGTAAGTCATCTGTCACAGAAAGGTTGGCTTGCAAGCCTGAAGGATTAAATTTTAAGTCTTATTGAAGCCTTGTTTATTATCATCCATAAATATAAAATTATTAATTTTAAAAAAAAAAAATTAAGAATATTGATTTTTTTCCCCCCCCTCTCTCTCTTGTAATCTAATAGTAATATAAACACTTTCCTCTTTTTTACCAAATTATAAACCTCTAAGTATCCGCTTCAATTTCTGTATTTCTTCAGCTCATTGCTTGTGCAAATAAAAATTTAATATTCACAATTATATGAAAAATATGACAAAAATATAAACTGAGATTGATAACAAAGATTGGTCAGTTAAATCAAGAAATCATTTTGAGTTTTCAATGTATAATATATATATATATATATATATATATATATATATATATATATATATATATATATAGGATTAATGTGAGTAAAAGTTTGTCACTTAGCTGATTGATGTTACCTTCAGCATCCCGACTCCAGAGTTTCGTAGGCGGGCATGTCCGTTCACTCTTCAGGGGGGTATCAGGAATATATGAAAAGGCAAGAGGCGAAACTTTTTTATGCCAACACATCTTGGCATAAAAAGCTTTCCTCTTGCCTTTTATTTATATCTAAATTTTTGCACACACACACACAACACACACTTATATATATAAATGTATGTATATGAAATTAGTAAAGTTTCACAGTAAATGTTGATACATTATTTTCATTTGACTTTGTTTGCTCAATTTCTTTTGATTTCAAACTTGGGAACAGCTGGCAAAATAGTTTGTTAGAATTTTCTTTTACCTGTTTTCATTACTGTGATTATGAGTCCGAGAGTGATTCAAGACGACAATGATGCTTTTAGAGCAGTCGACAAGATATCTTACTGATATATATTATATCCTTGTTCTATAGAATTAAGCAAACTGAATATTATTAGATTTTTAAGAAGCAATTCTACAAATGTAAACTAATAATGCAGGATGGAAGTTAATGCTTTGTTGTGTCTCTTAGAAAATTAGAACTTAAATCATGCAATGTGTACTTTACATGCATTTAACAGCGGGATGCCTGGTCTGGTAGTATGTATTTAAAGAAAATATTTATAAAATGCAGATGCTATGCAAATGAAATGACTAGTAATGTAGTATATAATGTGGCAAAAAATACATAATTTTTATTTTAAAAATTAGACACTTAAAATGTTTGGCAGTTCATGTTGAAGTGTTGTGTGAAAAATTATTTTTTCTTTAGACAAATTATAGAACTTTTGTAGTTTTTTTTGTAAAAAGATTTTGTTTATAATATAATTGGCTTTTATGGCGGGATTGTTTCAGAAATATCATCTTGAATTTATTCTGAGATGAAGCTTTATTATTCATTTTTATTATTATTTGGTACCTTTACAAATTTAAGCACCGTACTAGATTGGCAGATAGGCTTCTTCATTTTACAGTTTAAATTGATAGAGGTAATCATAAGTTCTATGCAAATAATTTCTTCTGTTGTATTTCTCACTTGTGAAATTCTCTTCTGGCTTCTTGCTTTCCAGTCAACTTTGACCTTCAAAAATTTAAATGCATTGTAATTGTCGTCATGTTTCCTTAATCCTGTTCTTTTATTGGCATCTCTCCTTAATTTCTTTCTCAGATTTTTTTTCACACTCTGTGGTCCCTTGTGTCTTTGTGGGTTTATCACCTCGCTCAGGTCGAAATGATAAAAAACAATACAATTTTTTTTTTTTTTTTAATTGTAACTTCTCCAACCATCATTGCATGGCCATTGGTTACTAGTGCAGATTGAAAATCAAGAATAAGTTTCTAGTGAGATTCTAACATGCATACCCCCCCCCCCCCGGGCCAGCTTTTTTTCTGAAGAATTTTGTTTTGTTGAGTTGTTACTGAATAATGGCTCCATACATCAAGGAGATTCTAAACCTATAAATACAAGACACTAAGAGAAACAAAAAAAAAAAAAAGGTTGGGAGCAAAATATTGTTCACCATTTTAACATGAACAATGTAAGAGACACAACAAAACATTATATAGAAATATTACTTACAAAAAGTGATTGTCATTCTTAGAAAAGATTTCTACCCTTAAGTCAAGTTGAAGCCACTGATTAATACTAAAAAATATCTTGCTCATTGCATAGTTCCTATTTAACAAGTGTAGGAGTCCGGATGTTGGTTGTGACACTTCTACCACCAACGAATCCTCAAGCTCTGAGGAGAACTCTAGTGTGCCAAGGACAATAACTCATCTGAGTTTTCTGGCCACTAGGAGAGAAGGTTTATATAAATCCCTAGTCTTACTGCAATATCTGCTTCATTAATTATTAAAATAACCACCAATTACAGTACCCCAAATCTAACCATATAGTCTAATCTTTATACTTTCTTTGCTTTAATGTTTGTTTATACACATTAGTCATGATGTCTAGTAATAAAAAGTATCTGAGAAGATGAAAATATATATAAGCTAAAAATTTAACAGTAATTGTTTCAGATTCATTCGGGCTAATCTGTTCATTATTAATTTATTATTTCGCTGTTTTGGCTGCTCTCTTCTCTCCAACTTTGTATGTCATATTTTGGAATATACCAAAATATGGCACACACTTGAGGAAGGCTGGAGAGAACAGTAACCAAACATGTTGTCATTTCAAAAAAAATAAATAAAATAAAACAAAATAAAAAATCAGGAAATTAGTTTGAATGAACCAATATAAAATGACACTGGCCTGTTTACCTGAACTTTGAGTCTGTCTTCTGCTTTCATTGAATTATATTCAAAATGGCTTTAAATTTACTTATGATTTATTATGTTACTATTTTACAAGAATACTCTGTAGAGTTCTTCCTTTTTAGTGAGTCTTATATTTTCAACCTTTTGCAAATGTGGCCATTTCAAAAAAACTAAAACTTAACAGCTGCATAGTGACTTTTTACTTGATCACATATTTTTGCAATATACCTTCAAAACAAATTGATTCTCTTCAAAGATCTTAGAATTCTTGAAGAATATTTTCTATCAGATTTCATAAAAACGGTAAGAAAAAAATCTAGGTGGAATTGTATAATAAGCACTGTGACCAGAAATAATCTTTTGATTTTTTTTTTCTTCTTTCTTCTCTGTTTTTCGCTTTTCTGTTTTCCTTTTGTTTTTCAAAATTTCTTTTTATATTACTATAGATAAAGCACTCCAGATCACAAATAGCAAAGAAAATTTTTTTCATTAAATTTTATGAAAGTTAATAGGGTGGGGTCCATTTTGCAATGTAAATTCATTGTAAATTGTCCTACCACCACCATCAAAGCCAAAACAAATATGCTCATACCACCTGATGTTTTTGTGATTTCAAAAAGTAAAATTCTTTTAAAAATCCACAATTAAATGGTAATATTTGAAGAACTCCAAATTACAATTTTTTTTTATTTTTTTAAATTTTAATAAGTTACATGTTATGAGTGTATATTGTTTTGGTTTTCGGCGGGGAGGGGGAATCAATTTACTTTTGCAATGATCTGATATTTTCATCTGATTCAAAACATAAACACCTTCAAGTACCATTTTTGACCAAATACCAATAAGCAGTGGAATTTTAAAGTTTAAATTTAAAAGTAAAATAACAGGAAGAAGTTGGAGTACTTAAACCAATTGAAGAGGATTAATTACAATGGACTAATAAAGAACTAAATTCTGGCAGCAGTAGGAAAACTTTCACTAATTAAAAAAAAAAAAAAAATGGCTCAAAATAACATTGCCATTAGTAAGTACATGTAGTTAAATCCCATTGAAGCAAGCTAGTCCTCCACGCACACACACACACATAGCTTAAGATTCATAAGGTAGGAATTCTATTATTACCCATTGTCAGCTAATATATTTTTAGGAAAATCTTCAATATTTGCCCCAAAAGAATAATGTAGACTGGTCCACTTGTAAAAAAACAAAAAAAAAAAAACAAAAAAAAACTTTGAAATAATTTTTGTCCATTAGCATTCTGTTCATAATAGAAATACAGTATAAAAATCAATCCTTAACTTATCAGAAAATGGCTCTTTCTTTACAAATGTAAACTTTGAAACTGTGCTTGTGTCATTGATATCTGCATATGAAAACAATCCTTATTTTTATTTAAAAAAGAATTTTTTAAATAAATAAATAAATAAAACAACACACACATATATATATATATATATATATATATATATATATGAACATGCACACATTTTCATGTTTTAAGAAAATATTTTGTGTAAGCAATTATTTAGCAAAATAAATTTATTTTTATTTTTTGCTTTTTACAAAGATATTTTTGTCATTAAAGTGCCTACATATGTATACATTTTTAATTAAAGAATAAAAAATGACATAAAATTTACATAAGTTAAAATGTGTAGGTATAAAGGATATAAACACAAATTTCAGGACACAATGTAAATAAAAAAAAAAAAAAAATAACAAAAAAAATTAGTGCAGATAACTGTAAAAGTCAGGGATCAACTTAACACTTTCAATATTATGATCAAGACCCCCCCCACACACACACACACACAGATTTCTAAATTGATTTAAAAGAAAAAATTCAACATTTTTCAATTCTGACAAATGTCGCAGCTTGTGGAAGGTCTGAAGTATACTAATCTACAAAAATTATTTCACAGAAAAATTTTTCCACTTTTTTTTCTTTTTTATTTATATATTTTTATTTATTTATATATATTTTTTATTTAATCAGTCCCAGATATTTATATAGAATTTAATTTGGGATATATAAAATTAGAAATTTTGCATAAAATCTTGAACTTAGGAACTGCTTTTACGGATATTCTGTGTATTAGATTGTCAGGCATCTAAGCAGGGGTCGCTAGATTGGGTTACATTTAAAAGCTTGATGCTATTAAATTCTGAATTATTTTTTTCTCATTAGTAGCCTAAGTTATCCCAGTTTATTTTAAAATTAGCTGCCCAGAGTCACAAGTATTAAAAGTCAAGATTTAGTTACTCTAGGCTTAGTAGTCCAATGTGGCAACCTTGAATATAGGTATTACTCTAAGTATCCTGATTACGGTTTATAGTTAATAATAAATATTTGAGATTGTGTAGAGTTCTGGACTTGAATTGTTTGTGTTTTCTCGAGAATTTGCCATCAAAATGTTTAAAACTGGGTGTCTATAAACTTCCTCTGTACTCTAATGAAACACTATTGTAAAAAATTGAATTATCAAGAGCAGGGTTTGTTATGATGGTCATTGATTTATCGTCATTTCAGAAACATGTCTTGGAGCATTTGCAGTATTATCAGTGCTATTTTATGAACACATGGTTCAGTGGTTAGAATGTTAGCTTTGATGTTTAAGCTAGCATGAATTGCAAGTCATCGTGACTGAGGGTTTGATGCACTGGTCTTGTTCAAACTTTCGATCACACCAGATAATGCACTCTCTCCCAGAAACTATAAGGACCACTCAGAATGGTTGCAGTATAAATCACAGATGGGCTCTGTGGGTGTTGGACAAACATAAATGTATCTGAGCAAGTGTCTGCAATAGGGATTGACAAGTCATTACTTACTATTTTTTTTTACAGAATGCATCGGCTTGACAAAAAAAATGGCAAACCCTACAGTACTGATGATCTACAGGGATGGCTTGTCTTTGTTTAAGTTTAAAGAAAAACAAAAAAAAATGTCAAAATGGTATGGTTGTGACAGTGGCGGCAGGAACCTCCTAGAGTTCTGGTGCACAGCTGAGCTTTCAACAGGGAGTAGAATTCTAGCTCACCGATAGCCAACCTGTTCTCTCTTCTCTCCTTCTCCCTGTTGTTTCTTCACAGAAACATTACCTATTTCTGTCCTGTAATAAAGGGAGTAAAAAAAAAAAGAAATTTGTGGTTGATTCAGTCTGTGATGCAGCACTGGGGTCCCTACTGAGAAATTGCTTATAGACCATTGTCATGTAGAGATGACATGCAATTCAACATTTATATCTATTCATATAAATTGTCCCATTTTAATTCTTGTTAACTTCCAATTTGATATAGCATAATAGCAGGAGGTGTCATCTTGAAATCTGACAGTGGTAATTCTTTGAAGTTCAAGGAAGTGCTGTGATATGTTAAGAGAAATCACTCTTATAATTGTAGCTTCAGTGGGAAAGGGAAAAAACTTGAATTTGTCAAAACCATTAAGGCATTAAACTCAAGCTAAGTCCTTAATGTTGGACAAAGCCAGTTAAACATTCATCTGCCCAGATAAAACATCTGTAGCAATTTGTTTTTCCATAATTGCCAAAATGTATACATTTGGTTGGTTGATTTAACAACATATCAACCTGTTTGTGTTGATTCGGCAAAGGGAAAAAGTCATAAATCCTAGATTTTTGTCAAATCCATCCAGACATTAGCTTCAGGAAAATTCCTTTCCCAAATATTCATCAGCTTAAATGTGACAATGACTTCAAATGTATAGGGAGGCTGAAGACCATCATGTCAAATTCTGCTCTTGATAGTTCAATAAGTGTTACTAATCTTTTTCATTAGTTAAGCTTTTTATAATTCCAGTGTGTTGCATTAAGATAGGTACTTATGGGCACCCCATGGTCTCTGCATAAGTTACAGCTTCTTTCAAGTAGGAAGCCAGATTTTGAGTTTTACTGAGTTGTAAATAAATATACACATGTGTATTGTCACAATTTGATTTTAATCGCATTTACACACACTTGATATGAGAATATTATTTTATTATTATAGACATTGGTTGAGTCCAAAATCATGTACTATTATAATTATCATGGTTAATATCACTAAAGATAGTGACATAGCCTACTTGTGGCTGAGGTAGCTGCATATTTTACACTGGTTAAATTTTTATTTTACATCTGATACTCAAGGTTGGTAAACCTGACCACATGAAAAATTGGTGCAACACAATCTTCCGATGCCATTCCTTCCAATTTGGCATAAGTTAAATTTAGTAAATATCAAAACACTAGGATTTTGCATGCCAATTTTCAAGGCAACACACTTGAAAGAATGATGCAGCCCTCTCTCCCTAACCAACTCCAATTTCCTCCTATTTGGCATTGTGCTACACTAAGCTAAGCTTAGTAAATATCAATAAAAAGTGGCCTAATTCATGAGTGATATATAACTCTATATCTTGCCACCTTTGCCAGAAGTCAGTTCTGGTAAAATTTCAAATGCTGATTTTTCAATAAGCCTTCCCAGTCAGATGATTTTGTTCAGCACAATCATCTTTTCCTCCAGTTTTTTTTTTTTTTTCCCCCTTATGCTGTACTAACTTAAGTACTTAGTACTAAGATTAGTAACTATCAAGCTATAGTGGCTTATTTAAAAAATGTTGAATGCATTTAACAATTCATTTAATTGGAGCGTTCATGATTTTTTTTTTTTTTTTTTTTTTTTTTTTTTTTGACTTGTCATATGTCTATCTTAATTTTATAAAATTAAATATATATAATGAAAACTTTGATTATATTTTGATATAAAAATAATGTTCATCAAACAGTGAAAATAAAATCAATTTGTTGCAACAAATTATGTATATTTATGTTTTTAAATAAAGGAAAACAAAATAAAAAAAAAAAAAAAAATGACATGCATGGATAAAGAATTTCAGCAATTTTCTGTGTTAATTGGATGATGGTCTATTTTTGGTGACTGTCTCCTGATGAAACTCTTAGTTTGCAATTAAGATTACCAAAATGTAGTCTTCAAATTTGAAACCAAAAAATTATTTAATATCAATAAAATACGAATTATAAAACAAAGTTTGTTTTTGTTATTTTTAAAATATCAAATCAATAATCACATGCATTATTCACTTATTTACTCAGACCAGTAATGCTTCGATCACTATACCCTTCCAGGAATTTCAAACCAAAACACTTTATTCAATCTACAAAGATAGATTGTTCTCATTCCACTCTGCCTATGCTACAGGATGACACTTTGTATCTGTTAATTTGACCATGTGATGTTACTTGCCTCTCCCATTGAACCAGACAATAACTTTTCCACACTGCTCAATGCAGGAAATGAACCCATGACTGCTGACTCAGTTCACTTAAACAGTGCTTTTATTTACTTGGCCAAATGTTCAAATTTCCTGGAATGTTACCAACTGCAATAGATAAATATTGAGAGCTGTTGTGTACTGTGACCAAAATGTGACACTAACAAATGAGATGTTGGAACTAGTCTGAATAATCCTTTGCATCTTAGTGGCTTTATTGCCTTGATTAGGGTGAAATGATTGAAAAAGAATTTATAATGCACATGCATATATTACTTATATATGCATATTTTTTTCTTTTTTTGTTGTTTGAATTCTCAGTCACCCACTCACCCATCATAGCATGCCAGACATATTTGTGAATATATTTGGTGATGGAGCAAAATGCAGGTGATGGATTCATGCCTTTTCCAAGAGTATCAATTCTAACTGAACATAAGCATTTGGTTGTCAATAGAACAAAGCTAAGGATTCATACCTTTCCTGAGAGTATTAATGCTACCTCAGCACAAGCAACTTCGGCCAAGAGGACAGAGCCAAGAGGTGTGGATTCATGGCTTTTCCAAGGGTATTAGTGCTAATTGAACACAAGGAGCCTCAGCTAGGATATGAATTTTGTTTGGAACTTCTATTTTTTGTGTTGATAACTGTTACACTTTCTTAAATAACCATTGGAATAGACATTAGGAAAACAATCTTACAGATAATTACTACTAAATTTGGTTCAATCTTTAGTCGGCACTTGTTGCCTTGTGCCAGAGTAAAGTAAACTTGGTAAAAATTTTAAAAAGCAAAGAAAGGTATATATTTTTTATTTAATTATTTTTTTAAGCATTTCACCCCAAGCAAAGCAGGAGTACCACTAACACGTAGGGGTTATTATGGAGAGTATAGCAGCAAATATCCAATGCACAAATGAATGGTAGATTTATAAATGTGCAAGATGGATTCTAGCAAAAAATGTTGTCTGGTGTGACACAGTGAACCCACTTTCTTTCCAGTTGACCTAAATCCAAGAAGGCACAAAGAGTTGTCTCTCCTGGAGGTTAGCATCAGTCATACTGATGGCAGAAAAGCTTCTTTATGGTGATTAAATGAAAGCTGTTTTATTTTTGCCATTCCTTACCCCAGTTCTGTGAAAAATAAGTTAATAATTGAGTAAAGTCGATTGGCCAGCAATGTTGTGAGAATAACCAGATCTACAGTTGTACTTTGATATCTGTTGAGTCAGTGTGAACATTGGTTTATAGAAAAAAAATGACATGAATTATTGCGGACTACTTAAGTAAACTGGTCCACGTGTAAAAAAAAATAGGGAAAAATTCTTTTGGAAATCATTTTTGAAGATATGGATTCATGGAACCTTTTTCAAAAGTACAACATTTATTAGAATCAAAGAATATTGATTTTTATAATTTTAGAAGTGGTGTCCTGTTTTTAATATTGATGTAGTGTAAAACTGAACCCTGACTTTTAAATATAATGAGGATATGGCCAAATGGTTGCTTTCTGTTATATAGGAATAAAGTGTCACTACCGACACTTGAGTTTGAACATAGATCACCAATAAGCAAACACAGGCAATCCCATTATTGAATTAAGTAGGCCGTGTGATCATAGAGGAAATGCATGAGTAGAAAATCTGTTGATCGCTATTTCTAGTCTATCCTCTATTACTATTCAGATCTGTCTTTCTCTTCTATTATTATATGGACTGCTTTTCTCTACTCTATTCACTATATTATTTCTCTATTCGGATCACTATTTGGTGATTGCTTTTCAAGTGAGTATTATTGAACAAGTACTCTTAGTGCCAGTGATATTTGAAGGCATCTAATACTAGTGTTGTTCAACAGTGTACTATAGTTGTATCTGCAATTACAAAGTCTCTACTATAATGAGCATTACAAAAGTGTCAAACGAGTTTGTTGACATCACAAAACTTTCTGACCATGACATCTGGGTTCAAATCTCACCATGGTCGATTTGTCAGGAAGGTAAATTCTTGATGTTATCAGTCTGGAGGAGGCAATCCCAGCATGCAGCACCTTTGGAAAATACCTGAAAAGCATACCATGGTTTGACCCAAGCAGTGGGAGTGAAATTAGGTAGACTGAACCCTTGAGAGTTGTGCTAGCAAAAAGTCACACGGCATTGTGACCGAGGGTTTGAGTGTGCTGGCCCTGTTCAGATTGTTGATCATGTGAAATAACATGCTCTCTCCCAGAAACCGTAACTAAGATCTGCTCAGCATAGTTGCAATATAAACCACAGGTGGGCTCTGTGAATATTGAACATAAACAAATGTGCCTGAGCAAGCATCTGCAACAGGGATTAGCTAGCCACCCTAGAAGATGGGCATCCTCAGATATGAGTGGCCATCAGCCCATTTAGCTTATCTTATATATATATATATATATATATATATATATATATAAAAAAGCTCAAACACTAATATTCCATGGTTATAATTTATTACAATGGAATCTTAATCATGATCCAATTCATCAGACCTATAAATGTAATATTATATTATTACTCAGTCCTGGACATTGGGTTCTACCTGGATTCTATCCTCTTGAAATTTATATATATATATATATATATATATATATATATATATATATATATATATATATATATATTAAAGACATTTTTATGTTTAACATTCTTTTTTATAGATACAAGTATTTTAGTAAATGCTCTGTTTATAAAAAACAGTATTAAAATAACATTTTTTGCCTGAATGTCGAAAGTTTTCATAAAAATATTGGTCCTTTGACAAATTGAACCTGCATCCTATACCTTGCCATTCTGATCCTTTGAATACGCGATTATCTCGTCAAGCTAAATGATGATTTTAATTTTATATATATATATATATATATATTATATATATATATTATATATATATATTATATATATATATTGTATATATATATATATATATATATATATATATATATATATATATATATATTATATATATCATATATATATATATTATAAATATATATATAAATATATAAACCACCAAATATATATAGCATAATCGATAATATATATAAAACACAGAATATATAATATATTCTATATATAATATATATATAATATAAAAATCGAGAATATTTATTATACCATATGTATATATATATATTATCTATTGGGATATATAACTATATATATCATAGACGACCAGATCTATATTATAAAGAAACATACAATCAACACCAGATCATTTTATAATATTAAAGCCTCAGTATATATATAAATATTATATAAGCAAAACTTATATAAATATAAATGCTTATATATATACGAACATAATATATGGATCTATATATGGATAACACATTATATATATATATTTATATATATAATATATATAAATATAAGAAAAAAAATGTTAAATTATAAATATTTCCTATTTATTATATATCCTATCGGTTTGTATATATATATATATAATATATCTATAATATAGATATATATATATATATATATATAAATTATATATATTTTTCATATTGGTATATATATGCTATATATTATATATATCTTATATATTATAAATATATATATATTTTATATATTATAAAATAATATATCCTATACTTTATATATATACTAACAAATTATATTATTTATTATATATATAAAAAAACAAATGTTCATTTGTACAAGGTTAAAATTAATAAATTTTATTGTTTAAAAATTTTGTTACCGTTGAAGGATTTTAACAAAATTGTATCTTCATTAACATATTTCTTCCGTTTATTTGCTTTTTCTATATAAATAATTTTCATAAAATTTAAATATATATATATATATATATATATATATATATATATATATATATATATATATTCTAGCTTCATATGCATTGTTGATTCTATATTTTTTACTGATCAAATCTTTATTTGTGGTTTTATTTCTGGGTATCCCATAATAACACTGGCAATAATTTTGACATTGTTGTGGAGAAAGAGAACCAACTTTCATTACACTAAAATGTTGAACTACTATAAAAGTAGTCACAAGCAAGACACAACGTGTTGTACGCTAGTCACACTAACTACAATATTTGCTAGTATTGTAATATTAAGCCACGTGATTAAACAGTTTCTTTTACTAATCTTGTGTTCCAGTGTTTTACTTAGGAATATTATTACACTGAACTAGGAGTTGATACAAGCACTATAACAGTTAATAAAAATGCTATTTTATTAAACAAGAACAAAACTTATTACAGATAAAATACGTAGAAGGAATATTAATAATCAATATATATTAAATACTCACCAAACACATTTTTTCATATCACCAATATTTGTAAAATCAATATTTGAATTGTAGTGGGTATGTACATGTTCCAATGTAACAGTGCATACTAAATATTTATTGCTCTTTATATTGAGCCCTGTTTTAAATTAATGTTCTGAACGCTGAAAATGGTAAAGAACAAATTAGGAAAAAAATTCCTTGCATTAATAGTCAAGCATTTTCCTAGTGAAAGTAAACTAAGTACTATTTTCAATAAAAATATACTAAATTTAAGTTACAGCTGTTCTGAAAACTTAGAAAAAATTACTAAGGAATATAATGCTAATACCAAAACCAAAAAATTTTAGACAATGGAAATATAAAAATAAAATCAGATGAAAATAAACAAAAATTATGTAACTGTAGAAACCCTCACAACTGTCCTCTACAAAATAAATGTCACACAGAATCATTAGTATACCAATGTAATATCTCTTCTATTGAAAATCCTGAAAACATAAAAATCTATATAGGTTGCACAAGCCATGAGTTCAAAAAATGGTTCAACCAACATCAAAGTTAATTTAGGATAAATAAATATAGAAATCATACATTTCTCTCAAAATACTTATAATATTTAATAATGATAATATTTTAAAATTGTAGTTAAATAAAACGA